>JACMZG010001911.1:63998781-64179307 GCA_018340805.1 Microvelia longipes
GCGAAGCGAGCCCATGATTTTTATGCCTTGCTTAAATGTTTCTCTTAAAACAGGTATTGACAAACAAGCACATAAAGGCGAGCGAAGCGAGCCCTAGTATTATATGGTTATTTTTATTATTTTATACTCTTAAGAAGGGACTAATTAACATTTACAAAAAGGCGAGCGAAGCGAGCCCTAGTATTATATGGTTATTTTTATTTTATACTCTTAAAAAGGTACTGATAAACATATAAAAAGGCGAGCGAAGCGAGCCTATGATTTTTATGCCTTGTTTAAAATGTTTCTCTTTAAATAGATATTGACAAACAAGCACATAAAGGCGAGCGAAGCGAGCCCTAGTATTGCATGGTATTTTTATTCTTTTATACTCTTAAGAAGGTACTGATAAACATATACAAAAAGGCGAGCGAAGCGAGCCCTTGATTTTTATGCCTTTCTTAAAATGTTTCTCTTATAATAGATATTGACAATCAAGCACATAAAGGCGAGCGAAGCGAGCCCTAGTATTGCTTGGTTATTTTTATTATTTTATACTCTTAAAAAGGTACTGATAAACATATGCAAAAGGCGAGCGAAGCGAGCCCATGATTTTATGCCTTGTTTTAAATGTTTCTCTTAAAGTAGATATTGACAAATAAGCATATATAGGCGAGCGAAGCGAGCCCTAGTTTTGTATGGTTTTTTTTATTTTATACTCTTAAGAAGGTACTGATAAACATATACAACAAGGCGAGCGAAGCGAGCCCATGATTTTTTTGCCTTGTTTTAAATGTTTCTCTAAAGTAGATATTGACAAACAAGCACATAAAGGCGAGCGAAGCGAGCCCTAGAATCTTATTTTATGTTTTAATTTTTTTTCTAAATTTAGGTATCGACAAACAAACTTCTATAAGCGAGCGAAACGAGCCCTAGATTGTTATGTAAAAGTTTGCACCTCAAGGCGAGCGAAGCGAAGCGCCCTAGAATATTATGTTATGTCTTTACTCTATGCTAAAAAATGAGGTTCTGATAAACTAATACAAAAAGGCGATTGAAGCGAGCCTTTAATTTTATGCCTTGTTTTAAATGTTCCTCTTCAGGTAGATATTGACAACCAAGCACATAAAGGCGAGTGAAGTGAGCCCTTAAATTTTGTTCTGTGTTTTAAATTTTCTCAAAAATTAGGTATTGACAAACAAATATATATAGGCGAGGGAAGCGAGCTCTAGATTGTTATTGAGCTGTGGAATATTTTGTTATAACTTATTTATTTTTTCTAACATTAGGTATCGACAAATACTAACATATAGGCTATTGAAGCGAGGCGTAGAATATTAAGTATAAGTATGATTGTATAGTATTAATACTTTATATTTATGCAAATATCTGAGAAACCCTTATAATGCTTGCAAAGCAAGCACTTTGACGGATTTTTTCTTTATACCAGTTATTTTTTATTAATGTTTACGTTTATTGCAGTTTTAGTTGTATTTATAACCTGTGTTATTTGTGCTTAACTCCAACTCATAATTAACTTAATATTATATTTAACTTATATATTTTTGACTTCGAACCAATTATTAATTACATTTATTGTTTTTATTGCTATTTGATTTGAAAAAATAGAGTATAGCAAAATAAAACAGTCACTTTAAGACACCAATTTAGACTTAGTGTGGAGTTTACGTAATATTTGGCCCAGTTAACGAAACATTTGAAGAAGTTTACGTAATATTTGGTGGAGTTTCCGTATTATTTGGAGAAGTTTACGTAACATTTTGTGAAGTTTACGTAATATTTGGCCCATTTTACGAAATATTTGAAGAAGTTTACGTAATATTTTATGGCATTTTTGTAATATTTGATGAAGTTTACGTAATATTTGGTGGAGTTTACGTATTATTTAGAATAGTTTATCACTGCTATTGGCTTCTTCCAATCAAGGGTCTTTAGCGGAATGCTTAGTTGTAGTATAATATAAGAAGATAAATAATGAAGGGTGTCAATTCAGAAACATTACTTTTATAGGACTTATTATACTTCGTGGAATGTTGCTGATTTGGTGGGGAAGGTTTTTCCTCGAGTAAAGGAGAGAGAATTTTGCGGAGCTGAGACGTTGACAGAATGATTAATTGCAGTTTAGCAACTCTTTTGCTTTTACGTGATGAATTTTATCTATGACAACACTATTAAGCTCTGCAATTAAAAACATGGAAATAAAAGCTATTCTTGTCGCATAACCTCACGAGGGCACGTATGGTGTAATGATTTGCAAACAGACCCAGAAAGATTGTGTTTAGTCTCTGCCGATGTCTCAAAAATTTTAAAGTTAGAGATAAAAATGGTAAAAATTTGGAGTTTTTCAAGTGGGGCTATTACACGGTGATTTTGAGCATTTTCAATGCCAAGAAAAGATTTTAACCCCCAGACCTGTATTCACACGAGTCCACCCCCAAAATTTTTGCAAAATATGCATGAAATTTGTACCCCTTATTGGGATACATTTCAGGGACCCAATGAATCCTTTAAGGAACCTTTAAGAAACCATTAATGTCCCCTTAAGAAAGCCTTTAAGAAACCTTAAAAAATCATTATTGTCCCCTTAAGAAAGCCTTTAAGAAACCTTAAAAAAGCATTCATGTATCCTTAACAAAGCATTGACTGATCCTTTAGAAAGTATTAAGGTTTTCTTAAGGAAATCTTGACTGATCCTTAAGAAAGTATTACGTTATTCTTAAAAAAGTAGTGAGGTACTCTCAAGAAAGTCTTAAGTGATCTTTCAGGAAGCCTTAGGAAAGCATTGAAGGATTTATAAAAAAAAAACTTAAAAGGACCTTATTAAAGCATATAACTAATAATGCCTTAAGACTGTCATAATGCTTTTTTGAGGGTCCCTTAAGGAATCGGTTAGAATTTGCATAATTGAATAAGACCTGAGAGGATCTATTACCTGGCATTGCACGCATGCTTGGAACCACCTTTTTAAATGACCCGTTCAAATGACTGCCATTGTAATGGTTTCCGTACCTCAATTTAAAATTCTAAGAGCATAAATATGCCTTTACAAACCCTTAAAAAATCCCTATATTTTTAAGAATTAATGTTTAGCATGGACTTATTTTTTTTTTTTTTTTTTTTTTGGCAAAATTTTTCTTGCGGGAAAAATGTTACCAAAAAAGAGAGAGAAATGCATTTACGCACGAAGACAGCGGTCTGTCAACAGTGTTGGACTCAGGGTCTGCCTCATACCAACTAAAACTCACTCCGCGAAACCCCTTAAACCTAGCCTGGAACCGTTATTCACATTACTTCAGGCTAGGTCTTATCTTGAGCCTTCCGGCTCCCTCCATGTTACCCCCTATGTCTCCTTTTGTCAGAGCTTAATGTGGGTCCAGACGTTGCAAAGAAATCTACAACGCCTAGAACCAACCTCAAAACCGGACCAAAAAAAAAAAAAAATAAATAAATAAATAATAAATAAAAAAAAAAAAAAAATAAATTATAACTACAGTATTGGTATAGTGCTCCTGTTCCTATAAAACATTGTCTAGATCATCTTTTTTAGCTCGCAGGATGGTCTCAGCAAAGTATTGATCATTTCCACGAGTCCTCGTTTTTCAGCATGACATTTACTATGGTGTCGGGTGTGATTGGCCCATATATCATGGTTAGATTTAGTCTCTCGTTGGTCCATTTAGTACAATCAAAAAAAGTATGTTCTGCGTTGTCAATGAGACCAGGGCAATAGAGACAATCAGAAGACTGATGCTTCCCGATTTTGTGTAAGTAGGACCTAAAATATCCGTGCCCACTAAGGAGCTGTGTTATGTAGAAACCTACTTCTCCATGCGTTCGGTCTACCCATGATTTGATATCTTTTTATCAGGCGCCATGTCCAGCGGCCTCTTGTCTCCTCATCCATGAAAGTTGCCACCGCCCCATGGTTCTATCTCTTTCTTCTTTTCGTACTGCATTATGATTGGCTTCTATTTTTCTTTCGTACACTCTCTTTCGCTCTATAGCTAGCAGGTCAATGGGAATGACGCTTGCAATTACTAAAACAGCTGGTTCGGAGACCGTTCGGTATGCAGAAGCTACCCTCAAGACTGATTTCCTTTGGACTCGCGCTACGATTTTTTTGTAGCTTTTTTTGCTAAGAACATCGGCCCAGATTTCTGCTCCGTACAGGATAATAGATTGACTTGATGACATTAGTAATCTTCTCTTGCTTGCTCTCGGGCCTCCGATGTTAGACATTAGCCTTCCAAGTGCCCGCACTCGCAGTGAAGTTTTTTCTGCAGCTATTTTTAGATGATCTAGGAATTTCATCTTTACGTCAATGGTAACTCCAAGGTACTTAACAGTTGGCTTGCTGGTGACTACTTCGTTCCCGACTTGGACTGGATCATTGTAGGAATTCTCTTCTTAGTTAAGAATATGGCTTCGGTTTTATTCAGTGCTAAGGAAAGGCCATGGTTAGACATCCATCTTATAATGATTCTCATAATTTGGTTGAACTTTATTTGGGCCAGTTCTGCGTCTCGGATGGACTTATTAGATAAGGCTTAATGGCTGTACTACACGGAAAATGTTAGTCTGATTTTTTTTCGAATATGGAAATAGGGCTTGTCTGGTTGATCCATGGTAAACCTAAATAATCCAGGTATTTCTTCAGAATCTAGTAAGACTATTTTCAAAACTTCATCAACGGGCCTTTGTCATGATGATCTTAAAAAAAATCCACTGTCCAAGATTTAAATAAATAATTCAAATCTTTGCATAAACATTTTTTAAATTCATTTTTTTGATTTTAAAACAATTACATAATGCTAGAAACAATTTAAATTCTATTATCCAAATGGAAACTGTCAAGAAAAGAGATGAGAAAATTATCAGGAACCAAGCCACATCAACAGTAGATAGTACCGCTCCATCCTGAGTAATTCAATTACTTAGAGAATGGTCTCTCGGTTAGTTGTTTCTAGTTTGCCTAAAAGGTTTAAAACTTAGGTTATATTGTGAGAAATCAAGTTATCTTGGGCAGTACTAAACCTAACCGCTACTCAGAGTTTTCTGAAAACTCTTCTCGACGGATTAGCCTCGAGTTATTTTGTTGATTCGTTTTATTATGATTTAGAACTTTGTTTCTTTTAGATTTGTCTTAAAGTCTTTTTTTCTGTTTCAAAAAATAGTTCTTAAACTCTTAACTTAATTACTTGAAGTTTTAAAAAATGTAGCATTGTAAAATAATGAATATTTATATCATGTTTTATCATTAATATTATAATTATGATCAACAAAAGGTAAAATCAGTTTATTCGATTTTCAAAATCATCACCTAATTAACTTCGTCGGCTTCTGTTGTTGTTTTCATGAAAATTCAGGTCTTCCAGCGATGACCACCTCAATATAGATGGTGAATCTGACCATTATTTTTCCACTGTAGGAGGTATTTTCAGGGATGTGGCATATCATGGATGTAACATATCAGGGATGTAGCATATCTGGGATGTAACATATCATGGATATGAAAAAAATCTCTACAAAACTAAAACACTGAATTTTAATATTGTAGACAGTGATTCCATTTTTAATTTCCTACATACCAATTGATAGTCGTTAGAACTTTCTCCACCGCAAGTCATGCAAGCATCTACTGATGCCTATTTTTACTTGCGCCGTATTCAGGGCAAACCAGATGTCCCTTCTTCTGTAAAACATGGAACCATTTGACGTAAATGAATAAGGCCTGCAAGATATACTATTCTTTCGGGAAGGGCATTTTATTTGACCAAAATATCAAATATTTATTTGTTGTTAGCATGAAACTAAACATTCCAAAAGAAGCTCACTCTGCTTGCAGACTCCTGCTTTTGAATCTTATTTGTTTTAGCGAATTTTCATAATGAAAATGACGCTTATGAGGTTGTTCGGATGACGGAAGTTGAGGGTGGGAGTGAGCGGAATCGGTTCCTATTGGCTTCCTGATAACAAAAAATATGTCCGAAAAAAGTTATATATATGTATATATATAATATATATATTATATATATATATATATATATATATATATATATATATATATATAATATATATATATATATATATATATGTATATATATATATATATATATATATGTATGTAAGAGTTTCTACCCTTTCGTATGGCGAACGATAACTCTCGAAGGCGTTCTCAAATTGAAACGAAACTTTGCAAATCGCGAGATGTTGTGGAGGTTACGAGGCCTATTGTTTATAAAAACATTATGACGTCATCAATCAAAGTTATGACGTCATGAAAAAATTTTTTTTTTGAAACTTGAAATGGCTTAAAAACAAGGTATTTCGTGTTTAGGTAGACGACTAGCTGAATCGATTAAGACCAATTTCAGCTCAATCGAACCATCACAAATGGCGCAAACAGTATACATATATATATATAATCTTGTATATATGTATACGTCCAGGTCAAAGACTTGTACAATATCTGTTGGGTTTAGTAGTGTTAGAGGATGGGGACATAATATAAAAGATGGACCTCTACCATTTGCTCCATCCTGGTAAGCCTGCTGTCCCAGAGAGACAGGACAAAAATGGCTTCCACTAAACCACGCCGAGCAAAGCAGGCCCGTAAAGCGGAAGAACCTCGAAGTAGTCTTTATATGGTCGAAGTCATTCTAAAACGATTGCGACCGGTTTCAGCTCAATCAGACAATCCTAAGATAGCTGGTTCACTCCCGAGTGTAGTAGGAACACTCAATTGACAAGTTTGTGTTTATGATTTAAGTTGGGGGCCTCATCACTAGAGTCTTGAATAGCGCTAGTAGTAAAAATATATTTGCTCTATTCTCTACTAGATTGTGCTGTAGTATTTTTTAAAAACAAACAGTTGCCAATCGTTAGTAAAATAAAATAAAAGTAAACAAAGATCTATGGTATGCTGGTATTTTGCGATGTATTTTTGTTTTAATAAAACTTGGGGGCCTCATCACGCGAAGCAGCACCATCGTTTTCTTAAAAAAATAACAATAATTCATTCTTAGTTTTTTAGACTTAACATTTAAATTTGCTATCTGAGTATAACATCTCGGGTTGGCGCAAACGGATAAGTAAAGGAAACAAACAAAAATTGAAACTCTGACATTAGAGGTTCAAATCCAAGGGGGGACGGATGGAAAGACTTGATTACCCTCAACAGCTCGTTGTTTGGTTGAATAAAAATAAATAAATAAAATGTCAGAAACAAAAATATGTGACAGTTTCACGCTGTCACCACTAGACTGTACTACTTGAGCCTCCTGCATCCCATCAAATATTTTTTTAAATCTTTGAGTGAGCCATCTATGTTAATATTGTTTATCTATGATCCTAAGTGACGGAAACGGTATTTTTATTTAAAAACAAAAATCATGAATATATTTTTGTTTATAATGCTTGTTAGCTTTAATATTATAGCATACTTTTAATAATAAAGTATTAATAAAATCTTAATTAGTAAAATCAAATTTGTGAGAAAGCCTCTCTGGCCCGCGAAGCGGGCCTGTGTGGAGAGGCTGTGAAAATTCGCTAGGTACATGGCAAAATGCCATGTAACAAGAACAATAATGAAACAATACATCATACAAAACAACAACAATGTGGCCGCGAAGCGGACACAGGGAGGCCCCCGGGCCGCGTAGCGGCTACGGGCCGAAGAATCACTTGACTTTCTACTGCTCTTATTTGACTCTTTGCCTCGTTATGCCGTAGCTGTATTGAAAAAATATTTTGTTAGCAAAATCTGAATCTTGAATTTCACCTGTCTGAAATATCGTTTCAGATGTTCATCTAAATCGATATTTATGACCTCTCAACATAGACCTCTCAACATGTTGGGAGGTCTATGTTGAGAACTCCCAACATAGGTCTCAACATAGTGGAGACCTCCTATGTTGTCAATACCAAGTTCTCTTTCTGCATGTGTGTGTGTTATCTTTGTAGCTCCTATTGTTTTTATACTAGGAAAATAATTTTTATGACGTTATTAATTAATAAGTATTGTATAAAATTCAATGCGGTCATTATATGTACGAATTTGTTGGATCAATAATGTTAAGCAGCATTGAGCGAGGTCAGTTTATTGATGGCTGGCCGCTGGGAATAAAATAGATGTTGTAACTGTCTGAGAATAATCGAAAAGAGTCTAAAATGTGCGAAAAGGAAAACGTATTGCAATCTAAATTTGTCCATATTTTGTCCATATTTTGAAGACGAGCGTAGCGACTCCGCATGGAGTCGCAAATCTAATATGGTGAGGTATAGTTCCGAGGTACCCTGTATCCGATTTTTGTAATTCCTCTTATTTATTTGTTTTATTAGACCTGACTACCTGTTTTTCATTGAATAATTGTTTTCTTTTTTCAAAGATTAAATCCTATTTCAGCCGTTGCTTTTATGATATTTATCGAAGGATATCTAGTGATTGATATTAATGAATCGAGTCGGAAGTCATACAAATCTTAAGCATTGGGTAACCATATGTACGGAGGACGAGCAAAGCGAGTCAGAAATTGTAACTCCCTACGCGTAGGGTGACTGTTTTATTCCATGGTTGAGCGTAGAGATAATGAGGTTAAAAGTCCGGCCTCGCAAAGCTTGGCCTTATGGTCTATACGACCTATTTATACGCAAGGCCTTATAGGCCTTTATAGACTACTTAGACTTTATGCCTATAAGGAAAGACATAAGGATACTTTACCAGTCTAAAGTTCAGAATAGCAAGATTATATTAGTGCTCCTAATTTTTGTCATCATTTTCATTTTAACAAATTCTAAGACATTCTTAGACAGTGAAGCGAGTCTAAAAATAGTAATGAAAAACACCACATACCCAATCTTTAGTGTTTTTATTGATTCTAATTGTCATACAAATTAATGAAATAGAAAATGTAGACTAATATTTTCAAATGAGTAAAAAGTTAATAGACACAAAAGAGTTTTCCGTTGAATAGATAGCTTGCTGAAGGAATGAAAAAGCCTTTATAATTTTGCCGAGATATCTTCTAAAGGTCTTGTACTCTTATACGCCTACTTACAGGAAAACCTAATAATCTTCTACAAGGTCTATACGTATTAGATTTATAGACTCCTCTGGGAAATATTTACTGATTTTCACGATGCACGGTGAAAATAGAAAAACCTACCCTTGCTCTATTTCAAACATAGCAAATCTAATAAAAGCATTGTTGTTGTTTGTAAAGTTGTATCAATTCAATGATTGCTTGTGATGAAAATAATATACGCGTAGTGATTCCCGGTTATAACAATGTTAATGCTTGTCTATGTATGGGTATACTAATGGACTGGTATACTAATGGACAAGTATACTAATGGTGCAAAGCAAATAAAAATTTATTTCGCAACAATTCTGACGCGGAAGTCCGCAAGCCACCAGGATTATCAGGTATGCTTAGTCCCTTGGCCTTGATCATTATTTTATTTACCGATAAAATTATTAATTATTAATTAGTCGACACAATATAATTGTGCGAGAGACATGTTACATATAGTGTGTCAACTATTCATGTTTTGCAAAACTCGGTAGTATCAAATGATATATATTAATTAGTCTTTTAATCTTATTCGTCATTAAATAAGTTAGATAATTATTTTAAGCTAAAGACATATTAATAGTATACATCTCTCTACCTGGGCGGTATTTACTTCCTTCCTTCTTTCGACTGTATATACATTTCCACTGGTAAAATTTATACTTCGGATGCAATAAAAATCACTTTACAGTCGTATTAAATGTTTACTGTATTATTTAAAGCTCCCTTTTTACCTAAAAGAGATCACTTATGTTTCGTCTTAAAGCCCTACTATTTAGATTTTGATTTAAAGAGAAAGGAGAGTAAGATTGTTTAGTTTAAAGAGTCTAATTTAGTTGTTTACATTGAACCACTGCTCTCTAGAGATAATTAACACTCCTAGCTCTCTAATTCTACTACCTTAACTTTTACACCTTTCCAAGCTACAGTCCTTATTGTATCGTAGTCAGTGCGGTAAAACTCTCTAAGCTGAGGTTAAAGATTTTCTACCTTTCTAAGAATCAGTTATAACGCCTCTAATTTTGTCAAATTACAATATAAAGTTTAAATGTGTTTTTAGGATATTTATCTTCTATATTATTATAAATATTTACTGTAGTTAGTGTCCATGTCTGGTGCATAGTGCAGATTGGTTGACTAAGTGGTTCTCGCTTCTCCTTGTTCTCGTACAACAGCAGGTAGCTTATGATCCACAATCCACATAACTAACTTAGTTTTCAGAGGAAACGTTTAACACTGTAACTTCACTAAATAACAACAGCATTTAGGTCCGTATTCAGAATTATTTTTAAAAATTCTCTTTAAAAAAGCTAGGAAAGGTTGTTCCTAGCTTTTTGCTAGAATTTAAGGTGCAAAGTTAGGAAAAGGCTAGGAAAAACCTAGAAGAGATCTCTTCCTAGCCCTAGGGACGGATAAAATTGTTCGAAAATAGACACTAAGGCCCGTATTCAGAATCATTTTTAAAAAATCTCTCCTAGGTTGTTCCTAGCCTTCTCCTAGGTTGTTCCTAGCTTTCTCCTAGGCCTAGTGATATTCAGAATCAGTTTTTGAAATCTCTCCTAGGTTGTTCCTAGCTTCTTCCTAGCCTTCTCCTAGCTTTTAAAAAATCAACCTAGGAATGATTTTACGTAAATTTATTCGTGCTAAAACGTTAATATAAAAAATAGAATAAAAACTTACATTAGAGTTAATTATAACTTAATTTTATTATTTATCTTTACAAAAATTTGAACCTCAATTTTACGTAAACAGACATTTTTTGACAACTAGCGCTACTAGTAGAGAACTGTGAAACTAATAATATTGAGATATTCTACAAAAATAAACAAATGATTCGTAAACAAACCTGGCAAAGAATAAACTCCCTTAAAATACGTAAATTTGTAATGACAACAAACTTATTTATAGTTGCCGATTATTTTAAAGTATATCTAATGTGAAAGTGCGTGACCTTGACCCAGTGAAGGTTTGAAACCTTCACTGAGAATGATTTGCATTTTATTTTCACTTATGAAGAAATCATTATATGTCATTAATGTACTATTTAAATGTTTTTACAATAACATAGTGATAATAAAAACAGGTTAAACTTTCGTAGAGTGTATGGGTGCTACATTTTTGAATTGTAAGTTTATAGGAGAAATTATTATATTTGACATAAATAAATCATCATATTATAGGGTTGTATAAACCCTACAGTTGGTACTTCCATTTTTCACACTGATATTAAGTCATATCACGTAAGTCAAATTAGTTTACGAAGCAATTAGTTCGTTTTAGGCGTTTTAAAAGCAGTTGATATTGTGAACAGTTTAAAAACTACACAAAACAAACAAAATGTATAATATACTTTTCAGTCTTGTTTACCTTTATAAGTTAGCCAATTTACCCGTAATTATTTAGTTTAGTTTAGAACTTTCCAGTAATTATTATATACTCAATAAATATACTCAGCACTAGTATTATTTTATTTATTTTCTATAAGGTTTCATCAAGTTTATGATACTTTCCATTTATAATATTTGATAGCATTTATTGCAAGGTTAGCAATCAAGAAGGCGGTCGCTCAAAACGGGGATTTTCAAAACAGTTAACAGCTCTACTTCATTCTAGATGGGAATATACAACACTACCACGTTAAGGCAGAGTTTTGAATCCCACATTTTAATGGGAGATACATCAATAAGTATAATGTTTTACTCTACCAACATAATGTAAACAATACTTACTATCCCCGTTATGATTGTTACTTAGCTGATCTTTCTAATCAAATCAGCATTAAACATCTCTGAGTTCATACGTTGTGAACGAAGAGATCACGATTTTCTTTACGTCGTGAACTGTGTGTATTTTTTAAATTTTCGATTTTTTTGGGCAACACCCCCAAAATTTTATAAGGGGGAGCCAACCAAAAAAAAAATTTTATGGCTCAAAATCCGTTTCAGGTCAATAGAATTTGTTTGGCAATAAAACAAATTTTGATTTTTGGGGCAACACTCCCAAAATTTATAAGGGGACCAACCAAAAAAAAAATTTTTAATGGCTCAAAATCCGTTTCAGGTCAATAGAATTTGTTTGGAACAATAAAACAAATTTTTGATTTTTTTTGGGGCAGCACCCCCAAAATTTATAAGGAGGAGCCGACCAAAAAATTTTTTTTATTGGCTCAAAATCCGTTTCAGGTCAATAGAAGTTGTTTAGAGCAATACAATTTAAATACAGAAATATCTCTGAACATTTTACTCATTTTGACCTAAAACAGATTTTTTTATTAGACCCCCCTCTCTCATAATTTTTAGGGGTAGCGCCCCCTAAACAAATTAAAAACATAATTATATTTTTTTAAAAAAAAAACAGAATTAGCTCACTTTGACCTAAAAAGGATTATATAAATTTTTGATTTCTCTCTTTAGATGCCCCCATCCCTATCCTTAAATTTGACCTTAAAAATTTTAGGGGTGTCACCCGTAACAATTTAAATCAATTCGCCCTGAACACTCTTGTTTACTCAAAACGGAAAAAACAATTATTAAAATAGGACAAAAAATGACTAGAGACAATCTAGGGACGATTTAAGGTACTTCTCTACGTACCTTGGATCTTCCTAGGTTGTTCCTAGCCTTTTCCTAGAATTTAAGGTGCAAAGTTAGGAAAAGGCTAGGAGAAACCTAGGAGAGATCTCTTCCTAGCCCTAGGGACGGAATTAATACTTTTGATCATTCTGAATACGGGTCTTAGAGTCAGTGTCAACTAACAATCTGAGATAGTTTGTCTGAGTTTAATTTTAATATCACATCCGTCACACTGGATCTGTTTTTGTGGTTCATGTCTATGGTGTGTTTCTACGCAGATTTAATAAATTGTATATATTAATTAGTAACAATTAAATTAAAATATTTAATTATGTGTTGATAAATTTGGTTTTTATTGTTCATTTTTCAAATCATTGTGTTTTATAACACTCCATATTATTACTAATTATGGCATATAACTTGATACTAAAAATGTAGAAGTTTATTGGTGAAGTTATAACAGTTCTTTTACTAAAAAAAACTCGATACAAAATGCAAATGCAAAAGCTGCCATGTGTAACAGCATAGTATGGCATGCCATAAGTAATTATAACTCCTCACAGAGTACTGGTTTTTTCAATTTTTCTCTGATAGAACTTAATTGTTTTTTTACGCTTAAACCCGAAGGGTCATTTTAGCGTTTTCCCCTCACTCAAATCTCACTCAACTAATCCACCCCAGAGTTTGTGCACATTCAATCATCTAGGAAGCACACCCTCCGTACATGGCGGCACATATGAGTAGTTCACAGTGTGTCTAGTTCATCTAGCCCAACCTCTATCCAAACTCACTGCTCTGGCTAGTTCTGCGACTAGTTCCAGTGTGTCTAGTTATCTAGCCCAACCAGACTCTATCCAAACTTACTGCTCTGGCTAGTGTCTGCTACTAGTTCACTGTGTGTCTAGTTCATCCAGCCCAACCAGACTCTATCCAAACTCACTGCTCTGGCTAGTGTCTGCGACTAGTCACAGTGTGCCTAGTTTCATCTAGACCAGCTAACTCTGGCTAAGCTCACCGCTCTGGCTAGTGCCAGCGACTAGTTCACTGTGTGCATGGTTCATCTAGTCTTACTAGCTCCTCTGATCACATTACTCTCACTTAGCCCCGTCCTTCAACCAGATAACAGACACACACACCCACATGCTCACAAATACAGACAGATAACTTTAATAAATAGGTGACATTCCAGATTCGTATATTTTACAAACACAATAATTTTCCTATATACCTACCTACGGTATACATGAAGAAAAGTAAACAAAAAAATGTCTTATAACGTCTGGCTTGCGATATTTTACAATAAAAGTGCTCATGCATTTACAAATATACCCAGTCTACACGGACACAAGTTATAATTATTTTAAGGTCTCTATATAAGCATTAAAACATGAAAGTTTTATGAAAGAGTTCGGCTTCCGATTTTCCAAGCAATTGCTCCATTATTTTCATAGAAAATATTAAATGGAATGGTACCATAGAATTTTAAACAAGAAAATTACTAATTTCCAGACGTAATGGTTAGTCTAAACCGGCGGAGTAAAGAACAAGTTTCATTTAAATTGGTTCCATGCAAGAGACTGCATCATGTCACGACATCTGAAAGTCTACCCGTAAAATACACGTATTAATAAACATATTATATTGATGTCGACTAACAAGCAGAGTATTGTTAAAGTCAGAGGTCGACAGGGCGCTGTCTAACATTTTTAAAGCACGCGCTTATATACTCGAATTGCACAAACAATGAGTCTTGCATTCCTTGCTATAAAATGTGTGATGCGTGTGAATGAGTCTGGATGCGTGTGAATGAGCCTGGATGCGTGTGAATGAGTCTGGATGCGTGTTAATGAGTCTGGATGCGTGTTAATGAGTCTGGATCAAGGATGTTGAATAAAGGGGATGACGCACTAAGTCGAATTGCCATTCAACAAAGTGACCCCATCGAAAAACAAAACATAGAGATGAATGCAACACGAAACACACGTCAAAAACCAACTGCACATGCTTGGTACGAACTGCGCATGCTTATGATCCTTATAACAGCGCAGGTCTTAAAATTTAGAGGCAAACTTATAACCTAAGGGGAGGTAAGTTTGCTCCTATTTCTCTATCTCATAAACTTCCATGGGGTCAGAAATGTTCCTTAATGCGTCATCCCCTTTATTCAACATCCTTGGTCTGGATGCGTGTGAATGAGTCTGGATAAAGAGAGTGCGCATGTGTGGATCTTTTGTCCTTGTTCGGTATGTTAAGTTCGTAATTTTTTTGTGTATTGTTTTGTGTACTAACCTTTGTAATAAGAGAAATAAAGGATCATTTTGTCAATTAAGTGTTTAGTTTGTGAAACGCTACAATTGTTTTCTCGTCCTTTAAAATAGTGGTACTCAACGTGAATAGTATTGCCCGCCTGGAAGCGATGAAAGATTCTATGGGAGCAATAGGACCTTGGGGGGGGGGGATATAGGGGGCGATTAGTTGTGTAAAGAGGCACTGTAGGAGGCTAGAAGCAAAAATAAAAATACTGTTATCACTGAAAATCAAAATAAACAGATAAAAGTATTTTACAAGTAGAACATAAATGTCACAATTCTACTAAATAGTAACACCATTTGACAAACAGTATTTTTAAAATAAAATATTTAACCTTATAAATTTCCGTAAATAATTATTATTTCTACAATACGGTTGTAAAATTTTACTTTACTGCCGCTACGAAAATCGTTAAGTAAAGTAAATGAAGTAAAACCGTAACCGTGTAAACCGTGTAAATCGATTTCATTGCTTTTGTACTTCATTAATGACTAGCTTGGCTCGTCAATAAACAAATTTCAGTAGCAGTAAAATCTCATTTTAAAGCCTAGTTACATAATTTACTATTACTTCTTTTTAATAAAAAAAAAACAAAAAAAAACAATGCAAGCCATTATTGAAGCAATGCCTTAAAAATGTCTTTTTGGTATTAACATACGTGAACAAGTGCAATGAACAAAAATTTTGGAAGAGACAACATATTTTCATAAAACTTATTAATTTTTTTAAGCGAGCACCCTCTAGTCCAAGCTACCCGACAACACTCTAGAGCATTTAATTAATAGAATGTTTAATGTTTCTTTCCTATTGTATTGTAATAAGTAACGATTCCTTCAGGGCGTATGAAAGAGTAGGGGTATTAGAACCATCCGCATCGCATGAAAAAGGCTCTTTTTCAAAAAAGAAAAATTAATTCCTGTTCGCATTCTAAGTTCTTTATCGTTGCTAAGTACCATCATTTGAATTAACTTTAAAGATAAACCTGTGGGTGGTTGCAGTAAAATGGCAAACGGGAACCCGTAGAGAAGATAGATTTAATTTTTGCGTTTCCTCATTTATACCGTAGTTATATAGGGAAAGTATTGTGTTTGCGAAAAATCCGAAACCGGGATATCACCTGAATTATCCGTTTTAGGTGTTTTAAAGGCCTCCTGAGTGGTTTTCACAAAATTGTCTGTCTGTAGTTGTGTGTGTGTGTGTGTGTCTGTTATCATCGTAGTTTGAGTTTAAACTTTGTACAAAAAAAAATTTATAGGTGTAGTTGTGCTATCTGTGACATCATGAGTAGTGTGACGTCACATAGTACATTTATGTATTATATATATTAATTATAATCAGTCTATGAGTAGCAGCCACACTGAATGTATCTTCTTAAAACCCTTCCCTCTAGACAATATCACATGGCGCAGTCGGTAGGATAAGGTCCCGCTAGACCTAGCAGAGATAATCAGAGTCGGGGTCAGTCTAATAAAAACAAACCCGCAACGAGTCAAATAAAAACAAATAATAATTTCACGTGTCAAAGGTGCAATTTATGTCACGGTGTTAACAAATGTCCCGCGTACAAAGCTGTTTGTTTTCATTGTAAACGAAAAGGTCATTATTCTAGATGTTGTTTATATAAGCCTAAAAAAATTTACAATTTAGAGGGTGGAGGTTATACGGACGACGAAGAATCAAATTATTTTATAGGTCAATTAAATGTAACCAATAGGAATGCGCGAGAGTGGACAGCCCAAGTATCGATACAAAACAATAACAAATTAATATTAAAATTAGATACCAGTTTTAGGACTGGATGGTTGCACTAAATTAAATTTAATTCAAAGAATAGATTCTATTAAAAAGAATGATAACGTTAATAGAATAATTTTAGACTTTAAAGATCGTTTTAAAGGCATTGGTTGTATAAAAGAGAAACATCATATAACTATTGATGATTCTGTAAAACCTGTTGTTCACCCTGCTAGAAAAATACCATTACCTTTAATGGATAAATTAAAGTTAAGGCTTAATCAACTAGAAAAAGACGAAATAATTAAAAAAGTCGATGAGCCTACGGCTTGGGTTAATTCTATCGTGTTGGTGCGAAAACCAAATTCTTCTGATATTAGGATATGTATGGATCCGAAAGACTTAAATTTAGCTGTTCAGAGGGAACATTACCAATTACCTACAGTCGATGAGATTATAAGTAAATTAGAAGGATCGAAAGTTTTTTCTACTTTAGACGCCTCAAATGGATTCTGGCAAGTTCCTTTAGATGAGGAAAGCTCAAAATTATGTACTTTTAATACGCCGTACGGAAGATATTCCTACTTACGTTTACCTTTCGGCTTAAAATCGGCAAGCGAAGTTTTTCACAAGAAATTTAAATCCATTTTTGATATAGAAGGCTGTGAAATTTATATAGATGATGTATTTATACATGCTAAATATAAAATCGAGCACGATCAAATTTTGAAAAAAGTCCTTAGTCGAGCTAGAGAAGCTAACGTGACATTTAATAAAGATAAATGTCATTTTTACGTGTCTGAAGTTAATTTTTTAGGACATACTTTTACAGCTGACGGTATGAAACCTCAAAATGATAAAATAAAAGCTATAGTAGACATGAAAAATCCGACCAATAAAAAAGAAATACAACAATGGTTAGGTATGGTGAACTATGTTGGTAGATATATTCCCAATTTATCATCTTTGACTGAACCTTTACGATCGCTGATTAAAAAGGATGTACTGTGGGAATGGAGTCAGCAATGTCAAGATGCTATAAATAAAATACGAGAACTTTTGACGAAAGCTCCTGTTCTTCAGTATTATGACGTTAAAAAGCCGTGCAAGATTTCGGTGGATAGTTCACAGTCAGGTTTAGGTGCCTGTTTACTTCAAAATGACTTACCTTGTTATTATGCTTCTAAATCATTAACCGAAAACCAAAAACAATTTGCTCAGATCGAAAAAGAATGTCTCGCAATTCTTTTTGTTGTGAAAAATTTGAACAATTCATTTATGGTAAATCGGTCGAAATAGAAACGGATCACAGACCTCTGTTATCTATTTTCAAAAAGCCACTATATCAGTGTCCTGTTAGACTTCAGAGAATGCTGATTAGACTACAAAGATACGATATAAAATTAACTTATGTTCCTGGTCGTGATTTACACATAGCTGATGCTCTGTCCAGAAATAGCGTACATCATAAAAGTAATAAAGATTTAATAAAGTTTGATAAAACTTTAGATGAAGTAGTTGAAGCTCAGATATGTTTAGTCATTGAAAATAATAAATATTTCAGTAGTACGATGATGACTAATCTTAAAAATGAAACTTCATCTGACAATGATTTACAAAGTTTATCAACTTTAATTAGGCAAGGTTGGCCGTGTAATATAAGAGAAGTTCCAAATAATTTAAAACCATATTACAAGTACAAAGAAGAACTCTCAGAAATTCAAGGTTTACTTTATAAATCTGATCGTGTCATAATACCTCTCAAAATAAGGAAAAATATGCTAAATAGACTACATCAGAGTCATCAAGGAAAAGAGCGTACTAAAGCCTTAGCAAGAGAGTGTATGTTTTGGCCGGTATGAGTAAGCAGTTAGATGATATCATAGATGAATGCCAAACCTGCCAAACATACAGGAAAACTAATATAAAGGAACCTATGATACCACACGAACTTCCTACCAGACCATGGCAGAAACTTGGTTCTGATATTTTTATGTTAGGAAGTCGACATTACCTAATCGTTATAGATTATTTTTCAAAATACGTAGAAATCGCTTATTTGCAACAACTTGATAGCGCAACGATTATAATGCACTTAAAATCTATAATGGCTAGACACGGCATACCTGATATTTTAGTAACTGACGGTGGACCTCAATATTCAAGTTTTGAGTTCAAAAATTTTGCAAAACAATGGGATTTTAGGCATACGATTTCGAGTCCCACCTACCCCCAATCAAACGGCATGGCGGAGAGGGCAATTCAAACTGTAAAATCTTTATTAAAGAAAGCTCATCATGATAACCGAGATTTATATCTTACATTACTACACTATAGAAACACGCCTGTAGCAGACCTAGGATCACCGTCTGAATTATTAATGTCTAGAAGATTAAAAGATAATCTTCCTTCAAATTTAAAAAAGTTATCGCCTCATGTAATACCACCTGCAACTACTGTCAAAAAATTGCGTGATAGACAACAGTCTCAGAAAAAATATTATGATCGCGGTACTCGTTCTTTAGAAAATTTAAAGCCTCAACAAAAAGTAATGGTACAGAGAGGTAACAAATGGTTTCCAGGTAAAATTTCCTCAACAGGAAGCACTCCAAGAACTTACCATGTAGATATGGATCAAGGAAGAACTTTACTACGAAATCGTAAATACTTACATGGAATACCCTCTATACCTAATATACTAACTCGACCTACTGATACATTAGATAATGATGAGATTCATTTACCATCTGAAAGCTTATCGCCAACATCGGCATCTTCTGATATTGAAAGTTTAGAAGAAGAAGAAGTAGAAGAAGAGGAAATATCGAGGAAGAAGAAGTAGAGGAAGAAAATAGAAGACGAAAAGAAGAAAGAATCGCAAACACTACAGCTAATACATCTACAGCTGATTCTACTATTAACGAGTCTATAGGTGAAACATTTAATCCACCAGCTAAGACATCCAGTGGTAGACCTGTAAAGCAACCTCAACGCTTCAAGCCTCAAGTCTCTAGTCCTCGACATCAACCTAGCCCTAAGAAGTCTAAAAAGAAGGTTGTATTTAGGAAGAAGAAAAAATAATTTTGTTTCATTAAAATAAGAATATTAGTTTATTTTTGTTATTAAAATTTTAAGTTTGTATGAATGATGTGGATGAATGGCTGAGTGAGCTTTAGATTGATTTATTTTTTTTATGTTTAAGAATTTAATTTTGTAAAAAATAACTATTTGTATTCTGAGAAAAAGGGAGATGTGACATCATGAGTAGTGTGACGTCACATAGTACATTTATGTATTATATATATTAATTATAATCAGTCTATGAGTAGCAGCCACACTGAATGTATCATCTTAAAACCCTTCCCTCTAGACAATATCACACTATCTAGATCATAATATTTAATGACGTCGCAAACCCGCAACAATGACTCAGCAATAATTTTAAAAAAACATATAAAGCGGAAAAATGTTACGATGGATTTGAAATTTGTCACGCATGTAGCCATGTACCATACTAACATAATGCTAAGTTTTATTTCACTATCAGCATTAGTTCAAGTTATTATGATATATAATATATTATATATATATATATATATATATACTCTCTCTTCGTCTGTGGAAAGAACTTTAACAGTTCGAAACGTACGTTTTTATTGTAAGTTTTCTTCATTGTTTTCTATATTTCCTTTCTTAGTAATTAAGTTATATATATATATATATATAATATATATAATATATATATATATATATATATATATAATATATATATATATATATATATTATTTATTATGTCTTGTGTACGTTTTTAATAAAATTTTAAAAAATCGAAAAATTGAAAAATGCGATTGAGTTGAAATTTAGTACACGCGTATAACTTTACGTAATAAATAAGTGCATTAAGTGTCGTTTCAATACGACAAGTATATACATGTTTTTTGTTGGTTCATAAAAGTTAAACAGCACTGAGATGTCAGTGCCTGAAATGGGTGACCACTTGGAATAAACGGATCTACTTACTCTGAAGACAGCGAAGCTAAGTCCCAAAGAGATGTTTGCAGTATAATTTAGCGACTTGTATACTCTGAGGACGAGCGAAGCGAGTCCGATGTAGGGAGGATGAGCGTAGCAATCCGATGTGATAAGAAAAGTTCCCGGTTTTCACGAACCAATTTTTTATTATTAGAAGGCAGCAAAGGCGATCCCTTAATTCAAATACATGCAAAATTATCAGCACCGATAAATACTTAAGGTTCAAATATAAGTTTTAATTTGCTAAATCCTTAAAATCGACTTCCTTGGTATGTTATGTAAACACATATGCCCCTATTTGAAAATTCGCGCCATCCTCCCTCTTATGTTAATATGGAGAGGATGGAAAAAAGGTCACAATTCTAAAGAATGTGAAAAAGTGATGTTAAAAAAGTTTGAGAAACACTACTTTTGAAGATTTGATAAGATCATATTTGCGATTGTGTGCTACAATCACAAACAGCTTTATTAACTTATTAGATAAAGTATCTGCCTTAGAATCAAGAGGTGCTGGGTTCAAACCATAGCCATGTTGATATATTTGTTTCATATTTTTCTTAATCTTGTCTTCTATACAAACTATTTGACGACTCTATCAGTAGCAGCGGTTGATATAAACCAAGATAAAAGGCGAAAAATGAAACTCTCAGCTTAAATGTAAGCTCAATAGTTACTATGGCATCATCGCGAATGTAAGCTCAATAGTTACTAAGCATCATACGATGTAAGCTCAATGTTACTAGCATCATAGCGAATGTAAGCTCAAATAGTTACTAAGCATCAACGCGAATGTAAAGCTCAATAGTTTACTAAGCATCATAGCGAATGTAAGCTCAATAGTACTAACATCATAGCGAATGTAAGCTCAATAGTTACTAAGCATCATAACGAATGTAAGCTCAATAGTACTAAGCATCATAGCGAATGTAAGCTCAATAGTTAACTAAGCATCATAGCGAATGTAAGCTCAAATAGTTACTATGCTCATAACGAATGTAAGCTCAATAGTTACTATGCATCATAGCGAATGTAAGCTCAATAGTTACTAAGCTCATCATAGCGAATGTAAGCTCAATAGTTACTAAGCATCATATGGAATGTAAGCTCATAGTTACTAAGCATCATGCGAAAAGCTCAAATAGTTACTAGCATCATAATGTAAGCTCAATAGCATCATACGAATGTAACTCTAGTTACTATGCATATAACGAATGTAGCTCAATAGTACTAAGCATCATAGCGAATGTAAGCTCAATAGTTACTAAGCATCATAGCGAATGTAAGCTCAATAGTTACTAATGCATCATAACGAAATGTAAGCTCAAAATACTAAGCATCATAACGAAATTAGTTTACTATGCATCAATAGTTACTAAGGTTACTAAGCATCATAGCGAATGTAAGCTCAATAGTTACTAAGCATCATAGCGAATGTAAGCTCAATAGTTACTAAGCATCATAGCGAATGTAAGCTCAATAGTTACTAAGCAATCATAGCGGAATGTAAGCTCAATAGTTACAACATCATAGCGAATGTAAGCTCAATAGTTACTAAGCATCATAGCTAAGCTCAATAGTTAATCATAACGAATGTAAGCTCAATAGTTACTAAGCATCATAGCGAATGTAAGCTCAATAGTTACTATGCATCATAACGAATGTAACTCAATAGACTAAGCATCATAGCGAAAGGTAAGCTCAATAGTTACTAAGCATCATAGCGAATGTAAGCTCAATTAGTTACTAAGCATCATAGCGAATGTAAGCTCAAATAGTTACTATGCATATAACGAATGTAAGCTCAATAGTTACTATGCATCATAGGAATGTAAGCTCAATAGTTACAAGCATCATAGCGAATGTAAGCTCAATAGTTACTAGCATCATAGCGAATGTAAGCTCATAGTTACTAAGCATCATACGAATGTAAGCTCAATAGTTTACTCAAGGCGAATGTAAGCTCAATAGTTACTAAGCATCATAGCATGTAAGCTCAAAGTTACTAAGCATCATAGCGAATGTAAGCTCATAGTTACTAAGCATCATAAGCGAATGTAAGCTCAATAGTTACTAAGCATCATAGTGTAAGCTCAATAGTTACTAATCATAGCGAATGTAAGCTCAATAGTACTAGCATCATACGAATGTAAGCTCAATAGTTACTAAGAATGTAAGCTCAATCTAAGCATTAGCGAATGTAAGCTCAATAGTACTAAGCAATCATAGCGAATGTAAGCTCAATCTAAGCATCATAGCGAATGTAAGCTCAATAGTTACTAAGCATCATAACGAATGTAAGCTCAATAGTTACTAAGCAATCATAGCGAATGTAAGCTCAATAGTTTTAAAGCATCAGAATGTAAGTCCCATATAGCGAATGTAAGCTCAATAGTTACTAAGCATCATAGCTCTCATAGTAGCGAATGTAAGCTCAATCATATAGCGAATGTAAGCTCTATAGCGAATGTAAGCTCATAGTTCTAAGCATCATAGCGATGAAGCTCAATAGTTACTATGATCATTGTAAGCTCAATAGTTACTAAGCATCATAGCGAATGTAAGCTCAAATAGTTACTATGCATCATAACGAATGTAAGCCTCAATAGTTAACTAAGCATCATAGCGAAGTAGCTCAAATAGTACTAAGCACATGCGAATGTAAGCCACTAAGCATCATAGCGAATGTAAGCTCAATAGTTACTAGCATAGCTCAATCTATGCATCTAGCGAATGTAAGGCTCAATAGTTACTAAGCATCATAGCGAATGTAAGCTCAATAGTTACTAAGCATCATAGCGAATGTAAGCTCAAATTACTAAGCATCATAGCGAATGTAACTCAATAGTTACTAAGCATCATAGCGAATGTAAGCTCAATAGTTACTCATCATAAATGTAAGCTCAATAGTTACTTAAGCAATCATAGCGAATGTAAGCTCAATAGTTACTAAGCATCATAGCGAATGTAAGCTCAATAGTTATCATAGCGATTAAGCTCAATAGTTACCTAAGCATCATAGCGAATGTAAGCTCAATAGTTACTAAGCATCATAACGAATGTTCCTTGTAAAACAAGTTATAAAGATGTATTACAGGAATTTGTCTCCATCCACAAAGTTAGGGAGAAGGTAGATAATTGCCTCGTATGTGGAAAGATTGATTACACTGGCATGAGCAATTACATATTACTTAGAAAACTTGCCTCGGCTCTCTAACATTTACCAATATCATATATATGTCAATCAATAAAATATTATTAGTTGACACTTGGTTTGAAATAATTTATTTCCAAGTACACTGAGGAAAAGCATTTATACTTTTTCTACCATATTTAACCAAAGATAAACTTATTACTGTTGACTCTAAAATTGAAATTGTTAAGTGAAAGTGAAGTTTGTTAGCTAAGTATAAGAAAGTTGAGTAGAAGTCATGTATCATGCAGGCTTTAGACACTTGTAGAGCTAATACCTAAACGCGACGTGTAAACCATATCAACGTGCAAAACATATATTATCATATTTATGTAAATATTCTTACAAACTAAATCCTCTTTTTTTCTTCCATGTTTTCTGTTGCGTTTACACATTTCGCTTGTACGGCGCATGATTTTTCTGAAGATCGGTAGAAAGAAAAAAATGTAATGACATAATTTTCTTTGGAACAACTTTTCTTTATTGTAGCGAATTTCCTATCAAATAGTTCGTCAATGGGATGTATTATTTAGGACATATTTTGGGGACACGTGTTGGGGCAAAAGTGTATAAATGCTCTATGTGATTTTAATGCAAGAAAACAGTCTTTCTTATACATATACACACGAGTATTTAAACAATAAATTTAAATTTAATGACTTTTCTACAAGCATAAATTGTATATTGTTGAAACAAGGGTTTTGACTAAAGAAAACTGATTTAGAAGCGATGAGAAAACATTACGTTGGGCCAGAAGAACACGTGTGGGAAAATTAATTTCAGCTGTGTCCTCATAATTTTCCCAGTTGAAGCTCTTAAAAACTAAACTCTACTCGGTTAAGTTAGAATTAAATTTTTTGTCTCTAAAGCTAAAGTGCTTGCTCTGCATACTAATTAGCTTGCTCCTGTACCGCAGCCTCCGAGTAGAAAATCTGCTGGGAAATCTGTCGGTTTGTGTAACATTAACAGTTCTTTACTCCCTCTTAGTAGAATGTAGTGTTTACCCTAAGTTTTGCATTATTTTAAAATAAGGCGTGTAGTCTATACTATTGTATTCGAAACAGTTCCCGCTATCCCCTCCCCCCCCCCAAAAAATATCCTTTATTTAATTATTAATTACAATAATTTTTATGCATGTATATAGATTAAACTGTATTCATATGAGAGTAAGTTGTTGCAATTTTCAAAAAGAAATTACTAGCACAGTTAAGGATTACCTCTACTTTAAAGTTAAAAAAAACTTACGTGTAGGAGGGTTGGTAAGATATTTAGTACCAGTGAAATCATTGTGTTTAAAATTATAACTTATATTTTCAAAAGTTACATCTTAGTAAAATAAAAATCTAAGCCCTAGAGTTAATAGAGGAACTGGACAGTAGAACTCGTCTGTGGACTTAATGCACTATTTTTTTTATCCCCCAATGACTGAAGATATTGAGCTAAACTATACTTTTTTAGCTTTTTGTTTCACATCACCTACAGTAAATGTATAACCAAACCAGTTCCTGTAGTTTTTTGTGTATGTATTGTCTCTGGCCCTTCCTAGCTCACCTTTACTTCTAGGTGGCCCAGGTTGTTTTTAACACTGGCTCTTTCTGGCCAACTGTACTGTCTGCTGGGCTAGGGTTTCTCTCAAATTGGCCTTTTCTGGCCCTTTTGAACTGTCAGTTGGGTCAGGGTGTCTCCATCGTACGTACCCTGCACTGTCATACTCTCCTAGATATGCAATGGTGCCCTGCACACAAGCTCTTCCGAGTCTACCTGTACTGCTGGTTTTAAAATTGTCAACGAATTCAAAACTGAAGAGGATTCGGAGACTTTTTGTTCACTTACTTTCACAAATAGAAAGACTTAGCTTACTCAATCTTTATTTCTAACTTTCTGAAGAGTTTTACAACTAAATGATCTGACTTTGTTACAGGTAAAGTTATCGGCGAGTGCCTTGATGAAAGTTAAAGCCATGAGCAGGTATTTTATGTATTATACATTTCTAGAATTTAAAGTAGACAAATTAAGATATTGTCATGTTTGCAAGGTTTGGTATAAATAATAATTCGATCGCTGCTCTCTTTTGTACTTTTATAATGATATATATATATATATATATATATATATATAATATATATATATATATATATATATATATATATAAAATATAAAAAAATAATACAATTAAATAAGTACTTACAATTAAAATTGTAGTAATTGCTCGACCCAACCTACCTCCAGGCTCGTAAGCGAGAGAGAGAGGTTACGTCCAGCAACACGAAGGCTATACATAATAAGGGGGGGGGATTAACAACAAATATCAATATCTAAATATGGCGGATCATCACAATATTATATCTTCAAATTTTGATATTCTGGCAACTTCTTAATCTGAAGGTGTATAACTGGCGAAGTTACGCCACAGACAGACTGGCAGCATTATGAAAACCATTCAGAGATATTTACAAATTACTGAAGCTATTACCTCTGGTGAAATCTCATATTCCAATGTTTAAGGTTATGACAATACTTGTGCTTTCTAACTAAAGAAGTAAGCGAGGAAAAGTAAATACCAATTTTGTTTTTAAATTTTCTTGACGATAGGAAAGTTGTTCTTGGTCCTGAAGACGTGTTTTCTTTTATTTGATTTCTAACTGTGAGGAAATCAAGAAGCAATTAATTGTGTGTTAAACTCTATCGGAAAACTTGTCCCTGATTTTAGAAACTTTAGTCAAACTTTGATAAAAACTTTGTGATAACAAACTTAGCGGTGAAGTAAGAAAACTTAGTAGCTCAAAAGACAGGGGACCTTTTTGTTTCGAAAAGTTTAAAATGTTCTTTTGTAAGTGTGGAACGAAGGAGATTGAAACATAACAATACAGATGGTTTGGATTCAAAGGTTGAGCTCAGGTGTCAATTTCAAGTTTATATCTACAACTGAATGATAGTAGAGGAAGGGGGAAACCACTTGCTTAACTTTCCTAGAACACTTCATTATTAACTCATTTATAGAAATATAACACTCTTAAAACATTATGTGCCGATGTAGGGGAAAAAAATATCACTCTGATCACAATTCTAGTCCTAACCTCTACAAGCAGAGTTGTGTAACAAAAAATTGTTGCGCGGTGGTCCGTATGTCGGGCGAATTTTCTTTGGAATGGCTTAACAATCCATTCCTTGCTTATGGTTCTGGTTTATGCTTTATAACAGTTACTTAATTATCAAGCACTACTTGTAACTGTTTTTTTCTGTATTTTTCAAAGGAAATGCGCTGAAACCTTTAAAAAACATTATCTGAGCATTATAATAGTGCAAGTAATGGTTGCATTGCCAATTTTTGAGGCATAGTTTTGTATAAACAACAGCATAATTATGCCCCTAAAATTGGCAGAGCACGCCATTGTTTGCCCTAGTTTAATGCTCAGATAGTGTTTTTCTGTAAAAGTTTTAGTGTATTCCCTTTTAAATATACAGAAAAAATGGGTTACGAGTAGTGCTTAATAATTGAGTAACTGCTCAAGTTAGAAATCATAAGCCGGAATCAAGCAGAAATGGATTGCGAAGCACGGAAACACGCAATCCAAAGGAAATTCGCCCGACGTGCAAACCACCGCGCCAGAGTTTTTTAAAAATGTTTGAGATCATGCTTATAAACAAACACATTTTTGTTTTTTAAACCAATCTATTTCACTCCAAAAATGTTGTAATTACGTGCACATAACTTGGTGCGATTCTGATTAAAAATTATTGCGCCTTTAGTTTGGGGAATAAATTGAATTTTCGTCAGATAAAAATAAGACTATGTAGCATCAAGACATTATGAATTAATAGCACGATAAGATGATCCAAGGTTAATTTAAAATATTAACACCCGTTATTATAGATAATAAATATTGCACTTTTTGTCAAGGTGTTTTTTCCTCTGGCAGTACAGCCTTAAGAAAAACTTTAAAAAGATCCTAATCTGATGAGTTAGCCGTATAATTTCCTTGACTGTCTGCCTGGGAAAGCAATTTCCTCTCCTAGCAACTCAAAGCTTTCTCATGTACTCTATTCTAAGCAAGCCCAGATATGTCCGAATTTCCTCCCATCTACTTCATCTTACATCAATCTTACTCCACCGCCTTCTTTTATACCAATTTACCAGCAAAGTACTTTCGGGTTAGCAAAACAGTTTAAAATAGTGCTTATAGTTAATATGTTTAACTAGTTTAAAGGTAATAAGTCTTGTTTTATTGTTAACCACTTATAGTTAAAAAGTCTTAATAGTACATCAAGTAAAAAACTATTTTTACGTTAACAACTCTGGGTTGTTAACTCGTAAATAACAACTCTGGGTTGTTAACTCATAAAATAACACTCTGGGTTGTTAACTCGTAAATAACAACTCTGGGTTGTTAACTCGTAAATAACAACTCTTGGTAGTTAACTCGTTAATAACAACTCTTGGTAGTTAACTCGTAAATAACAACTCTTGGTAGTTAACTCGTTAATAACAACTCTTGGTAGTTAACTCGTAAATAACAACTCTTGGTAGTTAACAATAACAACCTTGGTAGTTAACTCGTTAATAACAACTCTTGGTAGTTAACTCGTTAATAACAACTCTGGGTCTTTAAAACAGTCGCTGGCTCTAGAAATGTGAAACCAAGATTTCACCTGAATTGTCTGTTTCACTAATTTTAAGAGCATAAGCGGTTTTAGAAAACTATTTTCAGAATTCTCATCAGGAAAATTGGCGCCTATGAGGTTGTTTTGATGAAGTGATAGAAGAAGGAGTAGTTAGGAGGCATCGATAACGATTGGCTTTTTAATTCTAAAAATTTATAGGTGATTTACACACCCGCTTCGCGGGCCTTGTAATTGAGGTGGCAGCGAAGAAGGGCACGTTATGAAAATTTGATAAATATATTAAAAAATATTATGTTATAAAACAAAATAAAGAAACATAAATAATACCAAACAACAACCAATACACAAGGACTTCTTTTGAGCGGGTTTCGAGTAGCGGCCCCCAAGGGATGCAAAAGGTTTATACGGGTCAAATGCCCCGTTTAATATTGATGATTAAAAGCCTTTAAACTAATATCAATCACAAATTGTAACGCGTCGGTTATCATGAAGTGAATACTATCCAATCTGTCCAGTGCAATGAAAATCTTATTATTCACTATATGAATGTAAACATCAATTTACTGTTAGTCGCTATAAATGTAAGTATTAATTTACTGTTGGTCGCTATATATGTAAACACCAATTTACTGTTGGTCGCTATAAATGTAAACACCAATTTACTGTTGGTCGCTATAAATGTAACACCAATTTACTGTGGTCGCTATAAATGTAAACACCAATTTACTGTTGGTCGCTATAAATGTAAACATCAAATTTACTGTGAGTCGCTATAAATGCACTTTACTGAAACTATTTTGCTCCTATTCATACATTTTTACAGTCTTTACATGGTATATTGTTCACAAAAATAAATGTACTTACACTAGGATTATAAATTTTGGTTTGTTTGCTAGCCGCCCCCTGGTTTCTTTGCTGTCCCCTTTGCAAAAGTAGCAGAACAAAGTAAACACTGCTAAAACAACAAGCAAGAGAAAACTGGAGAACAATGTTACTCGTGAGACCAGCAGTTTGATTCTGCTGCATTAAGTGATTACACGAAATATACCATGGTATCGTATCATCACCAGAAAGGCGATTCTAAAGGGCTAGGAGGGCTAAAGCCCCTTCAGTTTAAAATTTGCCCTCCTAAGAAAAAACATTTTGCTTTTTTAGCCACTAAAACTAGAATTAAAATAATAAAAATATATATTTTTTATTTTATAAATATATATTTTAAAGAATTAAAATATATGTTAAGAAAATAAATAATGAAATGACTATATTTATTTATTATATAATTATATTTTATCAATAAATAATTAATTAAGTTCAGTTAGCAATTAAAGTTAAGGTATGCTAGTCAGCATACCTTTTTACTACTTTTTTATATTAGAAAAATAAGTGTAATTAGTTAATTAGATTAGATCTTATTCAAAAATACTTTATATATATATATATATATATATATATATATATATATATATATATATATATATATATATATATATATATTTATATATATATATATATATATATATATATATATATATATATATATATATATATAACTTGTATATAACTGTAACTCACCTTGTAACTCACTCAGTATCCTTACCTGTAACTCACTCAGTATCCTTACCTGTAACTCACTCAGTATCCTTACCTGTAATTTACTCAGTGTCCTTACCTGTAATTCACTCGGTTTCCTTACCTGTAATTCACTCAGTGCTCTTACATGTAACTCACTCAGTGCTCCAACGTGTAACTCACTCAGTGTACTAACCTGTAACTCGCTTGTTTTTAAGATGCTATTGGAGTGTTCATGTCGAGATGAGCTCAAGTAACCCTTTTTATGTTCTTTAATAGAAAAAAAAGTTTTTAAAAATGTCTTTTGTTCTTCGAATTTAATTTTCTAGGAGTCAATCTTTTAAGGAGATTAAATAAACACTTAATTCTATTTAAAATTGGACTAAAAAGGAAATATCTAAATAATTTAGTTTACCTTAAATACAAAAAGTATCTTAGAAAATGCATTCTCTAGATCATCGAAAAAAATGCTTTTTCCATTAAAAAAGGGTAAAAAGAGGAAAAAACGTTAAATGAAAACGATGGACTTTAATAAGAAGACAAACTTGAAGGTAAAATTACGTTGCTTTTGAAGCTTCCGACTTTTTCAAAGATACCTTTGTTCTCAAAGTGTTATTATTTAAATTTAGTCAGATAATCAAAGTAGCTCCATTTGCAAGGGTTTCCATGAATGGAAAGTAGATAAATAGGATCGGATTTAAAGGGATTTGGTATTGAGGTCAGAGTGAGGAGCGGCTATTGAAATCCTTCTGTTGTACTGGAACCAGATTTCTATATAATCTTCTTCTAAAGTTTCTTTTGTAGAAAAGTCAGTGACCTAAGGGTTGACAACTATGGCATGAAATTGGATCAGGTATGGTAAAGAATAAAATGTAACGTGAATAAAATTTGTTAAAAAATACAATTGAAATGCATAAATCAATAATTAGACAAATATTTGTTTTAGAGAAATGAGTTAATAAAGCGGTTTTTAACCCTGTCGCCTTAACTTAATTAAACAAACATGGCCGCACCTTAACCACTCCGCTTCATGGCCACAGGGATGTAGGTTGTCATACGTTATTGGGATGTAGACGACACTGATATAGGTTGTCATACGTTATAGGGATGTAGAGGACACTCATATAGGTTGTTATACGTTATAAGGACATAGAAGCCACTGATAAAGGTTGTTATACGTTATAGGGACATAGAAGCCACTAATATAGGTTGTTATACATTATAGGGATATAGAGGCCACAGATAAAGGTTGTTATAATACGTTGTAGGGACATAGAAGCCACTAATATAGGTTTTTATACATTATAGGGATATAGAGGCCACTGATAGAGGTTGATATACGTTATACGGATATAGAGGCCACTGATATAGTTTGTTATACGTTATAGGAATTAGGGGCCACTGATATAGGTTGTTATACGTTATAGGGATATAGAGGCCACTGATAAAGGTTGTTATAATACGTTGTAGGGACATAGAAGCCACTAATATAGGTTTTTATACATTATAGGGATATAGAGGCCACTAATAGAGGTTGTTATACGTTATAGGGATATAGAGGCCACTGATATAGTTTGTTATACGTTATAGGGATTTAGGGGCCACTGATAGAGGTTGTTATACGTTATAGGGATATAGAGGCCACTGATAAAGGTTGTTATAATACGTTGTAGGGACATAGAAGCCACTAATATAGGTTTTTATACATTATAGGGATATTAGAGGCCACTGATAAGTGTTATACGTTATAGGGATATAGAGGCCACTGATATAGTTTGTTATACGTTATAGGGATTTAGGGGCCACTGATATAGGTTGTTATACGTTATAGGGATATAGAGGCCACTGATAAAGGTTGTTATAATACGTTGTAGGGACATAGAAGCCACTAATATAGGTTTTTATACATTATAGGGATATAGAGGCCACTGATAGAGATTGTTATACGTTATAGGAATATAGAGGCCACTGATATAGTTTGTTATACGTTATAGGGATTTAGGGGCCACTGATATAGGTTGTTATACGTTATAGTATAGAGGCCACTGATACGTTATAGGGATTTAGGGGCCACTGATAGAGGTTGTTATACGTTATAGGGATATAGAGGCCACTGATAGAGGTTGTTATACGTTATAGGGATATAGAGGCCACTGATATAGTTTGTTATACGTTATAGGGATTTAGGGCCACTGATATAGGTTGTTATACGTTATAGGATATAGAGGCCACTGATAAAGGTTGTTATAATACGTTGTAGGGACATAGAAGCCACTAATATAGGTTTTTTTATACATTATAGGGATATAGAGGCCACTGAATAGTTTGTTATACGTTATAGGGATATAGAGGCCACTGATATAGTTTGTTATACGTTATAGAGATTTAGGGGCCACTGATATAGGTTGTTATACGTTATAGGGATATAGAGGCCACTGATAAAGGTTGTTATAATACGTTGTAGGGACATAGAAGCCACTAATATAGGTTTTTACATTATAGGGATATAGAGGCCACTGATAGAGGTTGTATACGTTATAGGATATAGAGGCCACTGATATAGTTTGTTATACGTTATTAGGGATTTTAGGGGCCACTGATATAGGTTGTTATACGTTATAGGGATATAGAGCCACTGATAAAGGTTGTATAAATACGTTGTAGGGACATAGAAGCCACTAATATAGGTTTTTATACATTATAGGGATATAGAGGCCACTGATAGAGGTTGTTATACGTTATAGGGATATAGAGGCCACTGATAGAGGTTGTTATACGTTATAGGGATTTAGGGGCCACTGATATAGGTTGTTATACGTTATAGGGATATAGAGGCCACTGATAAAGGTTGTTATAATACGTTGTAGGGACATAGAAGCCACTAATATAGGTTTTTATACAATATATGGATATAGAGGCCACTGATATATACGTTTGGATTATGATATAGTTTGTTATACGTTATAGGGATATAGAGGCCACTGATATAGTTTGTTATACATTATAGGGATATAGAGGCCACTGTTGTTATACGTTATAGGGATATATGATATAGTTTTATACGTTATAGGGATAAGAGGCCACTGATATAGTTTGTTATACATTATAGGGATATAGAGGCCACTGATAGAGGTTGTTATACGTTATATATTATAAAACACAGTCATTAATCATAAGTCTCCGACTTGATTACAAACAACAACCAGTAAAATTTCTGGGAGTCACTATTGACGGTAAATTAAATTGGGAAGACCATGTCACAACAATGACTAAAAGTATTGCTAGGTACTTATTTGTTTTTAGAAAGTTAAAAGACTCGTTACCAGAAGAAACTCTTGTGGTCGTCTACAAATCTCTTGTTCAGAGCAGGTTAAATTATGCTATTATTGCCTGGGGACACGTCAATTTAGATCCATTGCTCTTTTATCAAAAAAAGATAATTAGAAGAATAACGGGAGCCAAACCTGGTTCACACTGTCAATCTTCATTTAAGAGACTGGCAATAATGACTGTCATAAATATTTTTATTTTTAATTCTGTGCTCTTTATTAAAAAGAACTTAAATAAATTTAAAACCAATAGTGATTATCATAGATATAATACAAAGAATAAAAATGTACTTACAATACCAACTCATAGACTTAGAAGTCAGAAGTGGGTCATAGTGTATTGGGGGTAAAACTTTTTAATCATTTAGATGTAAAAATTCAAGAGTTGCCAATAGATAATTTCAAAAAAGCCGTAAAAAAAGCCTTGACAGAGCAGCCTTTTTATAGTATTAATGAGTACTTCTCTAATAAAATTATGTTTGAGTAATTTCTGTTACTTCTAATTTTTGTATATTTGACGATTTGCCATTGTACTTGTATTAGTATTTATGCAAATAAAGATTTATTATTTATTTATTTATTTATTTATAGGGATATAGAGGCCACTGATATAGTTTGTTATACGTTATAGGGATTTAGAGGCCACTGATATAGGTTGTTGTCCTATCAGTTCGTCATATTACTACTTTATATAGGTGGCACACTGCCACGATATAAGCGAATATTCAAATATATTTATAAAAAACGCGATTTGTTTACATTGTGTTAAATATGTCAATCAATTTCACTGGAACTAATTCAAATAAAATAATGTAATTTCGTACTTTTCCCCATACGTACATGTGTTAAATATTTAAGCTCCATGTAAACACTTTTTAAAGATTTGTGACTTTTTGTAATGTTTGTGGGATTATTACTGTGGGTTAATGACGTCACACATATTTAATAAACAATGGCGTTCAGGACGTTAGTAAGGTTGATTTATGCACCGTGTTTCATTTTGATCCGTCATAGTTATATTATATATATATATATATATAATATATATATATATATATATATATATATATATATTATATATATATATATATATATATATATATATTATTGACTTTTAGATTAATGATCCCCCTTCTAAAAAGTTCATCCCGAACCCCAATCCCCCTCCATGATCCTAACTTTATTTTTCTTCGAAAATTTGCTTAAAGAATGCGTTGTAAAATTTAGCTCACTTATATGCTAAATAGACTATTGTTAACTCAACAACTACCTTTATGCAGGATTTGACAAAATAGTTTATTTTCTTGTATTTTATTTACTTTTAACATTGTGTACTTATTTTCTCTTCTTATTAATTAGAATAAATTTTTACATTGTATCCGACATACGCGTAGTTGTCCAACCCTGCCTGTGTGTAATTTGATTTAGTTGGCTTACGTATTAAGATTCCACAAAACATCACATTTTATTTTACATTTTATTTTTTATTTTTCACATTTTATTTACTTACACAAAACATCAATTTTCCCTTTGTAAAGAATTTATCCGCCTCAAAAATTACTAACATTTCGTTCTAATTTTCAAGTGTTCTATCTAGCTATTATCTTTACCCTTGCTGGAGATTTACTAACGACACCAGACAACTGGGTGGGAGAGAAAGCAATAACTCTCGTGCTGTCTATTACAATCACGGGTATAAAACATTCATATGATAGTCCTGTATTTCCCGGCAAAGCGCTGTGATACAGCGAGATTTATGCACTTGACTTAATTTATGTCAACCTGACTCTTAATAAATCAACATCTCATATTTACGGATAATCTTTATGTAGTCACAGTGCTAAGATACAAGGGGCACGGAAAAAGATACTCTCAAATTGCTCCTAATGCCCATAAAATGTACTCCTATCGAGCCCTTAATCAACCCGTATAATTATAATAATGCCCCTTTAGAGTATTATGGCATAAACAGAAAAAACCCATACGGGAACCTCAGGAGGTTGTAGCAACCGTTACTCTTACAGTACTATCTAGAATTGGCCATACATTATTTGACAAAATCTTATATATAAACTGAAAGCGTAACCTGGGCTGCGAACCCCAGACCTCCGTGTTGTTAAAGGTTAGTGTAAATACTAACTCTCTAAAGACCTCAACCAGGGAGGTGGACCCTTACGTTCCCACTTAAAATGCCATTTAGAATAATATCAATTAAGAATCATCTAAAACAACTGGCCTACAGAGAAACTACCATTTTCTCGCGAAGCGGTCCCAGTCATTTAGTTTTTAATATTGTGCGCATAATCAAAAATGAACTTTATTAGGCTGCAACAAAATAGCGTTTATTGACAATTATATTTAAATTAAAATATTAAATGCCTATTTAAATTTTTATTAAAAAATTTAAACCAGTTTTTAGAGAGGTTTTAGGGGGCGGATGGCGTATTTTTCTATTTTACAGCGGAACTATTGGCAGCAAAACGAGTTAATTAGTGAAGAAAAAACATTATAAACATCCATTTGGAACATTTCCAGCATCCAATTCCATTAATGTCGAGTTAACAGCGCTACGAGCGTTTCAAGTCTTAAATATTTTGATATTCTCTGATAACATAATAAATTATATTATATATAACATTAATTATAAATGAGAATTAGTTTAGAGCACAGAAGAGACTAGGCCCGTATTCAAAGACGTTTCCTAACATTCTCCTTAAGGAGAATGTTAGGATAATGTTAGGAAAACGTCTTTGAATACCGGCCTAAATTTCTCCATTTAAGTATTTTGAAGATACATACAATTCATAAAACAATGTTAATTATAAATATTTTGACGGATGATGCAACTTAATTAATGATGTAGTTCATTCCCGCTCCTTAAGACTCGACCGGTTAGTTAGGAGGTATATTTCACTTAATTAAAAATCATCAAATAATAATCGATTACCTGTTCAAAGCAATAGATCCAAATTTCAAGACGACACGTCGTCTCTTATTAGAATTCTGAAATCTTAACCCTTGCTTTATTGGACAGATAAAAAGGTACTTGAGACTTTCAAAAAGTATAAAGAATGACCCACATATTCCTTCTCTTCATTTTAGACTCAAGATCAGAGCATGATATTTGCAAAATTAAATTTAGAAAAGATGTCTTAGATAATTTATTATTTTGCATAAAGATAAATATTAGAGATATTCTCATTTTTAAAGCCTTAAAGCGTTTTTTTAACAACAATGAGGGAAGCCTAGTAGGATTAATAAAGTGATGAGAACTAACCAATCTTTCCTAATTATCATCAACGCGGGTTCTCATTGCAAATTATTTTTTTGTGATTAAGTTATTTCTAACTTTGAGGCAAAACAACTCTTTGACCTATATGACGTAGGCACCGGGGGCAAAATTCCTCCTTGTAACCGCTTGACGGTAATATTGTGGTTGTCCTGTATCACTTTGTCATATATTAGTTTTGTGGTATATTGCCATAGTATTAGCGAATTTCCAAATTTATTTGTCGAAAACGGTGATTTGTATACGTCAGGTTATTCATGTCGAACGAAAACGTCAAATATAATGCAGATAATATATATTCGTCTTCTTTTTCTTGTTTTGCCTTATATAGTAGCATAATGTATACAGTTTCATCTAGATCGAAAATTATTTTTATTTTCAATAAAATGTTTAATTTTACTAACTCATTATGAAAGTCATAAACTCATTGTTAAACTCATTATTAACTCATTGTTAATGAAGTCATTTAAATTTCATAAACAATTCCCATTCAAGCAAGCGTTTGAATTTAAATACAAATATACTACATACATATATATATATATATATATATATATATATATATATATATATAAATTATGTATATGTATATATATATATATATATATATATATATATTATATATATATATTTATTTATTATATAGTATAATTCTAATCTCATAAGCTTATTAGCTTGAAATATTTGCTAAAATAGTAATTTAGATCATTTTATAAAAAAAAAATATACTTAGCGTATATAATTTCTGTTAAAAAAGTAAATAAGATAAAATATAACTTGCTAAAAATGTTTTTTTGAGAATAATAAATAATAATGTCCACCCTAAATATATTAGAGAGTGCAATGTATTTAATATATAAAGGGGCGGCACGCAACTCACCCTTCCACCTCCTCCCCCCCCTCTCTTAACTGATAAGTCTAAGCAAATAAAATAATTACACGTTACTGCATCTATCTGGTATGTTCGTTTAATATTTTATGTTTTTTATCATTGTTTATTCATATTTTTATGCATATTTCATTTTCCTGTACTTTTTAAACAAGTTCTTTATCAGCACTGGATTCATTGTTTTTTTTAAGTTTTTTTTAACATATCTATGAATAAGTATCAGATAAATGGAATTATATGGAAATGCATGAGAGTTTATCATATTTAATTAAGGGGACACAATATGTGTTTGGCTCCTCTGCACTTTTCTTTTTTAAGATATAAATCAAAATTACCAAATGGTATTTGAGAGTGCTACTCTTTATTATATAGTCTTGCATCTGTGTGGTTCAGTTTGTAATGCATGTTCTCGTGTGCGTTTGTAAAACCTTTTGTAGTGTGAGTACTTAACAGATTTTATTCTAGGTCCATAAATCAGTTTAAAGATTTTAACCTTTTCCCGTCCAACATAAAACCTTTTCCCGCCCAGCATAAAACCGTGCCAAAACCGACAATAGGTGGGAATGGCTTTTTTATAACACTTGAAGTATTCCCAGGCGCTTTCTATAACCTAAGAAAAGCATTTAAAGATTTTATAGTCAATAAAGAAGTCGGATCTAAAGTAAATTCTCGAAAACCTATTAAAATTTTTAGATTTGTAGGTTTGTACTCAACAAATAAGAATTTTTCGATTTAGCAACTTCATCAAAGGATTTTGTTTAACAAGTCAAATAATTAAATAAAAGAAGTAACTTCATTCAACCTCAAGGACCTGTTTCTATCAAATCAGTCGGTACCGAAGATTAGTTCAAATGAATGAATCTTCGTAGGATAAAAAAATGAATACATTTGGTAAATTTTTATTGTTCCGATGTTTTATATGAGACATTAAATAATTTGTTTCTAAAGAAGGGACAAAACATTAAGTTTCCGCCCTTATTTTTAGGAAGGAAAAACCCGTATTACGGCCTGTTTGTGAAAATAAGAGAGGGAACAAAAATTAGGACGGAAAGTGATTTTCTTTCCGTCTTACAGTTTGGCGCAATCGGTTAGACACTTGCCTGGTAATCTAAAGGTTCTTTGTTCTTATCTACTACGGGAACCTTTGTTTTTATTTTTTTACTGTTAATCGGGGCTTTTATTAATAATTAATTAACAACACATGCATGAGTTTTTATGATACTGGTTTTGTGTGCTTTGATGAAGTTGCAAAGTGTAAACTAGAAAAAGCGAATAATTTTTACTTAAATCCGGTAGAAATAAATATGGAGTTCTTAAGCCATGCCTAGCAATGTTTACCGAAACCCTTTGATATCGCCCTTATGCAAATAATATTGTTCAGTGACTTGTCATGAGTACCTTATATAGATATCACAAAATAATTATTTGTTTATTCAATTTACAAACCGCCCCCGTGGCTGAGGTCGTTAAGGCGTTAGTCTTTACACTGACCTTTGACACCCACGGAGGTCTGGGGTTCGCATCCCAGGTTACGCTCTCAGTTTATAGAAGATTATTGTTTAGATAAATTATCGCCAACTTTAGAATACACTTTGAGCGTAACGGTTGCTACAACCACCCGAGGTGGTTCCCGCAGGGGTTATCCCTGATGAGCCGCAAGGCTCTAAACGGGCATTATTATTATTATTTTTCAATTTACAAGTCTGCAACAAAATGGAACTGAGCACTTTCGTATTCCCCGACAGTACAGGTACAGTACAGGTACAGAACAGGTAACCCAAGATTATTTAAGAACACAGGGTACTGCTGGTTTAGTTTAAAACAATGAGGAATAGGAGGAGCCTATTTAGAACATATTTGAACTTTGAAGGAGATGATACTGGACGTTTTTTTCACAATTATAATGGATCACTGTAACTAAAATCGCATGTTATTCTTTCTTTGTCTTTGACACTCATGATTGACTGTACTGACAATCTATTCATCGTCCATTTATAACTGATAACAAATGAATGTTAGAACTATTTAAAGAAGTGCTAAGATGTTTTGAAAGCTGCTGAGATGTTTTAAATGCTGCTGAGGTGTTTCAATAGCTACTTAGATGTTTTGAAAGCTTTTAAGATGTTTTAATAGCTACTGAGGTGTTTTAATAGCAACTGAGATGTTTTGAAAGCTTTTAAGATGTTTTAATAGCTACTGAGATGTTTTGAAGGCTGCTGAGATGTTTTAATAGCTACTGAGATGTTTTGAAAGCTACTGAGATGTTTTAATAGCTACTGAGATGTTTTGAAAGCTGTTAAGATGTTTTAATAGCTACTGAGATGTTTTGAAAGCTGCTGAGATGTTTTAATAGCTACTGAGCTGCTGAGATGTTTTAATAGCTACTGAGATGTTTTGAAAGCTGCTGAGATGTTTTAAAAAGCTGCTGAGATGTTTTGAAAGCCCTAAAATCTATATTAGCTTTATGGTGATTCTTGAAAATTAGCTATGTAGTTACATTAAAGCTTTTATCTTATAGTAATATGATATCAGGAATATTTCCATATAGTAATGGGGGGGGGGTAATGAATTGTAAAACAGGGGGTTTGAAGTCGATACTAAAATTAAAAAAAAAAACACTGTTAAGCCTAAAATATCAAGCTTAGCAGGTGTTAAGAACGCGTAATCGTATTTGGGTCTCCACGATGAATAGGAGCCGCGTGGAACGGGGAAAAACATTTATTTAGAAAATATCCCCCTAAAGAAAATCTAACAAAATAGAGCTTACTTTCCATTATAACTTTAGTGAAAATTTTGAAATGTAATTCTACTTAAAGCTAATCGATAGTTAAAACCAATAACTTTGTGTTTAAACATTAAACTATCGATTTTACTTTGCTAAGTCAATATAAGTTTTATTAGGGAAATACACCATGGGTTTGCTATCAGATACCGGTTGGGTAGCGGATAAATGTTTCTTAATAGGTATTTGTTGAGGTAGGTTTCTGGTTTACAAGAAATCTGGTAAGGAGTAACAAACTTTAGACTTAAACAAACAATTGAAGCTTGCCAACTTTTCGGTGGTTATTTTTGATTTTCCTCAAATACTAGTATAAGGTAAATAGTAGGTATAAGGAAAGGTACTGTGTACATCCTGGAAACCCGAAACTAAGCTTTCATCAGAATAAACCGTTTCAGACATTTTTATGATGTTTTGACCGGTTTTTATCATGCTGCCTGTTTGTCTATGTAGTTGTCTGAATAATAATAATAATAATATCTTTATTTACATAAAACATAAAAGTTTTCTACAAAAATAAGTCTTATAGCTAAATAAAAAAAAAAAGTTTTCTTATAATTATAAAACAAAAGAAACTTACTTTTTTCTGCGTCGTTATGTTTCACGAGCAAGTGTAAATGAATTTAAAAAAAAATTATAATATAATAAAAAACAAATAAGCTAATTTAGTTGATCCTGTCTTATTTTTAAGGACTCTATAAAAAACCAGTACAATTTCTACAGTATGTTAATATCGATTTCATACAAACAAGTCTGGAAGTTTTGAATCAGAGTATTGTCCATAAACTTCAGGCGAAGATCTCTCGTGCTAGCACAACGTAGAAAGATATGTTCTAGATTGTTTAAACCAATGTTACAGAGCGGGCATGTCTCAGAGTTATTGAGAACTAATGCGTTGTTGTTTAAGTACAGTTTTGTTACGTTAGAGTTTGCAAGACGGATCTGAGTAGCAAATCTTAGTATATGGATGCCACACCGGCTCTGTAAGTATGGTTCACCTTCTGAACAGAATAACGAGATATGTCGAAATGAGGGTGAGTAACCTGAGTTGATGGCTTTTTCTATATCTAAAGAAAAGAAGTGGTTATCAAAGCTAAACAACAAGTCATTAGAGCTTGATTTAAATTGGTCTACAAAAGTATTTATCAGATCAGATCTGCCAATAGTTGATAAGAGAGGTAGTTGTCTGAATAACTCCCGCTATGTTTGTGCTAGAAAAATGAAGCATTGCACAAAAAATCATATTTAAGGTATGGTTAATATTTATTTTAATGGTTCTCCCTCTTTGTTAAAAGAAATAATCGATAAAATTTTAACTAATATAAATAATAATAACTAATTTCAAGGATTGTTTCAAATCAAACCTACTTAATTCATACGATTTACAAGCATCTTTATGTATGAGTCAATATCTATTACTAGCAATAACGACACGCATGTAAAATCGAATTAAGTTGCAAAGGTTACTTGTTTACGCCTCTCTCGTAGAAAAAAAATAATATTACGTAGTTAATGTTTTTTATTTTTTAAACTGTATTTGTGAGAAAATAAACAGAAAGTAAGGTTCTCTAGTGAAATCTGCTTTTTATCGCAGACTAAGCTTTTCCATCATAGTTTAAGGTACATTATAAGAAAAATTTTGTTTGAAGTAGTACAAAATGAGTCACATTTTTTAAGCCTGGCATGAAGCACAAATCAAAAACCAGGGCAAGAACTAGATGAGTGCGCAAATCAGCAGGCAGTCCGAAGAAATGTGCCTGGCTTGTGGGCCTCCTCCCACATTTTTATTCGGTTTTTCTTTAAGCAAATCTAAATTTCTTAACATCAGATCGCAATAATTTACTTGCATTTACTAACTGAGGACTAGCGAAGCGAGTTTTTAAGATTTACAACAGTATGAATAAAGTGCTTCTCATTTTCTGAGGACGAGTAAAGCGAGACCGGAAAGAAAAAGGCTGTGCGTTGGACTGCCAACATTTAAAATATATTTCCATTCTAAAATATCTACCAAAGAAGCTGGAAGCATAAATAATTCCTAAATTAAGACAGATTTATTATTTTTAAAAGTTAAATATTGTACTAAAACCCCTTGAGATTTAAAAGTATTTAAAGAGTCTAAAGCTTTAATTTTAATTTGTTGGGGAAATTACGATTAAAATTATTAATTAATGGTTAGAATAATTATGAAGGCTTGAAATTTTAATAATGAAATTATTGAAGGATATAAACGGGATTTATTCAAAAGTTTGTTTTATTTTTCTACTTGGTGATTCTTGAACTGGCAATTAAAGATGTTACGATTATATTGGTTGATTTTACTGAATGGAATAAAAAGAAATCAGATTTTCTGTATCTTAATGGGGGTCAGTGATACTAGAACGATATTCCCAACAACCATCCTTCGTCATGGTTAAGTGGAGTATCTTCCATATTAGCACATACTCTGTGTGGAGTAGGTAAGGTATGTTGTTCAATCGATAAGTCGCCTCAAACAAGAAGGTACAATTGAGCAATAGCTGACTTGGCCGTGGCCACTAACGCAAAGAAGATCCAGTCGCATTAACGGCTGGTCGAGATTCCAGCGAAGCCGAGCAGATCTCCGCAGATCTTCCTGTTTAATGTAACGAAGCTAAAACGAGAAACAAAAAGTAGCCAACGAGAAGTCATGGCTCTCCTTACAAGGGAAAATGCTGGTAGCAAATGTGAAGGCTCTCATAACGGAACTGAACTCTGTGATATAATAAAGCGTTTGGTCACTACTTGGATGGGTGTCCGCTGGAAATATTACATATATTTACTCTTAAGAGGTGATAATGAGCGTAGTGAATAAGGTTTAGGTTAGAAAAAATTCTGAGATATTCCGTACTCAATTATATTGTATTTTTTTTCATTTAACAAAACTTTTTAGTCCAGTGAATTACTGGAGAAACTACTGTCATTGACCTGAGACCTTTACGTAAATATTGAGTTATACATAATATCTATTGAATAGTTATGAGTGATATTGCTTCTCCCAGATATGTAAATTGCACTTGTCTACTGGATAATCTAACTCTATTATCATTCCCATCCATTATTCAACTGGAAAATATTTCTATTATATCTCATTGATTTGCAGATGATTTGCTGATTGAATAGAAATACGTTTAATAATTCGCTTGAATATCAAGCACGGCAAAATTATTTAGGAAAACTGTTTCTTAATTCACTTTTCGACTTAAAGATGTCGGTGAGCTGTAAAAAATCTACTCAGGGAATCGTCTATCGTGATTGTTTTTCTATAAAACAATCACGATAGACGAGGAAAAAGTATCGGTATTAGACCGATACTTTTTCCTAAAAAGAAAATTTAGGAAATTTTTTTTTGACATTTTTATATTGAGTAATACGACAACAATTATTGTTACAAGTATTAGAGTTAATATAGTTTCATGGCTTGAGAAGTCTGGTAAGAGAAACAATCCACTGATTGCACTCTGACGGGAGTTGATGATGAATTATTTAGTATATGGAATATTATAGTGATAATTATATTGGAAGAGATAGATTGGATATAGATACATAATATGATGGATTTAGATAAGAGTTGATTCGGATAAAATATATTAGTTAGATAGGTAATTAGTTTTAAGATCCTGCAGCCCCCGACACCAAGGGTTCACAAAGAAGCATAAAAAAAGAAATCTAAAAATTATTTTTACTCTTAGAAATATAAAACGAGACTACCTTGGAAGTTTGTTTTTCTTCATGTTTGCGTTGCAAGAGCAATAATCTGCTTAAAGATTTACTCTTTTCCGCAAAATTCATTTGACTTATTTTAGAGTTAAGTTTAAAATCCATCTTCCAGATGAAAGCCGAGCAAGATATTAAGGGAGCTATGTAAGAATTAGCGAGACAGGGTGTGGTGCGGTTATCCTAATCCCCTGCGCTCTACCTTCATGCTATCCATCAAACTACCACAGCTTACAACACACAAAGATAATCCCACTTAAATATACACACAGACACATTCATCAAGTCCTATTAATCCGGGAGCCATCGTATCTTGTATATGTTTAATACTTTCCCACTCTTTTACTCGTAAAGGGATTTTTTTACTTCAAAGTACTGTCAGTAGTAGGGGATGATGTGGAGCCAAGCAACATATTAATCTTGAAGCAAAATTTTATATTTTCATATATCTTAGTTAGCTCTGATGTAGAAAATTTAGAGTAGAGTGGGGAAAATATGTCGTATAAATGGTATACAGTCAAAGACACCGTCCCAATTTTACAACAAAGCTCCGATTTGACCTTCTAAAATTTTCAAATTTTTCTAAATTTTATCGAATTGTTTTAAATTAAGATATCTCGAGAACAATTTTAATAAATCAAAGTTAAATTAAAATAAGTAATAATCTAAATACTTCAATAACTCTAAACTAATAAATACAGGGGTTTAATTAACAATTCGCTCATTTTATTAAACTAGCGTCCAAGTATGGAACTAATATACTCTGTTTCGTATTTCAATCATTTCGTAAACACATGCCCCGCTCCTACAACTAGCTTTTGAATGTAAACCTACCACATATATTTAGTTCTGGCTTCAAATTACTATTAAAGATTAATTAAAGCAACATATTTTCACATTGAACTTTTTTTAAATACCTATGTAAATTTTCCTAAATCTAATCAGTTCTTTCAAGGGTAAATAATTAAGGTCTATTATGGTCTACTAACTACATTTCTGATAATTTATATTAATATTTACTTTCCCTCGTCTTGATTTAGGATTAATCGTGTTTTATTACCAATTGACTGTAGTATAATTAGAGAAGATAAAATAAAATATTTGACTACAATTTAAATAAAACCCCATGGGAAAATTATTAAAGTACATAAGAAAAGATAATTTAATTTATATTTTTACCAAAAATTTATCTTAATAAATATTTATAAAGAAAAAGCCCCCGAACTACTAACAAAGCATGGCTCGCGGCTTAACAAGCTAGGAATAGCCGTCTATAAACAATGAAATATATTTCTCTTCGATCTCCCTTTACGCTGTTAAAATTAATCTTTTATTCCGTTGTACGTAAATGAAAGGTTAGACCTGCTCATAATTTCGTTCGCACATCAATATTTAACAAAGGGTTGTCACAAGGCACAATGATCCTAGAGTATTATGTTTCATAGTCTATTATATAATATATTATAAGTTTATTATATTATCTAAGAGTCAGTGTCTGTATAGCTCTGCACTGCACTCTAGGGAGCACTATAATGTCACTACAGCTCTTTATTGTTATATATTTCCCTTCTACTCGTTCAATCTCCTTTTCAACGTTATTTTTTCATTTTTATGGACTAATATTTTTAAAACAGATCGTTCCGGGTAGCCTGTTTTACCAAATCAAGCCTAGTACAGTTTAAAATAAGACAAAGTAAGGTTACTTTTTTTATTAAATGTAACTTCTAAGATAGAAATTTAAAGATAGAAAATACCATGGTTGAAGAAACTATTGAGGAAGTCTTTAAAATACCTGAATCATAATTCAAGATGAATATCGTTTAGTATTGGTGGATGTTTATTTTTTACTTCTTTAATCTTTCTTCTTCTATTGAATGGTATTGTAAAGTAAGGGTGTCTGAGAATAAAAATTTAATTATTAAAAATGATGATTCATTTAACACAATTAGCCATAAAAGAAATGTAATGCCAATTGAAGTGATAATATCTTTAAACAATTTTTTTTAAAGAAAAATGAGCTTATGAGATTTGGATCATGGAAGGCGGGACTGGAGAGAGGTAGGTTTTGTTGGAAGTGGGGCCTCCCTGATCAAGAATATATTAATATGTACGTATGTACGAGATTTTGGTTCCTAGACGTTTCTATGCGGCACGATAACTTTCGAACGGTTTCTATCGAAATGAAAATTGGTGAAAAAATAAACCTTGTTAATGTCCCGAACCCTATTGTTTATAAAATATGTGTGACGTCATTTACCTACAAAAATTACCCCACAAGCCTTTTAAATAATCACAAATCTTTATTTAGTTTTTAGATTGGGTTACAATACTTTAGTCATGTACTGCTATGTATGGTTTGAAAAATCACGAAGTTTTATTATATTATCACTATTACTTCTGCTTTTATTGACTGACATATACATGTCAAACAAAACATTATTTCATTGACTGATATAATGTTAACAAATCACGCATTTTGAGTAATACATTTAAAATTTAGCTTATATCGTGGAAGTATGCCATTTATATAAACCAGTAATATGACCAACTAATAAAGTACAACAATGGCCCCCAGAGCCGACACCACGTAACGGCGAAGGCGCGAAGACCCGAATGTCTTTTGTTCTATTTTCTTGAGTTATACCATGGTTATATAAGAGTTGTGTCCGCATTGGAAAATGGAAAATGGGATTTGAACTGAATTATTAATTTTTGAGGTTTTAAGACCAAATAAGTGGTTTTTCCTTAGTTGTCAGTCTTAATGTGTGTGTCATCATGGCAGCTTGCGTTATGCTATCAAGTTGAAACTTGTAACAAAAATCTATTATTACACCTATTTTTCCTACCTGGAAAGAAATTCGTCTAAGATGTCATTAACCGTCAAGAATGATGCAGCAATAATTTCAAAAATACATCAGAAACAGATCGATTTAAAATTTGGAACGAATGCAGTCAGATATAAGAACAATATGGTATTGCATTTTTAAATATTTATCAAGTATTATGTATAAGTTTTTATAAAATTAATTATAATCAAAAACTGTACTTAATTTAAAATATGGCAAGCTATTCCTTACAGCAATGCAAAAGTATATAATAAGTTTAATTTCAGTACGACTAGCATCTATAAAAACCGATACAGGTTTGGTAAAGAAAATTTCCAAGGTAACTTTTACCTCGGAACTCCCTCCTTAGGGAGTAGAATACTCGGATTAAAATAACAATTTTGACTTTAGTAAATATTTTAAGATATATAATATATATATATTTTATTATATATATAAGATTGAAAGTCTTTAACGGCTAACTCTCCAAGATCTCAGAAGACAAAATCAACTATTGTAGAAAATGTTGTATAATATATAATATATATATATATATATATATATATTAATATTATATATATATATATATATATATATATATATATATATAAGTATTATTGTTAAAAGAACTTCTGATCTGTACCGAATGTTTTAATCAAAAGTTTTAAAAAAATTAAAAAGAGCAAAAATTTATAAAATAAAGCTAATCAAGCTCAGATAAAAAAGTTTAGGTTTAATTTAGGTAAAAAAGTTTTTTTCACAAAACTCCTTATTTGAGGTTTTTTTTAAAAATTGTATGTATTTTCCTATGTTAAGGAAACAAAAATGAATTTTACTTCTTCGCTTATTTTTTTCTCCACGTTCCTTTAAATAAAAGAAAGGAAATGCATTGTTACAACGAAATATTAAATCTAAATAAATATAGGAGAAAGAAGTGGATTCAACGAGTAAAATTTATAGGGTAGAGTTATTAATTATTTCTCCCAACAGCTAAGAGCTTAGTAAAGTAATAAAATTATAATCGTTTTACTTAAAAGCTTTGAAAAATTAACTTGAATGAGTTTTGACGGAAAAAGCATTAATTTCCTTTTATAAATGGAAACAACATTTTGATTTTTATTTGCCTTCTTTGTTGAAATAATTATTATTACTTAATGATAAATAATAAAATATTATAATTGTAATTGTAACGGTTTGGCTACATAAATGTGATTTTTTAATTTATTTTGTGTTTGTTGTTTCGACTGAGATTTTCTGATAATGTTTTTTCGATATCTTCCAATTTTAATAGTATATTATGCTACTAGGCAGCAAAATGGAATTTTGCAGACGAGTTTTATAAATTTGCCCCCGAGCCGAAGGCGAGGGCGGGCTATGGAAAATACCTGCAGAGGCGTAAGCCGAGGCAGGCAATTAATTGCACGTGTCTGCAATGTTTCCATGCTGCATAGTGGCATATACTATTTTATCTACTAACGGCAGAAAAAATACACAAGAGATTATTTTAAATACTTGCTGCGAGATTTTACAGGCAGTAAAGACTGCTTTGAAGTAGATGCAACGCTGACAATATCAGGTGGAGTGTGGTCCAATAACTCGTCAATGTCAACAATGTTTGTATCTTTATTCACTTCACTTCACTGTTGTTCTCACTCATTATGTTTTAGTAACTTAACTTTAGTTTACAGATTTAGTTTTTGATAACGTTCTATTTTTGTAACTTTATATACTTAAACTAAATTTAACAACATGAAATACAAAATCTGACGACTTAAACATTAAAAATCTGTCGATTCATAAACAGCTGGTGAATAATTTATTTATTTTTATTTATTTATTTATTTAAATCATATAAACAATCCTAAAGGATTACAACAAAATAGACATTAAAGAAAATTAACAATTTTCTTTAATTAAATTAAATTAAAAATTTAATTTAATGCCAAAATTATCAGTGTTGCCAATTTGTTTCCAAAACATTATATATTATTAGATAAACAAATGTTAAACATTTAATAATAATATCGTAATTTTAAGTAACAATAAAGAAAGTTACATACTAGAAACAAGCTAGAATAAATAATAGTTTACAAAATAAAATAATACCGAAATTCACGCAATAATTTGTAAAATAATAACCTCCGCTCTTTCATTTTCCCGCCTAGGGAGTTTTGACTTGTTTCCCATGTTATTTAAATGAGCCATAACTCCCTAGTACTTTTTTCATTACCAAAACATTTTGCGTACTGTTTTAAATTATTCCCGTATTGTTTGGCAGTGTAGGTAAAATGACATTTTACAGCTTAAAACAGTCCAGTAATGGCTAATTTTGCTGCCGTGAGTAGATAAAAGATAATATATATCCTTGCCAACATATGTAAGTCTATAGGAAAAGTGTTGTGATCGCTCTAAGCATCCGATGCCGAGGTTTCATTATAATGTTAGTGAAACATAATGTAAACAAAAATCACGTTTTCTCATATTGTTCACATGGTCTTATATTGCATTTCAACAACCACCGGTTTGTTCGGTTCTTGCACTAAAGAGGTGCTAGAACCGCGATGCGGCCTCTAGCGCATCACCGTATAGGCTTTGCCTATATGGCGAGGCACTAAAAGTGGTTACTAAGGCAATCTAAAAGTGGAGACATGAAGGTCAACGCCTTAACCAAAATAGACCGATTTGAGACTCGAGTTGATACTGAGTGTTGTTACGCAAAGATATTTCTTGTAATAAAAGAAAAATTACTAAGGAATTTTGTTGCATGTGAATCGTTCGATCATTTATTATCTACTATCTTGTATTATTACTTTTTGGAAACTGTATTCAATCCTTTGAATTTCGATACTAATTATTAGTAACTTTAATTCTTCTTCACTTAAAAACGGTGTATTTATCCAACTCTACATTCAAATTTCACTTGTTTTAATATTTATACGTTTCTTCGCTTAATAATTCTAAACAAAAAAGAAAATCTAAACAACATAAATAATAATAATACAATAACTTATTTCAGAAGAGTAAAAAGTTATAACTCTGAAGCGGCTTAATTACTTACTTACTTAATAAGTTATAATGCTCATTAAATCTTAATCAACTTATATTCTAAACTTTTATTATCTTTTATAATTTTAAAGCCCTGAGTATAAAACAGTGAAAGGTCAGTCAAAAGGTCCAAATACTACTTCACTCGTTTTTTCAAACTTTCTCCAAAGTTCCAGATAAAATTTATGATAACATTTTTCACATTTATTTAAGTATTAAGAAAATTAAAGCACTTAAATAAAAGAGTTAGTAATAAGATTTTTCAAAGGTAGGATGTGAAATTAATAACTTTAGAGACTGCAAAACCTAGCTAAAACCCTTTGACGAATTTCCTTCGGATAAGTTTGATAATGCATACATTAACAATTTCTTTGAAGTTTTTGAAAAAGCCATAACTTTGGTTGTAGTCATCTGATTTTGATGATTGAACACTAGTTTTATAGAAAATATTATTATCTTTAAAAAATGTTCTCTTTGTGTTTTGCACACGACCCACAGGGAACCACTTATTTCAAGAAAACTGAAATTAGTATGATTTTATAAAATTATGAGCATGCGCAATTATATGAAGAACTCCACTTTGAATAAGCTGACTATGTTTTTTCTTAATAATTTAGGGTATGTTTTCAGAAAAATGTGGTTTGAAATAGTACAAAATGAGTCATTTTTTCCGGTCCGCTTTTGCTAGTTATGTTCATTATAGTCATGAGTGGTATTTCTTTAATGCATATATTTCTTTAACATAATTACAAATTCAAATTATAAAAAAATTAAATTAAATATAGCACTTTTATAATTACATAAAATTGTATCCTTAAATAAATAATTTAGCTATTACTCCCTCAAAAAAGCAAAAGGTTAAACTTGAGGAAGGAGTTTCCTTACTATATGGTAGTAGTTTTATAAATTATACACTTATTGACAATTTTTACAGTTTTATTACATACTGTATGATTATTTATTACAAACATTAAATTTTACATACTTAATATAATGGTATAATATGGTAGGAAATAATATAAATATAAGGCCCGTATTCAAAGACATTTTTCCATTTTAAGACTTGCTTTAAATGGTTACTCCCCCCATAGAGTTGATAGGGAGTAACCATCTGAAGAAGGTTACTCAGAGACCTTATTTAAATGGTTGCTCCCCTTAGTTAAGATGACATATCATTGTCTTTCTCCCATTCTAACCCCAACAAAAGCCCCAATGCTTTTCTGCATCCCCGGGTAAGAGCGTATAATAAGATAAAATATATAAAGATTAGTAATAAAATCAAAAAACTAAGTGGAGTAACCAGTCTGATCTGTCTAAGGGGAATAACAATCTAAAGAAGGTCACATAGATAAAAAAATCAGTATAGTACTCCCCTAAAAAGGATTAACTATCTAAAGAAGTGCCGAAAATGTCTTTGAATACGGGCATAAGTATATTTAATTATAACCTAATAATGTTTCGAATTCCGCAATTGTTGTTAAAGGCAAGATAGTTATTAGCAGTTAATTGTCTATGCAATTTTTTTAGATACAGTTGTGAGGGTGAAATACACCATCTGCTTGTTTCCTTTAAAAGGGTTTTGTCGTTTTTTTTTAACTCTAACATCAGTAAATAGTAAGGAAGAAAAAGTTAAAAATAACTTTCTTGACTTTAACTGATGAGAATTCTTTGCTGTAGGTTTTTCTAGTTTTAAAATTTTTCAAGTAGAACAAGGTTGGTTAAATTAAGTAAAACAAAGTCCCTGTATGTATTTGTCAGGTTGATTTAAGTCTTCAAGTGTCACGTCGTAGAATCAAGACTTTGACCTTTAACCTACTGACACTTATTTATTGATCGCATTATTTGCCGGACTGAATTTAATATGACACGACAAATAGATCCTTTAGATGAAAGAGTGTAACATTTTCCAATTATAAATTAAATAATTAGATACTACATAATATAAAAAGGCAGGCCCACGGTAAACCAAACTGGAGAGTAGATCCGCGAAGCGAGTCGACTCGAAAAGCAGACAAGGATTAAAGAGTTCTGATCTGAAAAATAGTAAACTATGTTACATGGTCCTGCCTTACATGGAATGCCTTCTTTTACCTCAACACTTAGTAAAACACTTGGAAACACGAGTAGTAAGTGTTTCCTATAACATTTGTTAAATAATTTTTAGTTTTATCACTTTTGTTAAATAAAGGGAGCTGCGTAAAATATGAAGACAAATCGGTCTACTAAGTATTAGGACTTTTGGACTTATGTCTATTGAAAGCGAATGAATGATTTTTCTTAAGCTTATTTCCCGCCAAAAAGGCATATTCGAAAGAAAAAGATCAGTCTACCGCTGTAGTTGTGCTATTCAGAAAATAATTTGTTCATGACGTCATTAACCCGCAATAATCACTTATTGAAAATGTCTAAAAATCATGAAGCACGAATAAATTTTGCGATCGAATTGAGATTAAGCACGCATTTTGCCATGTATAGTAAAACATATGTGCTAAGTTTCATTTCATTATCAGTATTAGTTTAACTTTTATCAAATGATATGTGTACGTTATTTAAAAAAAAATGTACAAAATCAAAAACAATCAATTTGAGTTGAAATTTGTTACAAGTACAAACCTTTACGTAATAAATAAGTACACTAAGTTTCTTTGTAATATGACAAGTATATCTATGATATTTTTTGGATCATAATAGTTAAGAAGCATCAAACTTAGTTAGTGTCTGGATGGGTGACCGCTGAAAATGAAGCTAATGTATTTACTATCTGAGGACCAAAGCGAAGCGAGTCTTATGAGGTGTTGCAGATTATATTTGATAAAGTTTATATTTTGAGGACGAGTAAAGCAAGTCCGAAGTTGGGAGGATATGAACGAGCGAATTCGATGTGATGAGGAAAAGTTCCGAGGAACCCCGTACCCCATTTTTTTTCTTTCTGATATCCTTGTAGTAGATATAGTAGATATAGTATATACTGTAGTAGGATATACTGTAGGATACACTGTGTTATTTTATATGACATGTTTTGAAATGAAACAATTAAAAAAACAACGTGTTGGTTTAATTTAATAATCCCCGCTTTTCCAGCACAGTTTTATTTTTTCTGTTTCAAATTTATTTAATAACCTAAACACAGATTTAATGTTTTAATCACGTTACAATCTACATACTAAACCCGACCGATTATCGCATCGTCATGCTTACAATGCCAGTTTCCATTCATTATTCTCAAACATTATTTCCTGAAAAGCGTTGATCGCTAATAATGTTAGAGATCGTTTAGGTGTTAACATTGTCTGAGAAGCAAAATGTAGGTACGGGGTACCTTGGAACTTTTCGCATTTCCAACACTCATTCTCACCCTTAGAACATGCTTCGCTCGTCCTGAAAATTTTAAATATCACTAATTGATATTTTATTGTACTTACGGACTCAGACAGGACTTAGTTTTGTTCCTTTCATGTGTTTGTATGAAGAAACACATGGACGATGGATAGACGATTGTCCATCCTTAATCGGATGGTTTCCCAATTTAAAAATAATTTTTAATCGCCTCTATGATTTAATTAGATTACGTAAATCATTAAATTAAATTATTTTTCCAACTATTAGCCATCGTTTGAAGTTTGGACCGCAGGACTATTCGTGTAAATTTACCATATATGTATATATATATATATATATATATTATATATATATATATATATATATATATATATATATATATATTAATATATATATATATATACATATATATGTATGTATGTATGTTCGAAACATTTCTAAGGGATACATAACTTGCTAACGCTTTCTAAGATCGAAATGAAACTTAGTTCAAAAATCAAACTTGCTAATTTTCCAAACTCTATTGTTCATGAAATATCTATGACGTCATAAACCCAGAATAATGACCCCGCAAACGTTTAATAAATCACAAATCTTCAGTAGTGTTTTTACCTATATACTGCTTCGCATGGTTCACAAAAATACTAAGTAACAGTTTATCATCAGTATTTGTTCTGGTTTTATTGATTGACATATATATGTACGAAATGTCAACAAAACAATGACATAACTTGACATAATGATAACAAATCAAGTTTTTTCACTATTACATTTGAAAATTCTCTTATATCTTGGCAATGACAATAAAGTAAAGGAACCATGTGGCTGCGAAGTGGCCATTAGCGATAAAGAGGCCGAAGAGCCTCTTTCTTTTAGTTTATGTAGTTTGTGCTTTATTAGATTTGAGTATTGTTTATTGCTTTTGATAGACTGATGATTGCCAGAAGTGGTCGCAAGTACTCGTGAATATTAGAATTATTTGTGATGAGACTTTGGATTTGTGATGAGAAGTACTCTTGACTAAAAGACTATTGATTTGTGACTAAAAGGCTATTGATACATAACTTGACACAGGAGCAATATAGAAATATCATTAATAAGAGTATTAGAAAATACAAGAGCTAACTAAACGTCCGAGGTTCTCTGAAACTCGGTGTATTGTTTTGATTTTCTTTTATTTTCTAACAATGAAACAAATTGCTTCAAAACAATTCCTTTTCTTTGTTGTTGGCTTTGTTTTCAGTGTACTTACCTTTTATATTAAAACAACAGAAAGGAACAAATGTAGTTTTTCTTTTAAAAATAAAAACAGGTTGACAAGTTCGATACCAGAATTTGAAAAAAAATGTTTGGCAGCACTTCTTTGAAACATTATTAATTGCTAACTTGTATTTAAATGCTGCAAAGAGTTAAAGAAATAGATTCTGCAGACCTTTCTGTATCAGTCCCATCTTATGTGCAATCATAGGATAAGAAATAACAATAATGATAGAGACCACATAAAATGATAAACTACTATAAAGATAAAATACTACACAAGATGATCAAATTAAACAGTTTATAATTTAACGTTTGTAACTTTTCCTCATTTATACCGTAGGTATATAGGAAGAATATCGTGTTAGCAAAATAATCCCAAACCTGGAAGACACCTGAATTATGCGTCTCAGATGTTTTGAAGGCCTCCTAAGTGGTTTTTACTAAGTTGTCAATCTGTATGTGTGTTGAAGATTTAGGTTGAATGTTTATATATGAATGTGTTTGTTATCATTGTACCTCCCAGTTTATTTATGCTAGAGAGTTGAAACTTTGTACAAAAAATTAGTCCATATGTGTAGTTACGCTACCCAAAAAATATTTTTATACCGTCATTTACCCACAAAAAGTATTCAGCAAAAATTTTGAAAAAGCATAAAAACGCGGAAACATGATCGCAAATCAATTTAAGATTTGGCCCGCATGTAGCCATGTATAAATTTTATCTCATTGTCAGCATTAGTTCAATTTTTATTAAATGACTTGTATATGTTTTTTTTAAATAATCCAAATGGGCTGAAATTAGACACAAGTGCGTCATAGTAAGTGACACAAGTGCGTAATAGTAGACGACGTAATAGAAGTGCGTACGTAATAGAATACAATACGTAAAATAGATGCGTAGAATAGAATAGAATTCGTAGAATAGAATACGTAATAGAATACGTAATAGAATACGTAATAGAAGTGCGAAATTAGACACAAGTGCGTAATAGTAGACACACCTGTGCGTAATAAATAAGTGCACTAATTTTTATTTCAATACGACATTCAGATCCATGCTTTTTGTTGGTTCATAATGGTAAGCGCAGCATCGAGCGTGGTCAGTGCATAGATGGGTGACTGCTGGGAATGAAACGGATATATTCACTATCTGAGAACTAGCAAACTGTGTCCAAAGACGTGTCGCAGTTTAAATTTAACGACAAATATACTCCAAGTTTGAGCGAAGCAAGTCCGAAATGGTACTGATGAGTATAGCTAGTCCGATGTAATGTGAATAGTTCCAAGGTACCATGTACCTGATTTTTGTATAATTCGATCAGGACATGACGAGACGTTACTCGTAACATAACGAGTGGTCACTCAGGACTTAAGGATTGCTCACTTGGGGCCCTCCAATAAGATCTCCATATTTCTTAATAATGAATTTCACCCTTTCTATCACGCAGTTGAGCACAAAGAATTTAGTTATGGAGTTGAGGTAAAAAACGTTACGTAAGCAGTAAGCTAATAGCATATCGTACAGGTATACATCGCACATGTCGTTATTGTATATCGTTCATATATATATATATATATATATATATATATATATATATATATATATATATATATATATATATATATATATATATATATATATATATAATATATATATATATATATATAATATAATAACCTAGCAGAATAAATTCTCTCTCCTCCTCCAATACAAATCCGCAATCTGAACAACCTCATAAGTGTAATTTTCTGACAAGAATTCGCTTAAAATCGAATTAAACGTAACCTTCTCATGTCGTACCAATTGTTAAAGTAAATGAATGTTTTACAAAAATAGATAAAAGGTATAAAAAATAAATAAATAAAGGAATAATAAGAAATGAAGTTACAGAGATGGTCGGGGAGCAGTTGGTAGTTAAGAACTCTTGAAAGTCTTTGTTCAACTAAACGTTTTTGTGTTTTGAGGGCTTTTATTCTACACTTGATGTGTTTTAATACTTACCTAGAGAATAAAGTAAATAAAAGAATAGCCCTCGTGCTTTCCCTTGTGCTTTTCCCTGAGCTTTCTGTCAAATGACAGCAATTTCCTTCTTTTAGCAGCTTTTCTTTCAATTGCAAGTTCTGTTATAATTTAGACTTTTCTTACGCAGTTTTTTGTTTAATTTTTACAACGGTGTATTAAGTCTTGTGAATAAACGAGATTTTCTTTTTGTTCATTTTCTACTCTCTTTGAAGTACACTGGTTTTTAATTACTCTATTATACTGGCGAGTAGGGATTTCACCAGGGTAGTCTTACAGGGCGCCTGTTGTTGTGGCAGTAACTTTTATCGTCACGGCTTTTCTGTGGATTACAATTTTAGCTATGAGGAATAGATCATTATCTTTTATTTTAAAGAGTTAGTAAAAAACGAAACAAAGTGGTCTATTTGCCAAGTGCTCTATCACCTCTTATCATTACTATCACTAGCCTTAAGTCATCTTTAGTATTATGTCAGCCATGATGTATTCAGTACATTTTTACTGATGACCTCAGTAAAAATAGTGAAATTATTAATAGCATAATAAGAAATTTTTTGCTAATAAAGAACTTATATAAAATAATAGCATTGCTACGAAATTAATTTTGTTTAATGATTTGTAGCTAATATGTTGGTTTTGTTGCAGAAAGACTGAACGTGCTGTACGAGAAAAATTGGACGCGGCTGGTGGACGAGCAACTGAAGCTGTTCGAGACCAGGGTGTCGGAAGCTGTTCACAATCAGCCTTCATCCGTGGATCTACATTGGTCCTTCCCCACATCTCTCTTGTACTCTCTTACTATCATTACTACCATTGGTAATCATAATTATTATTTGGAGTTATCAAAGCAAGTGCATTGAAAAGTAATTTTCTTTTGTACAGTCTATCGTTTAGTTTAAAAATCATGACAGGTCAGTTTAGACACCACAGATTCTTAAGAAAAAAAATGCCTGCAAGAAGGGAGCGAGAAGTAACTACGTAAACAAATCAGGTTATTTTACCCGTATTTTCTTGGTGAATTTGAAAGTCGTTCAAAACGATGTAATCAAAAGAAGAACCACAAACAAAGTGAACGAATTCCGGGAAGAAGCTTTTTTCCCTTACAGCAGTTATTGTGGTAGGGATTTTTTTTTAAGTGAGGTTGGCAGCGGCTTCTCTGATTGGCCAATCCACAAAATATTTATGACCTTGGGCATTTTTAAATTAAACAATAGACTGTAGTGTCTACTAAATAAAGAGGGGATAGTACTTGGTAATGAATTGTTCGATTATTATTCGTTACCCCACAAGGTGAAGAATTATTTTTCATATATACACCTTTAAGCATTTATTCGACTAAAGGAAATTTGTTTAACTTGCATAAAAATTAATACAACCTTTCAATCTTGAATACACAAGAAAAATCAAAATTGTATAAAACTATTTCAAATTTGAAAAAACATGAATCTTGATCTGAACACCGTATGTTACGACATTTTTTACTTCATTTATACTTTACCTCATTTTAATTTTCCTATCTGAAGACGATCGAAGCTAGTCCGAAGGTATGTTGCAGTATAAATTTGGCAAACTGTATTTCTGAGGACGAGCGAAGCGAGTCTGAAGCAGGGAGGATGAGCGTAGCGAATCTGAAGCAGGGAGGATGAGCGTAGCGAATCTGAAGCAGGGAGGATGAGCGTATCGAATCCGATTTTATAAGGAAAAGTTCCGAGGTACCCCGTACCCGTTTTTGTTTTACTTTGCCTTAATTATTTTATTATATTACGGATTTCTATCTCTTCTTTCTTTGATTAGCATTGCATGTGAAACAACTTCTTTTACAATACGCTCTAATGTTATACATTCAAGTTTTTTGCCGCATCTAGCTTAGCATTCATTATTTTGCAACTAATGCTATGGATTACTAACCATTGTCGTAATTAGATTAGTATTACTGAGGAAGGCACAAGTAATCCTCCTATGTTCTGTGACTAGTAGTCTTTTATACTTACCCTCAGGATTTAGTCAAATGAGAGGTGTTTTTCACTTCTTGCAAACAGAATAAGAATTTTAACGACTTAGATACTAAACTATACTTACGCAATGTGCAAATATAATTGGAAAAATAAAGATGAAGATTGCCAGTTGAAATTAGAGAAAATTCATCGTTTGATAGCAGTCATTTCATGAGTTCTTTGATGACCGGATGCGGCAGAAAGTTGACTTTTTCCTGCTTTACACTAAATGTCTACTGGGTTTCCTGGATCATAGCCTCTTTCTGCCTCTCGTTAAATATTTTATAACAACATCACCTTTACATCCTCAGTTTAATGAATACGGGGAGAGGCTACTAAGCCTGCATTACCCAATCCTGAGTTCACATAACTATTTTATAATCTCCACAACTAATATTACGTCTTTAAGAAAACTTTTATTCGAACTAAACTTGTGACATGAGTAGTAAAATTGTCTTAAAAATATAAACTATCGGGAAAGCAAAAAGCCTCAAAATCTTTTAGAAATTTTATCTTTTTGAGACGAGGCAAGGCTGGAAATTCCGTCACAAGTATTTTCCACTGCTAACGCCTTGACAGAGTGTGAGAGTATTTATAACATTTATTTTGGGAAATTATATTATGTATGTCTGTAAATGTATTCATTAAGTAGCTGTAAAAATATTAAATTTTGTAAGAAGCTAAATAAAGTCTTAGTACGGAATGTGATATTGCTAAATGTTAAATTATTAAATCGAAATACCACAAATTAATTACAAAAAGCATGTTTTTTGTATTTCCTAAACATTTGGTATTTTAAAAGCTTTATTTTAAGCTCTATACTCGAGTTTAGAGCAAAAAAACTAAGAAATAAAGGTCGTATAGAAAAATAACTCGTAATGATTGTGACATTGTAAAATTCACTTTCCTTCTCCATTTTCTTCGACTTTCCCTGCAGTTTTTACTTTCCTCAGCGGTTTTTACGGCCCGTCTAGTTTTTCTTCCGCTGAGTCTATTTTCTTTACCGAAGTAAAAGTGATTTTCTTTATTGTAAAATATCACCTTAGGACTTCGAGTTTTTTTCCTGGATGGAAATTGAGACAGTATATTATGGTTACGGAGTGTTGTGTCTTTTTATGTCATTTATTTTCTTTAGTTTTTCATTGTGAACAAGCGATTTTTTACGTTTTATATTTATGAACAGTTCTCTACTTGAAAGCAAATATTGTTGGGGTTAAATTATCAGGAGTAGCTAATTTATTATTAACATCTTATCTTTCGATTCTATTCAGTATCTTTTCGACCCTCCACCGGCCAACAGAACTTTGTGTTTACATGAGCAGGACACAAACTTGTCTCATCGAAATCCAATCCCATATGTATAAGACAGAAATAAACCACGTAAAACCTTGGCTGGGTTAACCGACCTTGAATTCAAGACCTCTCGAAAGAACGGTACAAGGGTATAACCTTTTGTAAAGTCTTTCTCCAGCTGGATTTGAACCCTCGACCTCCAGGTCGTAAGACAAGCGCTTAATCACTGAGCCTCCTATCTCCCGTTTTATTATCATTATTTAGTTTTCTATAAAGCTCCTGAAGCTTACCGAATAAGTTGATTTACCATGAAGCTCCCGAGCCATACCGAGACAGATAATTTACCATAAAGCTCCGAGCCATACGATTGAAGCTAATACACCTTTAAGGTTCTAAGTCATAATCAAGGAGTTAGCCTACCATGAAGCTTGCTAATTACACCGAGGAAACTGACCATAATCGATATTTACCATGTCTGTGTATCGACCTTAAGTAATTGTTGCCTTTCCTATAAAAAGTCATCCGTGGTGTAGTGGTTAAGGCACGCGGCCAATACACAGAATGAATGGACTTTCAACTTCCGAGTTTATTTAGTCATGGGTTCAATCCCAGCACGGCCTTCTGGGATTTTTATGAGAGGGATAAAAATTTTGCGTATCACGTCCTTCAGAAAGGACGTAAAGCCGGTGGTCTCGAGCCTGTGCGTTGCAGGTACTCGTTAAAGATCCTTTACCCAAAATGAAACTGGGTATAGGCAAAATTTAGGACCCTCATAGTAGATTCATATAATACTATAGTGTGTCTGCCTTGTAGTTTAAAGTGTATGGAGGTTTGGTTTAACAGCGAGGGCACGTGTTGTTTCTAGTTTTTACTAGACTATAAGAGTCAGTGAAATTATGTATGATTGGAGTATAAATAAGCAAGAGGAACCATAGATATTCACGGCTCTTCTGTCCAGACTAGATGAAATATTCCTACACTTGAAGTTAAAAGGAGTAGAACAATATCTTAAGGAGCTGGAAAAAAGGGCCCAACAACGTGGCCTACTTGCCTGTTAGTTACTACCACTCCCCCCATATTACTATCACATATTCCTATAACTAGCCATCGTTTGAAGTTTGGACCATGGGATTATTCATATAAATTTACCATGTTTACAACAGGACATGAAAAATTTAACGAGTATCTGAAAAGATTCAACTTAAATGATTCTAGTTGTTGTAAGTGTGACGGCAGAACAGACCAGTCTCCCTTGCATTTAATATATGACTGTAACATATTAGATAGAGAAAGACTTCCATTAATACAATATATAATGTCAACAGGAAACAACTGGCCAGTACCTACAACTCAACTTGTACAAGAAGAATTTAAAAAACACTTCATTAATTTTATTGACGCTATTAATTTTGAAAATTTATAAATATTTTGGAAATTTACTTAAAAATAATAACCATAAATATGAACTAATTTTGAAGAACACTTATTTTAAAGAAGATAAAGCCTAAATTACAATAGAAAAAAATCAAAAACAAAAGAAAACACCTTTAAGAACATATCAAATATTTATATATGATTATATTTTGATAAGCATGTAATATAATTGTGGGACATGCTGCAAATAAACGGCCTCTAGTAGGATGACTACCAGAGGAAAAAAATTCCTATAACTGACAGGGTACTAATTTAGGTATTTTACTAAACTTGGGACTAACACAACATTTGAAATAAAACTACCCGGGACAAACATAATCAATTTAGTCGACCTTTAGTTAACCTTTGACATAAATTAATACGTACTTAATTCAATTCACAAACATACTAAATTACTTGCATATTAAGTTCGCTTTCAACACGATACTAATCTCAATTCTATTTCAGATACTCCCCCCCTCCCTCTTCTTACCCTCGTTAAATCTTTGCTTTTATAATTATATTTTTACTGTTAACATTGTATAATTATAATTTATATTTTGTCATTTGTTTTAACCCCCCCTCGGTTTTATTCCTGCTGTGTTTTAGTACAAGAGTTAATATGTCAGAGGAATAGTGCGGTTTCTACAACATTTAATGGTTTCCCTAGATGCTCCACAAATGTGGTTTTTATAGCCGAACAGACTTTTTAGCTTTAAAATGATAAAACAACCGCTTTTAATCACTTCAATTATTATTCCCGGGGATTTTGCTGGAGGGAGTTATGTGATGTTTTATTCCCTCTTGGTTTTATAAAACCTCAACTATGACATATTACAGAATAGAGTGTATGTAGAGGTATTTTGTAGAATAAATCGTTGTAGAATAACATTGTGCGCAGTATAAAACATAATTGCTTTGAAATTACATATAATGTTATTAGCATAAAGGAAATTCTGAGATCTGAGTATTTATCCCTCTGTAGAATAAGAGATAAATATAATGTCTGATAAAACCTTGGTGCAAATTGCAATTATTTTGTATAAAATAAAGAGTAAATATGTTTTATCTACTCCTTGTATTGTAGGTTCTACTTACAGTCTTGTTGTCTCACACTGTAAATGTACTTTTACTCCCTAGGTAGGAAAAGTGAAAGTGTTGCCAACTTGACAGAATTTTTTAGGAATTTTAGGAAATTTTTAGGATTTTTTTCGGTGTTAGTTGGTACTACGGGTAGAATATTTAATATACACACGCTAATGTTTAAATTACAAATATAGTATTACACATTATTCTATTGACAGCTTACAATAAAATAATGTGAAGATAGTGGCTTTATTCTCTCTTCATTAGAGTAATTGACATGGTAAGAATAAACTAAACTAACACAATAACAATTAAGGAGTTGAAGAATATATTAATAGTTGTTAGTATTAGTTCTCTAGTCGTAAATAAAATTTAATATGCAACAACAAGTTTCCTCCTTCGGCGCTGCCTTAGGACGAAACTTTAACTTGAGCTGTAAAACTTACTTTCATCCCTTGTTGCATAAATAACTATTACAGCTCAAGGCCAAGTTTTTTTTAACCTAGCCTTCAACTCAAACATGAATGCAGGGTTTTTTTTACTAACTTGTTTGCATCATCCTGTGTGTGCTTGTGTGTGTGACGCGCAATACTCACGATATTTTTATGATAGACGTTTAAACTTGCCTCAAAAACAAACCTTTTGGGTTCGTTGTGCTTCCCTGGAAATAAAATTCCATGCTAACTCATTCTTTGTAAGGTCTGTAAGTAGACAATACTTAATATTTTCCTGTTAACTGTTGATTAGGTTTTGGAAACGTGGGACCAAAAACCATAGAAGGTAAAATCGCAACAATGATCTACGCGCTGGTTGGAGTGCCATTAATGCTGTGCTGCCTGAGTCATCTTGGGTGCCTTCTGGCAGAGGGCTTAAGAGTCTGCTATTCGTTCATATCTTCTGGAGCATCGTGCTGTCGATCATCTTGCTGCTGTTCCAACAAACCTAAAACTACCTATCCTGATGGTATGTATGTAGAAGACCTACATCAAGCTCAGTTTCTAGATGAAATTATTTCAGATTTTGTCACATTTATTTGCCTCAAAGTATATTGGGTGTGGTCAGAACTTGGTTTAGGTTAAAGATATTCAAAGTTGCTGCCAGGTTGATCCCGCTGTAAGTACGGGACACGAATAACTCCAATATTCCTGTTTACACGGTAGTTAGCTGCTCCCTTTTTTGGGCCTTAGTTCCTGACTTCCTTAAGGCTGTAAACCACTGTTAGCACATGTAAAGCATGTGCATGTGCTGTAAGTAAAAACGATTTCGTCATGATCCAGGTATAAATCCTAAACAGTACAGGCATTGAATTGTTAGCTAATTTTGTTTAGATCCCTCCGTGAATTCACAAGCACCAATGTGTAAATTATACTTAAGATAAAGTCTTGGTTAACTTTTATCAGGAGGAACAACACTTATTATACGAAAGAAGTAAAGTATAAAAGTGAATCACTTACAATTACATTGATACATAAATTACAAACAATTTACAGTTTTTTTATCTCTAAAAACAGAATGACAAATTTTACCAAGTTAATCGCTTGTCTTTCATAATTTACCTCAATCCCAAAAAGTTGATTTAATAGAGTAAAATGTTTTATTGTTACGCAAAGGATTCACTTATACATCAGTTGTTCAAAGCGTCAGGTCTTTTCAAGATCAATCGGAGATACCTCCTGCTCAATGTAGCCCAGGAGATACCTCCTGCTCAATGTAGACCAGGAGATACCTCCAGCTCAATGTAGCCCAGGAGATACCTCCAGCTCAATGTAGCTCAGTCAGGCCATTTGGTTATCAAGCTAAATCGGGACAACTGACGTTGACTTCTCCTCAATATGCAGATAAGCTCCAGACGTCTGTGCTCAGGTACTCATAAGTAAAACTGCAGATATAGCACAGAACGAGTCAGAATAACTGCATACGTGTACAATAGAGTTAAACTGAGTCAGATAAAGCGTTGAATAAGTCTTAAACCTGATCTCTGACTATGGAGAAGTTAGCTATGCATAATGAATAACAAAGTTTTAAAAGTTACTATTTAAAATTAAATTAGTAAACAAATTTATAGAGAAGTTTCAGTCGGGTCTCTTGTTAAAGTTAGAAGTGAAACTGTAAGTTAAAGTTAGAGCTACCAAGTGAACCTTGGAGGATGCAATGTGATCTTAATCATAAGCCAGCAACTGACTGATCATTCTATCTTCAGTCATTACGGGTTTAAATGGTTCATGATTTTATCTTGAATTATCTTTCTTTGTAATAAGTCTCCTAGAGACATAGTTGCTTGATAATTAAACACGTGTTTCTTATCTCTCCTTCGTTAACATTACATTTAGTACGTTCACACACACTTTAGATCCGCGTATATAGAGTACGATCTCTCAATACGGTAATTTAAGCTGTATGAACCATGCGGAGGGGATCCGATCGCATACGCTAGAACTAGGGAGATGGAATCTAAATGGATCCCCCGATACGCTGTCTTTTTGTGTGTGTACCTTTAGAGACGATCGTATTTAACGGATAACCTTCTCGTCGAACTTTTATTTCACTTCTATATAACCGTTTTTGATCAAATAATTTTTGGAATATTATTTTTTTCAGTGTAACTTTATTATTACGCAAAGAAATCACAATTTAATTAAATATATTTTTTGTTTTAAACTTCCTTATAACCAAAAGTGAAGGTTCACTATACAAGACGCCATGTTTTGGCGGGATCAGTTATCACTCGATCGACTAAACAAATACGCTGCAAGAACTGTGAAGTTAGTTGACCGTATTGTATTTGTATTCTATACGATCCGCGGATCTAGAGTGTGTGTGAACGTACTAATTGATACGCCATCGTTCCAACTTCATTGAATATATAAATTAGTAAGAATTACTAATCCATTAACGGAAAAGTTTGCAAGGTTTGATTTTCACTGCTATAAGTATCTTAAGAGGCGCAATACATCGACATATTTAATCAAAATAACCATTTGGCTTTTCCTTTTAGTTAAATAAAAATTAAATCTGTCCCTCTAATACCAAGTTCCTGATGAAGAAGTCTTAATAATACTTTATTTAATTAATCTTTTCTAAGTATTTCTTTCACAGTTTTTAGATTAATCTATTGAATTTCTTTTCGTAAGGTTTTCAATACTTTGCTCTCAGAGGCTATAAAGATTGGGAAAAGTTTAACTTGATTAGAGTTTCGGTTCATAGCTTAACTTAAAGCATCATTAACTCCAGCATTATGAGAAGCATTATGGCCGAGTGCTCTCTGCTTTTAACCAAACGGTCAAACAAACCCATTACTGACCCTTTAAACTGTAACTATTGTTTTTTAGCTAAATTATACAAAAAGGTTAACGCTATTGCCTTTTATTGGTCTGTTAGATGTAAATTTATTTTGTTGGAATGATATTATTTTCTCGCTATCCAATGTTCTTCACTTTTCCAGTTTTACTTAGCATTTTCAATCTAATCTCTGAAGAACTTAAAAAGCAAAACATTGCAATAGCAACACTAATAAAATAATAATAATGGCCGTTTAGAGCCTTGCGGTCCATCAGGGATAACCCCTGCAGGAACATTCTCAGGTAGTAGTGGCCACCGTTATGCTCAAAGTGTAATCTAAAGTTCGCGATAATTTATTTGAACAATAATATTATATAAACTGAGAGCGTAACCTGGGATGCGAACCCCAGCCTTTCGTGATGACAAAGGTTAGTTTAATAACTGAAGCCTTAACGACCTCGACCACGGAGGCAGCTACAAGGCAGACCCCATTATTCTCTTCTTCACTTGTAGACGCAATAAATATAAAATGAGCTCATCATCAGTATGTACACATCTCAAATACTTATGTGCTCTTTTCTCATTGCGTTTAAGAAGTAGTGTGCTGACATTAAAAATCCCAAATCAAGATTTCACGTGATTTATCCGTCTCCGGTTTTATAGATGTCCTGAATATTTTGTTTTTTTTGGCTAAACACTAACTTCTTCGGACGATTGCATTCTATTAGTAAATTTAAGCATTTAACAAAATACAGCAACCAACATGTAGACCAGAGAATCAAACTGTTTTAGTTCTACGGTCTATAGTAAAGTGATGTAGAAATTCATACAGTATGGGTGGGGGCGCGGGGCACAGTGATCCAACTCCTTGGTTTGAAGTGGTCCTAAAAAACAGGGGCTAGTTGCATCAACTACCGCACCGAGAGCTAGTTTTCACATTGTACAACTCTTATCAATATTGTTATCAGTTTTAAATCGAGACGTCTATATACTAAAATGTAAACAAGACAAATTTTAAGAATATTTGTTTAGAAAATAAGATAAATTTAGCATTTTTTACATTAAAAGAACAATTAAAAAAGCAATAAACACGCAAATTAATTTCCATTTCTGCACGTCATGGTTATCATGATTGATATCAGGTCTAGTTAAAAAGAACACAGCGTTTATATTTTTATAAAAGTTTATGAAAATCATACATTTAAAATAACTAATAAGATTTTTAACATTGTTAAAGATCCCTTTTAATAATTTAAATCCTGAAAATGAAGAACTGATTATTTTATATATGGGGTACAAGGTGAACCGACCTGCCTCTAGTGGAGAAACGGTGAACATTTTTAAAACAGCATATTCCGGGGGAGTTGGACCACTGTGTCCCTCGCCCCAACCCCTCCTGTATGAATTTCTACATCATTTTAGTCTATCTATAGGTTGTGCGTTGTAAATGCGACTCTGAATCTACACAAAGAAGGGTTTACCCCCTTACCTAAAAAGCAAAGTATGATGAGGGGGAGTTTAATTATATTAAAAACCACAATTATGTCACTAGATATATTGCTAACATCAATATTCCCACTTGTAGGCTCAACAAATCACATCACTCCCCAAATTTTAATGGAATAAGGTGCTTTAATAAATTACCAGCTTCAATAGTTGAACTTCCACCAAAAATTTCAAAAAAAGCATTGAAACATTGTTGCTTTAGAAAGCCTACTATAATGTTTACGAATTTTTAGCTGATAATTTAGTATTCCCACCTTAAATTTTTAGTGTTTCTCATGTAATGTTATGCTTTTTTATGTTTTTTTTAATCAAGTTTGTTATTCAAGTTATGCTGCCTATGTTTTTGCAGTCTATTTAATAATTTATAATCTATTTGTTTTCTTGTTTTGTTCTTTTCATTTGTTTGTAAAATTTTGACAATTGAGAAAGTTTGTAATAAAGTAACCTCAAGTATGTAAATAAATAAATAAATAATACGAGTATATGAAAAGTGTTGTGTAAGTATGTCCTAACTAAACCTAAAAGAGTTAAGTTAAAGGTATTACTACTGGACATATTAAGGCCGACTGTTTAAATCATTATACGTTGAAGTGTATTAAAACATGATGAGGTATATCAAGTGGTCGCCGAAGACTTTATAATGTATATCATTTGATACTAGCGAGTTTTGCAAAACATGAATAGTTGACACAATATAATGACTATCCTGTTTTTTAATAGAGACTTGATTGTTTACTTTAAACATTACTTGCTAAATAATAATTATTCAGCAAGCAATGTTTAAATTAAATAATTTAGTCTCTAATAATAGTCTTTTTAGGATATAAGTGGCTTTGCTGCTAAATAATTTTTTAGCGAACTGTCTATCCTAAGCATTCTTATCAATAAAAAAACTCCACCGGCAACGCTTGTATTAAAGATGTAGCTCTATATGCGGCTGCTTTTATTTTTGTTGTCATCTATTTCTTGTGATTTCAGTGACAGACAGACTAGAGATGGGAGACATGAGACAGGGGCCTCAGCATGGTCTTGTGGTGGGCATGAGGGGAGGTTGCGGCAGAGCAGTCTGCAGGCTCACTGCACTAGAGTTAGACCAACCATCGTCTACAAGATATAGTTCCCAGCTGCAGCTAGACACTGACGAAGACGATGACGACCTCTCTAATCATATTGCTGGGTAAATACATCTAATAGGGAGGTTACTTCGCCTGAAAGATCTATCGGGAGTAAATGTTTAACCCGAGTGGTACCTAAAGATTTATTATATGTTTTCGTAGCTTTATTTAAAATCAACATAGTCCTTACTGTGGGACTAAGCATTCGTGTTCAGATACAGAAACATATTTTTACATATGCTACTATGAAGAGTCTTGAATTTTGCCTGTGCCAAGTTTCATTTACAGTGATTAGCTATGAGTACCTACCATTGCAAAAACGCAGAACCACCGGCTTCACGCTCCTATAGAAGAACGGAACATGTAAGGAAAAACCTTACGGTGGGTTCCAACCCGATCAGGCTCGGATGAGCTACCGTAAAAAATCTATGCTAATAGCGTTCTAAAACTGTTAAGGAGTCAAGGAATAAGACCCCAAAGAATTTGGCCTCTTAATAAATTTAAAACAAGAGTTTTAACTCTCTTGTTTTAAACTCTCTTTCTAAATTTCATATTAATACATTGCCGAACATCGTCTTTTATAAGCTTTTAGTAATTAATTTAGTAAAACAAGTACCAATTAGAAGATCCAATTATTTTTGTGATGTTTTATTGATATTTCTATAAATTTGACTCTGATTATGTAACATGTTTTCCAGGGTGGACGTGACTGGTACTCCGTCTAGAAGACCACTAATCAAACGTGGACTGAGCAACTCGGGTAGTTCGAGTAGTACGTCCAGTGATCCTAAAATCCAAGTACCTCATACTATAACGTTATCCATACTGATGACGTATCTAGCGTTAGGAGCGTACTTACTGACCAAGTCCCAACCTAATATTTCGTACTTAGAGGCGCTGTTCGCTGTTTTCACAGCCATGGCGACCATATCCCTTGGTGATTTAGCTTCTAAACCCGGCAAAAGTCTAGATAGTTCGTTAACTCTAGCGTTATACATTATTTTAGGTTTAACTTTAGTAGCCATGGCGTTTTCGTTGGCACAGGATGCGATTGTGACGCGAGCGCGATCGTTTGCGAGACCGACCAAATCATCGCCAGACCTGGTCGAGAATGAGCTGGAACTATCCGTATGATATCAGCTTTACATGCGAACTAATAACATCGTTATTTTTATGTATCATTTGAATTTGTATATTAGTATTAAATTATAATATATAAATGTATATGTAATTATGAGCCCACACAATTTATCGATACTTTTAAAATATGCGAATTTAAAATTTCCCGAAAATCTATTTAAGTTTAACGCCGCTGGTAGTAGCAAGAACGTAACTGACCACATAATTGGCAGATTCTTACAGCGTTTTGACATTAGAAGGCAATTATGAGGTCAGTATTTTTCGATAAGAACCACATCCTCTCTCTAGCTCAAGAAATACAATATTATCACTTTGAGAAAGCTACTGGTTTGGTAATTAAAGTCATTCTTACCAGATTACTTAAGCGGTTATGCTTAATATAAAAGCCTGCATGACATAAGGGGGCAACAGGAAATGATTCAACCTGTCATCACCACTTGTTGATTACACTTTACACTAGATCATATCTCATTTTCAGGATAGGCAGACTATGTTTTTTCTTCATAATTAAAGGAATATTTTCAGAAATATTTGGTTTGAAGTAGAACAAAATGAGTTATATTTTTCAGGTCCGGCTTTTGGACAATAAGGTTGTGAGTGCTACAACCTTTAATTAAAACCTTTTCAGAATTTTAGAACTAACAATTTTCAAACTTTTACGAGTCAGCATATTTTGCAGTCTTGTAGTAAAACACCAGACTGGTGGGTTTTTATTTGTTGAGTCAGCATATTGTGCATCTTCTGAGTAAAACACCAGACCTTATTGCCACGCATGAGTACAGCTGACCGGTGGGTTTCTTATGTTGCTGAGTGAGCATATTGCGCAGCTCCTGAGTAAAACAGCTGACCGGTGGGTTTCTTATGTTGCTGAGTGAGCATATTGCGCAGCTCCTGAGTAAAATAGCTGACCGGTGGGTTTCTTATGTTGCTGAGTGAGCATATTGCGCAGCTCCTGAGTAAAACAGCTGACCGGTGGGTTTCTTATGTTGCTGAGTGAGCATATTGCGCAGCTCCTGAGTAAAACACCAGACCGTTGGGTTTCTTATGTTGCTGAGTGAGCATATTGCGCAGCTCCTGAGTAAAACAGCTGACCGGTGGGTTTCTTATGTTGCTGAGTGAGCATATTGCGCAGCTCCTGAGTAAAACACCAGACCGTTGGGTTTCTTATGTTGCTGAGTGAGCATATTGCGCAGCTCCTGAGTAAAACACCAGACCGTTGGGTTTCTTATGTTGCTGAGTGAGCATATTGCGCAGCTCCTGAGTAAAACACCAGACCGTTGGGTTTCTTATGTTGCTGAGTGAGCATATTGCGCAGCTCCTGAGTAAAACACCAGACCGTTGGGTTTCTTATGTTGCTGAGTGAGCATATTGCGCAGCTCCTGAGTAAAACACCAGACCGTTGGTTTCTTATGTTGCTGAGTGAGCATATTGCGCAGCTCCTGAGTAAAACACCAGACCGTAGGAATATTGTGCAGCTCCTGAGTAAAACACCAGACCGGTGGGTTCCTTATGTTTGTAACCTGTCATCACCACTTGTTGATTACATGTCTATTTGCAATCGCGTCTGATGTCAAGAAAGTTTAGATATTCATTCTGTGATGACAATGCCCAACATTTCGCTTCATTCTAGAGGACATTTCCTACGCATTATCTAACTTATGGCATAATCGCCTGAATGAATTGACTATAATTTTTTTTACAAAGAACGTTTTACCCCACTGGATCATATCTTATTCTAGTTAACAGAAACTAGGTTACCTTGGGAATCCCGTCAACCTAACACTAATAAGAATGAAAATTTTGATTTTACCTTTTAATATCGTCCATCCAATGTTGTTTTGCAACATAGATTACACAAAGACCACAACGATAATATCATTTGATACTAAAGTTTTGCTAAGTAGTTGACACTAGTTAGTGACACCTAGACTTCATAAGTTACTGAGCATGGACTTAAATTTAAAGAGAGGCACATGGTGTTACTTCTATTTTAACAACATGTAACGATTTTCTTTAACTGGGATCTATTAAAATATTCAGTTAACCTACACGGGGAATATAGTGAATCGGATACAATAAATGAGTCTGAACTATTATTTCATATGGATCATCGATTTCGTTTTGCAATACTGTACATCGCATCCGCATATTTGTGTATTGTTTTTGAAGCTTTACATATTTCAAGCTATTGGTTGGCGCACATCACTCAAAACAATGTAAACAATTTTTGTTTACATATTAAAGAATTTCTATTGGATAAGTTTGTCTTGTAATTTTAAACTAATCATAGCATTCTGTTTGTTGCACTCAATACCTACGATATAAATCAAGGAATACGATATAAATCAAGAGATTTATGTCGTATTCTATGCTTGCTTGACGTATAATACTGTAATCAAGAGATTTATGTCGTATTCTATTGCTTGCTTGACGTATAATACTGTACTGTTTTATCGACAACCACAGATTATTTTCGACAGGGTTTAAAAATTACGATTTTTAGGCGCATAGTTAGTGTTTTATTCAAAATAGAACTTCACAGAGTCCAAATAACTTACGCATCGAAATCCTGACAAAATAAGTGGCTCAAAATCCCTGTTTTCTCGCTGTGTCTAGTTATATGATTCACTTTACTTCTGGCAGAAATGCAGAAAGTTGGACTCAGCACTTCGATCATTGTATTATAATGTGAACTTAACGCATTTATGCAACCCCGCATTTTTATGGGACAGATATTGTTTAATTGGTTCATAACCTATTCCAACCTAGCCACAGCTAATAAATATTTATCCTAAATATTCATCCTATGGGTTTAAAAATTATAGGAGCATAAAAATATTGCCGTTTAAGCTTGGGTATTTATAAGAAAAGTAAACATCTATCCATATAAATATCACGAGAAATACGTTAGTACAACCACAGATGTGGTTGTAGCCTCATCATACTCGGAAAACTACAAAACATCATTACAATATTTTTTGTGATTATTTTCATTTTTATAAATAATCACAAAGTGAAAATCATTTTAATACGCCGTTTGGAATATTTTGATAAAATCTAATCAGTTCTTCGTTTCATAAGACTTGACGTTTGTGACAAGTATCATTGAACTTAGATCAGCTGTTTCAACTGTAGCGTCTTTACAAATAATGTGCACATCCATACACTCAGATATACAAACATACATACATGCCATGCAGACACCGATATTTTTTTCGATTTTGGAATCTTTTGTCACTAAAGCGTCAGTATTTAATAAAAAAAGTGACTGTTCGGGTTTTTGCTAATGCAATGCTTTCTCTTCCCTGCTAGGAGATAGAGAAACAAAATGAATTATGGGTAAACATCAGGACAGTCCGGGGGGCCCCAGATGTAATTTTATACGTCATAAGCTGTATAAACTATTCAGTGACAAGATTTACTTGACAAAACAGTGGCGTAAGATAACCACCAGTCTGGTGTTTCACATAGAGGCTAAACAATATGCTGACTCAGCACAAACATTTTTATCTGTGCTTTGTTTTTTACCATAGCTTCTTTTTTAAGGTACAGCCTATGGAAATATCATTTACGCTCTCTCTCTAAACTATTCGCGATTCAAAGAGATAGTTGTGAGGTTGGCAATACCAATGGCGGGAAAACGAAAGGGTGATCAAATTTTTTTTATCATAGGATTAGTATGGGAGCCGTTGAAAATTCTTCTTTTATTCCTTTATTGTTCGTTAATTTGTGATAAATGAGGTAAAAACTAATAGAACGACCATTGGTGCTAAAAAAATGTCCAATATTTCATAGATAAATACTTCGATTATTCCAGGATTTTAAATATAGAATCTGGCTCTTATCACTACAGACTTGGATTTTTCCGATTAAACCCAGAAATAATAAAACCTAAACGGATAATTTAAACAAACATTTTACAAAAACGTGAATTTATTGAGTTATTTATTATTTTAGTGTGTAAATATAATTGGTTGATAAATTAAAACACTTTTACGGTGAAAATAGGCTTGTTATCAGTTAATTTAAATACCTGTAACAACTAATTTAAACAATTTAATGCAATTAAAAGGTAATTTTGTGTGTTTGTGCAAACTAAAATTATTTAAAAGTAACATCAATTAACAATAAATAAAATAAAACACTATATTGTGATTTTTACCATCTTATCACTCAATTTAAATACTCGTGACAACTCATTAAAACCCTATTTTTCAACAAAATAGTGATTCTACTGAGTTCATACGCCCTAAAATTAATTAAATTAAAGCACTTTGATAAAAAAGTTAAAGAAATAATCATCACAAATAAGAAAAACCAAAAAACTCCCATAAGGACTTTAACAACGATCACCCTTTCGTTATCAATTTCTTATCAGCGACGGTGGCGCTGCTACGGACTTTGAATCGCGAATCTCTCACTCATTATATTTTTTATAACTTCAAGCGTTTATATCTTACATATAAAGCGACGTAGGTGAAAAATTACTAGAACTAAGGTTGTGAGTGCTACAACCTTTAATTAAACCCTTTTCAGAATGTTTGAACCAAAAATTTTCAAATTTTTACGTGTCAGCATATTTTGCAGCTCTGTAGTAAAACACCAGACTGGTGGGTTTCTTATGTTGCTGAGTCAGCATATAGTGCAGCTCCTGAGTAAAACACCAGACCAGTGATTTTCTTACTCTACTCTATGGTCCTGTAAATCCTATGACACAATGGTTCATACATCCTAGCAGAAATCACCCCTGGTTTCCTAGACAGTAAGATGCTACTTTAACTTCAAAGTCATCAAGCACAAACTTGTAAACCGGTTTTCAAGAGGTTAGGTATTTTTAGTATTTTGATCTAAGGCCTTGGTGCTCTACAATCGCAATAAAGTTCTATACTGTGTAGAGTACAGTAACACGAAAATTGGATGGGCTCATAATATAATTATCGAGTGTAAATTTCGGTGTTAAGCTCTCAAGGTTCAGAGATATTTATTAATTGTTAGTTTTTGTTTTTTATTATTGTAAAATAAATTTTGTACATATTTTTAATTATAAATGATAGTAATATTTACAATAAATATTTTATATTTATGTCTATGTTTGGACAATCTAATGAAAATATACTGAAATTTTGTACAAACCTTGTAATGTTGGTATTGCTGCATCATAATCACATTGGCTGTGTTTACACCGTCAGTTGTCTACTGGACCAACATCTTAACTGATTTGAGGTGTTTGGAGTCAAGAAAAGTTTTCTGTTTTAAGAAAAGTTTTGGAAATTAGGAAGACCAATCCAACTTAAGATATATTTTTTTAAGATATTAACCCTATTTTATCACATGCCCCATTTAAAATATTACATGTGTTATTAGATAAAAACTTCTAAAAGGATTTGAATTTAATATATTGATTCCATGCTTATTCGCGATTCATAGATTTAAATACTTGGTTACCTCAATCGCAAGAAAACAAAAACGATAATCAATGGATTTTTAGAAAACGAATAGATTTTCATCCATAGAGATATTAATACTAGAGGGGCCCTATAGGTTAAATTGTGAAGTATGGAAAAGGTAACCTGACCACCTTCGATTATATTACAATCAAATAATCAGTACAAAATTAAATAACTTATGTAGGAGATGTTTGAGAATGAGCATAAATGGAGTCCATCATAATAGAACGAAAGAATATAAATACTCTCCACAGTTAAAGATTTTATTAAACGTAAAGCAGAGCGCTTTCGACCTAACAAGAGGTCATCATCAGTGCCTATTAAACAAATAAGACAAAAAATGTCAAAACAAACTATACATAAAAAAAATTACAAAAATATACCAAAGAAAACAGATAAATTACAGAAATGAAGCGATAAATAAAATATAAATACAAATATATAAATAAATAAATGTAGGAGAAATACAAATCATAACACGAACAATGTGCGGGAAGCCAAAATCAATTGATTTATTAAAACATTAGCTTACTCTTGAAGTAGATTTCTAGGCTATGTAAGTTTACTATGGCTATGTAACAATACTGATGGCTGGTAAGTTTACATTTCATTTAATTATTTAATAAATTAATCGATATAATCCAGGTAATCACATGTGGGCGTTTAAATTTAAAATAAAAGTAAAAACGTTTTTTTAAATTGTTTTTAGGCTGCATTAAATGCCAAAATCTATCTTCTAGCACGTGGATAATTTAGACACTTATTTTCATCTAATTACTTTAAATAAAATGTAAACTTATTTGCTATTAGAAGGATTTTGCGCTTCAGCTAGTTAGAAGTTTGACTAGAAAATATAAAAAAGTTAATTTCAAATGAAATGTAGGCAAAAAGCCACGCCTACTCAGTTGAAAAGTAGGTCCGCCGCGGCGCTAGTGTCGATCGTAATCCAAATTTTCCCACCATTAAGTCGACTGTCTTACTGTTTAAGTATCTATAGTCTCTGTTGTAAACTAAGTTATTTAGTTACAATGACATTCAAGTGTCATTCTTCTGATAAAAATCAAAACAACCAAGAGCAGACATTCTAACAAACCTATCTACATAATATACAAATAGATTCGGTACTTCTTTAGATAGTTACTACCCCAGATGGTTACTCCCCTAAGGGGAGTTACCATCATCGTCATAAGGATTTGATGTAGATAGTTACTCCCCTATAACAAAGTAAGAAAAAGAAAGGTTAAAGGGCGAAAATGTATAATAAAAACACACATAGAAAAGACACTTTCATAGAAAAGGAAAAGTATCAGTTGGTATCAGTTTTCTTCTATTTTCTTGTCTGATGGTGGATCTATTTCCTTGTCTGCTACCACTGTTGTATATTACTAATATTTAATATAAAAGAGTTTTCTTGGTTTCTAAAAGAATACTGATATATTAATTTAAATATTTAAATAACTGTGTTCTGTCATTTTTCTGTCTACTGTCTTATAACTTGTCTGTCAATTTAGGCTGTCTTCATGTCTGTCAATTAGTCATTTCGGTTCCTTTCCGACACCCTCAAACATCGGTACTTTTTCTATAAAAGTACCCATGGGGCGACATTATAGGCAAAGTATAGAATATAATGAATTTAATATAAATAAACTGGAGATATTCAACCTCTGATCGGGCAGGATGTGAATATGAATGAATGAAATGAAAAAATTGATTTATTTAATAAAAAAGTTTACAGAAATAGTTTTTTTTTTTTACAAAATATATCAATAAGATCTCCTGGCCTATGGCCGTCGGAGTTATATACATGGACCAATGAGGTATCAATTTCTATAAAAGTACCTGAAAAGGAATATTGGATAAAAAAACGTATAGAAATAAAATAAATATTATAAAGAAAGAATACATTAATATGTGATAAAGTCATAAATAAAGAGGTAAATATATATCCAAAATTAAAATAATAATTATGAAATATACCAAAATTGATAGTAATGCAATAAATAATTATAAAAAAAAATAATGTGTCAGTAATCATGAAGAGTTATCGCAAAAATATAAAACGCCAAAACCTAAAACTTAGAGCAATATACATAGACGACAGAGAAGCAAATTTGATAAAAGCACAATGTATAATAAAGTTATAGAAACATGAAAGTAAAAACATTAAAATGTTTTACTTACTTTGAAAACACTTGTATGATTATAATTTCAATATCAATTCGATTTTACGTGAGATAAAACGTACACAATCAGATTTCCACGGTCAAATAAAATTGAACTGTGATTTTTGTACTTGTTATGTCAATAAGAAACACAACTATTAACAGAAAACTTATAATTACTATTAATAGTTACAAAATAATAATTTAGTATAATCTTAACAACAACATAACCATGTGACCGATAACCTGTGCAAACATAACCTCCGAGTCTCTGTGGCGGGCTTCGCTCAGTGTAGCCAACAATCATAACATCTCCCTTCCAAGATACACAAAAATATTCCAAACTTACAAGTTAAGTTTTTGAGGAGGTTTTACCATTCTTGAGCTTCTTCTGACTGGAGTAGCATCTACATCACCATGGCATATTCTGGTCAAATCTTTTTGTGGTGAGTTTGACGGTGATTTATGACCACTGGACACTAACGGAACAATAGTATCTTTAGAAGGAGGTGATCCAGGAATGATGATGCTGTCATCCTGTTGTTCATTTTGCAAATCTTTTATAGGTGGAGGGAAGTCTGGCTCCTTATCTGGACTTTCTTCTAGTTTAGAAGGAGTGATATAAACTGTGTTTCGTCGCATCACTGACCCATCCTTTGTCTTTAGCAGGTAAGAACGAGGAGTGGAGTGTGGCTTTAAAATTACAGCAGGGTGCCACTCATGATGTCTTCTAAACAAGACTTTATCACCCTCTTTGTACGTTTGTTGACTTATTTTGGATGTCCGATCATAAAATTTTTTGGTTATCATTTGCTGACATAGTTTATCATTTCTTACATTTACACAATGAGGTTGAAGGTTAGACAACGTTGTAGGAAGAGTTGAACGGAGTTGTCGACTCATAAGGATTTGGGCTGGACTCGCAGTCAATCCAGATACTGGTGTATTATGGTGTTCTAATAACATTAGATTGAAGTCTGTTTTTGAAGATACACTCTTTTTCATCATGCTCTTGACAACACCTACAGCTTTTTCACTCATACCATTACTTTTAGCATGATGAGGGCTAGAAGTAATTACTTTTATATCCCATTGAGAAGCAAAGTCCCTAAATATTGTTGAATCAAACGGCATGTTATCTGCAATTATTATTTGTGGGATGCCATGGGTTGAAAAAATAGGTTTCAGAGCCTTGATAACATCTGTGGCAGCTTTACCATGTAACCTTACTACATCTATCCAGAATGACAAATAATCTACAACAACTAAATAATCCTTGCCAGAAAACTCCATTAAATCCATTCCTATTTTTTCAAAAGGCAATGTCGGTATTTCATGAGGGAGCAGTGGTTCTTTAACTTTAGCTGGTCTGTAAGTCTGGCAATGACAGCAAGAATTAATAAGGTTTTCAATTTGTGCATTCATTTGTGGCCAGTACATTATTTTACGAGCTCTTGCTTTGGTCTTAGAGAACCCAAGATGACCAGTATGGAGTTTAATCAACATTTCTTTTTGCAAGTTTTGAGGAACAATCAACTTCTGATTGAGAAATACTAGACCCTCAGATACATGAATATCGTTTTTTAATTTATAGTAGACTTGGACATTGTCAGGTACCTTATGTTTGTTTGATGGCCATCCTTGAAAATAATAATCACTTAGGATTTGTAAAATAGAGTCCTTTTTGGTTTCAGTAATGAATTCTTGTTTTTTGGACTCACTTATTTGTAAAGTTGCAGCATTTGAGGCAATCATATGGATTGTATCTGATAAAAATTTACCTGTTTCTTGATCTTCTACTGAACTATTTTCACAATCTCGAGATAAGAGGTCTGAGATATACATTTCTTTCCCTGGTATATGCACCAGATCAAGGTTATACTTTACTAATTTAAGTGCCATCCTTTGTAACCTATTTGAGCCAATTTGAGAAATTCTTTTTTTCAAGAGTGACACTAAAGGCTGGTGATCTGTTTTGACATTAACATCAAGCCCATATATGTAGAGATGAAATTTTTGTGTTGCATAGACTAGACTTAGTAATTCTTTTTCAATTTGTGCATAGTTTATCTCCGTTTCATTTAGGGTTCTTGACGCATATGCCACCGGTTTGTTGTTTTGCATTAAGCAACATCCTAGAGCATGTTTAGATGAATCACATTCTATTGTAATTTCCTTATTAGGATCAAAACAGCTCAGAACAGGGGCATTTGTGATTAGAATCTTTAATTTATTTAACAGCTGCGTGTGCTCATTTGTCCAGAGCCAATCAACATCCTTTTTCATTAATTCCCTCAGTGGAGCAGTCAATTCGGCAAAATTTTGTATAAAAGATCTTAGATAGTTAAGAAGACCATGAAGCCTCAACAGCTCTTTTTTGCTTGTGGGAATCTTAATTTGATTTATAGCCTCAACTCTAGAGGGATCAATTTTCATGCCTTCAGAATTGAAAATGAAACCCAGAAATTTTACTTCATTTATTCGATATTGGGTTTTAGACACATTAAATTTAACATTTAATTGGCGAGCTCTCTGAATCACAGCTTCCAGTGTTCTATCGTGCTCTTGAGCTGTTCTGGCTTTAATTAATAAATCATCAAAATAAATGATAACATTAGGAATATCTCCGAAGTTTCTCATATTAATTTTTTGGAATTCTTCAGGGGCCACTGCAATTCCAAAAGGAAGTCTTAGGAATTTATAGACACCAAAAGGTGTGGAAAATCCACAGAGATTGGAAGAGGATTCATCTAGCTCTATATTATAGAATCCATCTTTTAAGTCTAATACAGTAAACAGAGAATTACCTGTAAGCTGAGCACTAACTTCTTGCACTGATGGTAATAATGCTGGTTCTCTTAAGATTACTTCATTTAGATCTTTAGGATCCAGACATAATCTTAAGGCCTTATCTTTTTTTTCTATAATTACTAGATTACTAACCCAGGAAGGCGGTTCCAACACTTTTGAGATAATTTTATCAGCCTCAAGCTGATTCAATTTAGATAACAGCCGATCCTTAATAGCTAAAGGAACCCTTCGAGGTGGTTTGACTGTGGGCACTGCATCTGGTTTAACAGATAAGTGACACTTATAATTCTTAATTTTTCCTGTGCCAGTAAAAACATCTATGTTGGAATTAATAAAATTTGATTTTTCCACAGAGTCTATCTTTTTAATAAGACCAAGCTTAACACAGGCTTTACGGCCTAATATAGGTCTAATAAATTCTGGCGGGCCATCAACTATAATAAATTTTATCATATAATTACATTTATTTTTTGGAACTTCACAGTTTAATTCGACTGCACCGATGGTGTTAATTTTATAGCCTCCATAAGCTTCCAGAGAGACATTGGTCTTTTTAATTTTGTAATGCCAATCTCTTTTAGTTGTTGCTTACTCAAGACGTTGCAGGAAGCACCCGAGTCTAACTTAAAACTAATTTTTCTTCCGTTAATTTGTATTTTAGAATACCATTCATCAGATGAATGATCTGACTCAACAGAGTCTATGACAAAAGACTCATCGCTGGAATCACTATCTTCAGAATTCACATCCTTATGCACTTCATGAACCTTATTGGACTTACACCCAACTTCAAAATGATTTAGCTGCCGACATCTTTTACATCGTTTTCCATATGCAGGGCAGTTACCGAACACATGTCGATAACCACACTTTTTACACTGATAAGGCTCTGCGTTCTTGCTATTTAACTTATCAGTGGATTTGAATGAACTACCCTGCTTAAGCTGACTATTACTTGTACGAAAAGAATCTACAACTCCACTATTTCCACCTTTAATTTCTTTTACTTGTTCTTTACTACTTTCATAAATTTTAACATATTCAATTACTTTAGGTAAAGTTAATTTCTTTTCTCTGAGAACTCTCTCCTGCAGATCTGTTTCCTGTATGTTAAGCACAACTTGATCTCTTATCAAATTTTCTTCCTGTGACTCAAATTCACAAGTCGAAGCAAGGGTTTTTAACACAGTCACATAATTATCAATACTTTGATTTTCACATCTTCGGCACTTAAAAAATTTGTGCCGTTCAAAAACCACATTCAGTTTAACAGAACAATATTCATCAAATTTAGCTAAAACTTTCGAAAAATCAATCTTATCTTTTTCGGTATCAAATTTGAATGTATTGTACACTTCAACCCCTTCATCACCAATGAGATTTAGTAAAATGGCAGTTTTAGTTTCCGATGGTTTATTAATCTTTTCCGCAGCCAGCATATAATTGTCAAATTTTTGCCGCCACTTACGCCAATTATCAGGCAAACTACCCATAAAACTTAACTCTTTAGGAGGGCGGAATTCCATTACGATTCAGATAAAATAAAACTTACGTGAACTTAAGTTCAATCTCTGGATTCACTTAACTTACGACTTTAGCATTAACTCGCGAATTTCCTTCTTAAGAACCTGACACCATGTTATGTCAATAAGAAACAACAACTATTAACAGAAAACTTATAATTACTATTAATAGTTACAAAATAATAATTTAGTATAATCTTAACAACAACATAACCATGTGACCGATAACCTGTGCAAACATAACCTCCGAGTCTCTGTGGCGGGCTTCGCTCAGTGTAGCCAACAATCATAACAGTACTAAAAGAATAAAGCTGTTAACAGATTTAAGGAATTTGTAAAAATAAATGAAAATGTCAAACAAGGATGATAAATGTCATTAAATAATTGTAAATATGGAAAAATACATAACTAGGTGCAAATGTAACTACGGATCATGAAGTTATGTAATAAAAGATAGCGGTGTACGGGAGTAACTATCTAAAAAAGGTTACTCCCTTCATTGTGGGGTGGGGAGTAACCACCTAAAGAAGGTTACTCAGAGACCATCTTTGAATGGTTACTCCCCTCATAGGTTGTTGGGAGTAACCATCTGAAGAAGGTTACTCAGAGACCATCTTTGAATGGTTACTCCCCACATAGCGTTGTTGGGGAGTAACCATCTGAAGAAGGTTACTCAGAGACCTTATTTAAATGGTTACTCCCCTCATAGCGTTGTTGGGGAGTAACCATCTGAAGAAGGTTACTCAGAGACCTTCTTTGAATGGTTACTCCCCTTAGTTAAGATGCTATATCTTTGTCTTTCCCCCTATTCTAACCCCAACAAAAGCCCCAATGCTTTTCTAAATCCCCGGGTAAGAGCGTATAATAAGGTAAAATATATGAAGATTAGTAATAAAATAAAAAAAACTAAGGGGAGTAACCAAAAAAGGGAGTAACCAGTCTGATCTGTCAAAGGGGAGTAACAATCTAAAGAAGTCACATTAAAAAAAAGCAGTATAGTACTCCTAAAAAGGGAGTAACTATCTAAAGAAGTGCCCTAGATTCTAGGTCTCGCTTCCCTCACCTAACCAGCAATTTACTAGAAGCTATAGGGTTCGTATCGCTCGACTTAGTTCAACAGGAGGAAATATTAAATCAAACCTATCTGCAATAATAAAATCGAAGACTTTTGGCTTGCTTTGCTCGCCTTTGATTATAATAAGACCAAAATATAAGATCAGAGAATTAATGAAACTTATCTGCAACTTTATAATCAGAAGGTCTTAGCTTGGCTCTTCTTTGTTTAATGTGAGCACAATTAAACACATTTTTAGTTAAAACAAGATGCCTTTGGACTCTTGACGCTCAACAAAAATTTCAGCCCAGTCGAAACACTATATCAAGATTTGTGTTGATGCCTGTTTCAAGTTTTATCTCGATCCAAGAAAGCGTTCGAAAGTTATCGTGTCTTATAGAAACGTATAAGAACAAAAACCTCGTACATACATACATATATACACACACACAGATATATATATATATATATATATATATATATATATATATATATATATATATATATATATATATATATATATATATATAATATATATATAGGTAGGCCCCCCTTCAAAAAAATCTACCATCCCCACACTCCCCCCTCCAAAACCCCAATCTCATAAGCTCAGTTTTTCTTTGAAAATTCGCTAAAATGACAGATAAAAAGTTGCTTCACAAAACAAACTTGAATTGCAAAGCGCTTTCGTCCTAATAAGAAGCCATCTACAATGCTAAACTGTTGATATGTTAAAGAAATCTAGAAGTGAGTTGTTTTTACTAGATATTAGAGTCAGACTACTCATATTGCAGATAGACTCTAATATATTGCACTTATATATTGCATTCTGAATCTAATAATACCATCTAATAAAAAACACATAGACTCCCATTTTTTTTTTTTAGTTGACATCTCAATGGTTTTGCCCTAATGATGACCTATAATTAAGTAAAAAATGTGCTTTTCCTATAACAGTAGTTTTGTTAAGTGGAGAGAGTTTTATTCTTTATAATTGACTCCATTGACGCTCATTTTACAGATACATGTACATATAGTAATTTAATTACAGCCTTTGGTGGAACTGTTTTTATTATAAAGTTGGCAATACCTTTAGTGTGATGTTTACAAAGACGATGTTGTTATGTATGTTTAAAATATTTGTTGATATTGTATAATACTTAATAATTATATCAGAATGAAGTACCTTGCACCATTCTTATATGTTTCGCTGAAGTTTGATGAAACGTTAGAATAAGTTATGACTTGTCATCCTCATCAAAACTGGTGCAACCCTGATCAAGGAACCAGTTCTTCAGATTACCTATGCATAGAAAAGAAAATGCGAACACAAATGACAAAAATGTTAATAAAGAAGAAGGCAGCAGTCCAAAAAGTTGAGATTCAACTACCGAGCTTTCAACCAGGAAACATGGTCGTCATCACGGTATTTATTAAAACATAAAGAAATAAAAATTAAAACTTAATTTTTTATGACGGAAAAAACAGCAAAATAGAAGAGTTCACTAAATCAAATGTAAGATATTTTTTTTATTGTTACCAAAAGTTATTTTTGATTTTACACTTGACTATGTGAACTAAGGTTCTGGTTTATGCTTCATAATTTGAGCAGTTACTAAATTATCAAACACTACTCGTAACTTTTGTTAGTTTTAAGTTTTGTTCGATTATGCTTTAATACATCTTATTACCATGATGACAATCAGGAAACCTGGTTGAAAACTTGTTAGTTGCATCTCAATCATGTTGGATTCCTCTGTTTTCTTACCTTTTTCGTGATACACACTTTTGAGAACCTATACTCGATTAATTTCATATGATCAATTTTATTACGTTGCTTCTAATGTGTTAATGCTCCTATGCTAGATAGTCTAAGGTCCGTATTCAAAGGCATTTTCCAAACATTTTCCTAACATTTTCCCAACTTGTTCCTAACATTTTCCTAACTTTCTCCTTAAGGGTTCCTTAAGGAGACCTTAAACTTTCCTAAACTAGAACTAAAATATAATTCACACCTAAAGGATTCCTTATGGAGGCCTAAACGCTTCTTTTAGGTGTGATGCTGACGGAAATGCTATTACATTTTTATGCTATTAGTGACGGAAATGCTGTACATTTTGACTAGTTTTGGGTCAACTAAAAATGTTTTAGGTCACAAGGAAAATGTTAGGAGAATGTTAGGAAAATGTTAGGAGAATGTTAGGTCTCCTTAAGGAGAATGTTATGAAAATGTTAGGAAAACGTCTTTGAATACGGGCCTAAGAGCCAGGCCTGAAAGACGTGACTCATTCTGTATTACTACAAACCAAATTTTTCCTGAAAATATACCTTACATTATAATAAAAAAGCATAGTCTGCCTATTCAGGATGGAGGTCTTCATTTCATTGTGCAATCGTACAAATTTCAGTTTTCTCGCAATAAGTGGTTCCCTGTAGATCGTGAGCAAAACATAAAATGAACATTTTTAAAGGGGATAAAATGTTTTATAAAACGAGTTTTTATTCATCAAAATAAAATTACTACAACTAAAGTTATGGCTCTTTCAAAAACAACAAAAAATTGTTAATTTATGCAGTCAGCGAATTTATTTTAAAAAATATTGGTCATTTAACAAATAGCATAGTTGTAGCCATCCGATTTTGACTAAAAAACACTCGTTTTGTCGAACATTTTATCGGCTTATCGGAATTATATCTTCATATTTTGCACACGTCTTACAGGGAACCACTTATAGCAAGAAAACTGAAATTTGTGCTATTTTCTAATATTTCAAGTGAGCGTATTCATATGAAGATATGAATGCGTATCTAGGCAAAGTATCGTCTGACTATCCACTCTGGATAGGCAGACTATACTCTTTCTTTATAGTATAAGGTATATTTTCAGATAATTTGGTTTGAAGTAGTACAAAATGAGTCACAATTTTTGGGCCTGGCTCTTGCACTAAGTGAGCCGAGTGTCTTTTAATATGATTGTAATGAGAATAACTTGACAAAACTTATCTAAACATTATATTTTATTTGAAACAATGGTGTGGAGTCCATTAAAAATTATTTAAATGTAAATATTTTTCTTAAAATAAATATCAAGATCATTATGTAAATAAATGAGTAAAATTGATTTCGACTATTTTTATTCGCTTATTTCCAAATTTATGATGTTAAGCGCTTTAAAACAGACGAGAGGCATATCACAGAGCACATCACAGAACATATCACAGAGCACATCTCAGAGCACATCACAGAGCACATTACAGGCATATCACAAGCATATCACTGAGCACATCACAAGCATATCACAGAGAACATACACGCATATCACAGAGCACATTACAGGCATATCACAGAGCACATCACAAGCATATCACTGAGTACATCACAGGCATATTACTCAGTACATCTCAGAGCACATCACAAGCATATCACAGAGCACATTACAGGCATATCTCAGAGCATATCACAGAGCACATCACAAGCATATATATCACTGAGTACATCACAGACATATTACTCAGTACATCTCAGAGCACATCACAAGCATATCACAGAGCACATTACAGGGATATCACAGAGCAGAGAGGCATATCTTAAACAGTAAACTGAGTGGTAGATACTATTTCACTCTGGCAAATCAGGTTAAAATTATTTTTTTCTCATAGGCATCTTTAATCTTCTAAAATTTCCGGCGCGGTGGTCCGCATGTTGGGCGAATTTTCTTTTAGACGCGTGTTTCCGTGCTTAACAAAAATCTAGGTTATAATGATAATTTTTTTATAGATTTTTACACTATATAAGTTTATAACTATTAAATAATTCTGGCGCGGTGGTCCGCTGTGGGGCGAACTTAATTTTTTGGGCGAAAAAATGAAATTCGCCATTGTCGGGCAAATGCGTGTTTCTGTGCTTAACAACCCATTTCTTGCTTTTCCATTTCTTGGTTCCGATTCATGATTTAGAACCTAAGCAGTTACTCAATTGTCAAACACTGTTCGTAACTCATTTTGTCTGTATTTTTCAAAGGAAATGCGCATAATTATACATTTGGTTATAAAAAACTATGCCTCAAAAATGAGCAAGTACGCACTATTATTTGCACTAGTTTAAAGCTTAGTCACTTATCTTTAAGCTTAGTCAGTTATCTTTAAAGGTTTAGCGCATTTCCTTTGGAAAATACTGACAAATTAGTAACTGCTTAGGGTCTAAAGCATGAACCGGAACCTTAAGATAGAAATGGGTTGTCAAGCACGGAAACATGCATTTTAAATTAAATTCAATCGACAGCGGACCACCGCACCAGAATTATTTTGTAGTTGTAAACCTATAACTTATAACTTAAAAAAAAACTATAAAAAAACGTCATTAAAATGGCTAAAACGGATAATTAAGATGAAAGAATGAAGGTTTTGAATTTTTAAAATGAACACAATACTATTACTTAAACCTACGGTAATAGGTAAGGAAAAGTAAAAAATAATATGTATGCGCTGTTTTACTCTTTTATTTATTTTTTTAATATAGATGATCGCCATTTTAAATCTACCATAATATTTTATAAATAGGACATTTTTAACGTAAAAACAAAATGATTTTTATTACCCGTTTAAACATTTCCAAGGGGGGAAACTTATTAAATTATACACAGTATTACATTTTTTTCAACAGTATGAAAAACAATATTAAAATACACTATAACATGAAAATTTTATTACAATGAACAATATTAAAAATACTTAACAATAAGGTAACGTCCTAATATTAACTTTAGCATGACATCCATTACTTCTGGCAGGAAAATAATAAATTTAATAGAGCATAAAATTTAAAAGAAATAGCAGAATTTAAAAAATATATATTGTTTCAATATATTATAAAAATATATAATATATATTGTTTCAGCCATATTGGATTCAATTTTAAAATCGAATTCAGGAAGGTGTACTTTTGATGATAAATGGATCAAAACGGAACTGTGTTATTCTTAATGATGTTTTTGTAACCCTAATAGTTTAGCAGCAATTTGACATCAAAGATATGAAATTTTGTTTTATAAAAATATAAACAAAACAATTATTTGACAGGTAAATAAACAAAAAAAAAATGTAAAAAAGTATGCCCCATGTTCTGATCTTTGCTGCCAAACTATTAGGTTCAGCGAAAAGAGCTAAACAGATTAGTTTTGACCCATAGAACCTATATGGGTTCTAAATTTTACCATCAAAAATATACATTTCAATGAATGATTTTAAAGTTTATGGCAGAAACCAAGATGGCGGCCATAAAATGTACCATACGTAAAGATTTATTAAATAAATATATATATATATATATAATATATATATATATATATATATATAATATATATATATATATATATATATATATATTATATATATATTATATATATATATATATATATATATATATATATATATATATATAATATATTATATATATAGCGAAAGGAAAAAGCGAATAAGGAAAATCGGTACAGATATAGATTGTTTCTCTAAGTCACTAATCCTGTATCAGCTTTTATTATTTTTTGATGTATTACTTATATTACTTAATAAAAAAAAAAACAATTGCAAAAAAAATCGGGTACGGGGTACCTCGGAACTTTTCCTCATTACATCGGATTCGCTACGCTCATCCTCCTTGCTTCGGACTCGCTTCGCTCATCCTTAGATAATAAATGCATCCGTTTCATTCTGAAAGGTCACCCATAGAGCACTGACCACGCTCGATGTTCCGTAATTTATTAGAATCCAACAAAAATCATGGATATACTTGTCATATTAAAACGAAACTAAGTGTATTTATTGAAGGTACTTACTTAAGTAAAGGTACACACTTGTACTAAATTTCAACTCAATTGAATCATTTTTATATTTTTTACAAATTTTTAAAAAACGAACGCAAGTCAATCGAGCCTTATATATAGCCACATGCGTGCCTAATCTCAATTAGATCGCATCACTTTTCCGTGCTTTATGATTTTCGACATTTTTGCTGAGTAATTATTGCGGGTTAATGACGTCATAAAAAATTATTTTCCGAATAGTACAACTGCAGTGGTAGACTGATTTTTGAACGAAGTTTCAACTTTCTAGCATAAATACACTGGGAGCTACGATGATAACACGGACACACACAGACAGACAACTTTGCATTAACCATTTAGAAGGCCTTTAAGACACCTGAAACAGATAATTCCGGTTTCATTCCGGTTTCGGATTTTTTTGCAAACACAAAACTTTTCCTACATACTTACGGAATAAATAAGGGAAAGTAAAAAAGGTTTTAGTGGAAACATGACGTCACAAAACAGCAGCATTTACTTGTACCCTGATCTCATAAGCTATTCTAATTCTGTTATTAGAGAGAAATGTTGTCAACTAATTTGGTATTCCTTCGAACTGGTATATCCGGCCTTCGAACTGGTATATCCGGCCTTCGAACTTGTATATCCGGCCTTCGAACTGGTATATCCGGCTCTTCTGCTATTTAGTAGTCTGTTTTATAGTTACTGCGAATATGTCGCAACCAAAAGATTAGTTGAATGATAAGCGTAGTTCTATAGGATGATAAGATAAAAGACAATAATAAGAAAGAGTAAAGTTGTTTCACTAAGACAACATAGACCAAGTGCCCAGGGGTGTTTTATTAATCAAAAGTGTAATGGCTGGAACCGGTCTCAATTTTTCGTAAATACCTTCCTGAACAAAGATCTGTAATTCTGCCGACTCGTATCGGATGGGTGTCCCAGGTAGAACGCACTTTAGGGGTCAAAGGTTCTGCAGAACCTTTGACCCCTAAAGTGCGTTCTACCTGGGACACCCATCCGATACGAGTCGGCAGAATTACAGATCCTTGTTCAGGAAGGTATTTACGAAAAATTGAGACCGGTTCCAGCCATTACACTTTTTATTAACAAAACACCCCTGGGCTCTTGGTCTAACAGCTTAATAAAAATTAACACAAATTAAGAATCAATAGTGAATTACAGGGTTGAATGTAGTCCGGGTATAGATGATGGTAATGCTTGAAACCATACTACTTAACATATCTCATTTTGTTATCTGCAACTACAAACTCAGCAAAACACGAAAAGATGGTAATAAACTAAACATAGCTTTATCGAAGTGCTGACATGACTTGGCGGGAAAACTTTTTGTGTTTTATTTATCACGCAAGTAGTTATTTGTAACTCCAGGTGATAATATCAGTAGTATAACAGTTGATAAGACAAAATGTATTTTCATTATGTTACAAATTATATTTTATGCTTATATAAATTATCGTTATATATTCATATTATTTACACAAATTTTCATTTAATATCATAATTCGATATCAAACAGTGTCGTGGACATTTCGTTAATAAATGAAATATTTACAATTATTTTACATATTTTTGAGCATTTTTCCTAAACAATGGCACATTGAGACATTAAACTAATGTTATATTCAGAAGGGTGACAATAGAACTTTTCGGGGTTAGCATTTATGTAATAAATAATTTGTTCACACGCGGGGTTTGGCAGGGAGTTCAACCTCGAGGGGATTTCAACACCCCGCTAGGATCGAACACGGGGTTCAACTTTAAAACTTATTTTTTACTGTGAAAAATGCCGTGTGAATAGATAGGGTTGAACACGAGTTTGAACCCCTTGCTAAACCTCGCGTGAGAACGAATTATATGTTAGCCATCGTATCCCAGGTCAGCAACCCGAGCAATAATGAAAAATGGGTCCATAAACCAGTAAAGCCTACTTTATTTTAGAGTTATTATTTTATCATTATTATAGATAAAGATTTAGAAAGGTGGGTATGTTTTATTCACTAATCAAAGTTATGTTGGTGGCACTTATTTTAAAAACGTATCTTTTATCTATCCCTTCAATACTCTATATTATTTATTAATACTCTAATTAAGTATTATAATTTAAGATAAGATAATAATTTATGACAAATTAGAAATAATACAATAGAAAAGATAAAAGATGCAAGGAGTAAGATATGCTATATTTCATTTAGCAGTTAGTTGATTTCTGAGGCGAAAGCCGAGAGAAAGCAAACTCATAGTGATGTCACTCATTGAAACTAAAACCTAACAAAACCCTGGCAATAAATCTGACTAAAGTCAACAATTGGCAATTCTGTAAAATTGTCAATTGTAATAACTGCAAGAATCAATGCTTGTACCCTCTATAAGCATATAAGACATATTAATCAATATGTTTACCCTCAGTATGATCGACTTTTGGTTAATCGACTATGAACCAATTTACTGAGCTCATAGATATTTTGATAATAGATCTACCTAACTGGACTTGACTTTGACCTGACTTTGCAGTCACAGCAATGTCATTATCAGTTATCATCTCTATAGTAATTGTTATTGATGGTAATATTTAAATTGATGGTAACAATATCTCGTCCACTAATCATAACATTATTGGTACCCAATGATTCCACAGGTATCGATGTTTGGGAATTCATGGTATTTACTTTCGCAGTCTTGTTCTTGAGTAAAGGTATAAGTTGGTCCACAGGTACACTAAGCGGAACAGTACTGTTATTTAAATTGTACCTTTTGATATCAGAATCAACGGTTATAGTTGAATTACGACCTGGACGAACAATATCGATGGGATATTCGACTCGATTTTTTAGATTTAATAACGGTTGAAGGATTTGTAAAAACGACGGATCTATAGTGGTAATGTTTCTATTTGGAATCGAAGCATTATTGACTTCGTTGATGTTAGTTATCACTTGATTAACCGTGTCTAATACTTTGTTTAACTGATTGATTGCGTTAATTGCTGAGTTTTCTTCAAATTCTGGTTGAGATGGCTGCGGTGGAAAGCCAGTTGTTGATGATTGGAATTGGTTCTTAGGGTGAGAATCAATAAGCTTAGACTGAGAACCCAAAGAAGATGATTGTGGTCCTGTGGAAGGAGATGAAGCACCTGTAGGCTTGGGAGAAGTGATAGTAATTAACAAGTCATCTGCATAAGGTAAATCATTTGGTTTGCCATCGGATTCTTCAGGACGAGATGGTGGAGGAGGATTAGATGACCAAGAAGATGGATTAAGAGAAGACGAAGAAGGTTTGGAGGTGAAAGTCTTAGAAGTCGTTGTTTTAGGTTTCTTCTTTGGTTTCTTAGAAGTGGTTGGTTTTCGCGTTGGTTTTAAAGCAGTCGGTTTAGAAGTTGGAATTTCTACGAATGGTTTTTCGCTAGTTGCTGAAGGTTTGACGACATCTTGATCCATTTTATCAAAACTGTCTGTAGTAAAGGTATGATAAGTGGGCGTTGTACTATTCTCTTCCCATCCCAACCCAGGTTGTGTTATCGTTGGTTTAGGATATCGGTATCCTATAAAACGCTCCTCTTCGTCCCTCAACATCTCTTGATTCCTCACTTCTATGCCCGTCTCTAAAGTTAATTTACCGGCTCTTATCAGCGGAAACTTAGAATTACAATAACATCTGAAATCATCTTGATCGATTGTCCAAAACATTAATCCACCTAATCCTTGATTCCGTGCATAGGAACCCTGAAACAGATGTAACAGTGCTGTGTTATTTTAAGAATCGGGAGGAAGAAACAATGTATACAAATATCTAAGTTAATCGGTTCTTATCATTCCAATTAAGGAACTTTTTAGATTGATGTTTAGACTCTGATCAGTTCAGATCGGATTTTCCTGCTGCATCTCTGAATTTTCTCTGCTGTCTTTCCCCTCACCCTCGCATCTTTATTCTCTAGAATTGTTTGTGATATTAATACTTATGTCCATAACGCAAACATATGTGACTGTTGTGATTTCAATATCTTGTTGGTATCTCGCTTGTTAGTCAGTTTGAAGAGTCCACTCATAGGAAAGTTAAGTTAAAAAACCAAGTATTTCTCTTTGGAGTGCCTGAGATAATATCTTAACTTAATATGTGAGAACATAACAAAATTGATAAAGATATTTTGGCTGTATCATTACCTTCTTACTAACAATGGCGACATCATCATACCCGACCCATCTGCTACCAGAATAAGCATACGGACCCATTGATGTTAAATTTAAATTTCCTGTCAACCATAAATCTTCTTTAATGTAAGTACAAATCTGAAACAAATTTAAAAACAATCTCTTAATATTCATGAGTATTATTTATCTGGATAAATATTATTTATCTGGATAAATATTCATAAGTATTATTTATCAGGATAAATATTCATGAGTATTATTTATCTGGATAAATATTCATAAGTATTATTTATCTGGATAAATATTCAAATAAATCTCCTTGTCTCGTAAGTGGAAAATCACGTCCACATACACAAGTCATGGTTACGTTAAGTGTAAGATAATGTAGCAATATAAAGGGGAAGCTATGGAAAGTGGTTTAAAAACTCGGTCTAACTTATCAAAGCTTTTGCCGCAAACTTAACTTGAGTAGAATATAATTGTGGGAGAGATACCTTATCTGTAGTATGATAAATTCTATGTTAAATCTTAACTTGTGTATGTAAACCCGCTTAAGAGGAAAGAGGAATAACTTCGTCTGAACTTAATAAGCAGCCCATTTTTAACTTACAAGAAAGCAGTAATTTTGTTGTTCATTTATTATCATACAGTATAGAATAGAGGATTTTGAGAGGAGAAAAAAGAAGAAGAGGAAATATACTCACTCTCACAAATATTGACCTCGGGTCCGTTCCTGCTGCGCGCAGGAAGCCCATCGGACCGCTTCTCATCTACATTGTTGTTGTTTCATTTAATTATTACTTCTCTTCATTTAAACCATAGCTGTATGGAAAACTTATTGTGTTTGCACTCTAACCCAAAAGTGGGATTATAAATGAATTTTTGTATCAGGAGTTTTAGGGCCTACTGAGTGATTTTTATCAAGTTGTCTGTCTTTATTTATGTGTGTGTACATGCTAGAGAGTTGAAATTTAAAAGAAAAATCAACCTTTCTCTTGATCTCTTGTTGTGCTTTTGGGATTTTTTTTTCTTTTCTACTTTTCCTTAAATAACATATTTACTTCTTTCCTCACAACTTCGGACTCGTCCTCAGAATGTCAAGAGGGTGTGATTTCGTTCCGTCGACAAATCATTCCGTCGACAGTCGACGGAACGAAACGAGTTGTTGCGTCGACAAATCATTCCGTCGACAAATATCTTGTCGATGCAATGATTTATCGACGCAACAACCAGATCCGTTCCGTCGACAAAGTCAAATTATTTGTCGATGGAACGATTTGTCGACGCTATGATATGTCGATGGAATGATTTGTCGACAAAGTGATTTGTCGACGGAACGATACGGAGCCATCATGATTATCAAAGCCTAAGTAATGTTCGCTTCGCTCGACCTTAGAATAATGTGGTTATCCAAAGTCTAGGATTGGACTTGATATGACTTGAAACTTGTTCCCTCGTCCTCAAAGTGACATAATTACCCCCAGCTGATGGTATTACCAGACTAAGTACTCCACGGTATTACTTCGGTTTTGCTGCTCTCGACCTCAGAATTAGCTGGTAACTTAGTATCTAGAGTGTCATGGTTTGAAGACTTCTCGTTAATGCATAAGCACGAAACAAACCCATGAAAAAATATATTCAAACTTCTCATTAAATCTATTCGAGCTGATAACTATTGCCACTAAGTGTCCGAAGCATTGAGTTCAGATTCTACTCTCGACCAGAAACGACAGGTTCTAGACCAGAACCTGGGGTCAGATTTTGATTATTAGATCGTATTTAATATAGCCAGCTCTAGTGGCAAATCCTACTAATAGCTAAATCCTAGATAATTCCTAACCCACTAATTGTACTCACCTCAAAGTAAGCCAGAGTTCCTGGCATATTGGAAGCAAATCCTCTCTCGCCAGGATAAGTGCAATGAGATCCCATGTTATACATACTTCTGCTCTGCAACGTGAAGCTCCTCCCGTATGTCGGAACACCCAGCACTATCTTGTCAGGATCAACACCCTTGTACAGGTAGTACTTTATCGACTCGTCCTACAATGAAATACTTACAATTGTTAGTTAAAATCCAATATAAATGCGACCTTAAACATTTACTGTGACAACCTTGGACTAACAGATAAATAAAGAGAGCAGTAGGATTTTTAAAAGTAGGTTACAGATAACTTTAGTAAACGCAGTGGAATTTTCTTTAATAATACAGAGTTAATAGTAAATCTTTAATAATAAGGAAAAATGAGTTGTGGAGTTTCAAGTAATGAAATAAAACATAGTCTCTCCACTAATGATATATATTTGACATAGCCAGCTTTCAATCTTAAGAGATCATCATCAGTGCCGGCGAGCAGCGAAGAAAAGAGTTAGGAGACAGCGGTTACAGTTTTGTCAAGAGGCTTGTAGCTGAATCAAACCTCAAGACAAAACTGTAACCGCTGTCTCCTGACTCTTTTCTTCGCTGCTCGCCGGCACTGATGATGATCTGTTAAGATTGAAAGCTGGCTATGTCAAATATATATCATTAGCGGTGAGACTCTGTTTTATTTCATCTTTAATAATAGTTTACAGAGTTAATACTAAATCTGGTTTGCTTTGAGCCTGAAACATCTTATCTTAGTCTGATAGTACTGTTGTTTTCAGTAAATCAACTGATTAATAATCGCATAATATGAAGCTTAATATTTAAGCATAAATATTCACTTATATAAACTTAGACTAGTAATGCGTTGCATCAGGAACTCACGTCCGAAGAATTAAACAAAAATAATTTAAAAAAGCGGATACGGTGTACCACCGAACTTTTCCTCGTCAAATCGGATTCGCTACGCTAATCCTCTCTACTTCGGACAAGTGGTACATTTATACTGCAACAGGTCTTCGGACTCGATTTGCTCGTCCTCAGATAAATACATCCTTTTTATTCCCAACCAGGCACTGGCCACGCTTGATACTTCTTAACTTTTACTATCCAACCAAAATCACGGATCACGTGTCTTAATCGAATAATACGGCCTTCGGCCCGTAGCCGGCTACGCGGCCTCGGCGCGCGCCTCGTCCTCCGGGCGTCGGCCCACCTGGCCGCTTCGCGGCCGGGGTCCTCCCTGTGGCGCTTCGCGCCACATGTTGTTGTTTTGTTGATGTGTTGTTTCATTATTGTTCTTGTTACATGGCATTTTGCCATGTAACAAGAACAATACTACAGCATGTAAAAAAAAAAATACAGCACAATCTAGTAGAGAATAGAGCAATATATTTTTACTACTAGCGCTATTCAAGACTCTAGTGATGAGGCCCCAACTTAAATCATAAACACAAACTTGTCAATTGAGTGTTCCTACTACACTCGGGAGTGAACTATCTATCTTAGGATTGTCTGATTGAGCTGAACCGGTCGCAATTCGTTTTAGAAATGACTTCGACCATATAGAGACTACTTCGAGGTTCTTCCGCTTTACGGGCCTGCTTTGATCGGCGTGGTTTAGTGGAAGCATTTTTGTCCTGTCTCTCTGGGACAGCAGGCTTACCAGGATGGAGCAAGGTAGAGGTCCATCTTTTATACTATATCCCACCCTCTAAGACTACTAAACCAACAGATATCATACAAGTCTTTGTCCTGGACGTATACATATATACAACATTATATATATGTATACTGTTTGCGCCATTTGTGATGGTTCGATTGAGCTGAAATTGGTCTTAATCGATTCAGCTAGCCGTCTACCTAAACACGAAATACCTTGTTTTAAAGCCATTTCAAGTTTCAAAAAAAAATTTTTTCATGACGTCATAACTTGATTGATGACGTCATAATGTTTTATAAACAATAGGCTCGTAACTCCTCAACATCTCGCGATTTGCAAAGTTCGTTTCAATTTGAGAACGCCTTCGAGAGTTATCGTTCGCCATACGAAAGGTAGAAACTCTACATACATATATATATATATATATATATATATATATATTATATATATATATATATATATAATATATATATATAATATATATATATATATATAATATATATATATATATATATAATATATATATATATATATATAATATTATATAATATATATATATGTATATATATATATATATAATTAATATATATATATAATATATATATATATACATATATATATAAACTTTTTGGACATATTTTTTTGTTATCAGGAAGCAATAGGAACCGATTCCGCTCACTCCCACCCTCAACTTCCGTCATCCGAACAACCTCATAAGCGTCATTCTCATTATGAAAATTCGCTAAAAAACTTGATGTTCTTATTTATTCGGGTAAAGATATAAACTTGAACTGAAATCAACTCAATGGGATTATTTTACGATTTTTTAAATTTTTTTAAAAAACGTTTACAAATCTCTTGATGAACTAATGCTGATAATGAGATGAAACTTAGCACATATGTTAGTCTTATTGAAGACTACAGGGCAAATCTTAATGCGATCACATTAATAATTTTTTTGCAAATTTTGCTGAGTCATTACTGCCTTTCATACATTACTGCCTGGGATTATGACGTCATAAAAAAAAATATTCAGGATTATATTGAGGATAGGATAACTACACCTATAGACTGATTTTGTACTATTTTCTACTCTCTAACATAAAAACACTGGTGGGATAACAGACACACACACACACATACAGACAACTTCATGAAAACCAATCAGGAAGCCTTAAAAACACCTGAAACAGATAATTCAAGTGAAATATCGTGTTTTTTGCAAACACGGTACTTTTAAACATGAGGAAAAGTAAAAGGTGCACGCTTCGCTCGCTACATTGTACATATTAATAATCAACTAGTAGCTCTCTTTGCTCACAAGATTGCGTATGTTAGCAAATGCATAGTAAAACAAATGGCCTTCAGCCTCATGGCTGCTCTGCGGCGTCACTGTTAGCCCTGCTTCGCGGCCTAAGGGTTGTTTTCCTCTATCAGTTTTGTGAGTGGCATACTACCACGTTGTAAGCGAATTCCCAGATGTATTAGCCACAAAACTTTAATAAACTCAAAGCTAATGTTGGATAATGAAATTTAACTTTGTATACATATTTAACATACATAAGCACTGTACGAATATTTAATTTCAGACTGATCAAAAATCAAAAATCTTTTTGACACTTTTTGACTTATACATTTGAAAATTAGCTTACAGCATGATAGTATGCCACTTACAAAACTACTTATATGGCAAACTGCTGCTAAAGATCAACCATGATGCCGCCAAGCGGCCGCAGGGAGGCGAAGGGTCCCTGAAGCAGCCCCAGCGCCAACTCAACTGTTAATGTGCCAACTTACAACATTGATCGGCGAGAGAGAACCCTCTGTCAGGTTCATGTAGAGAGGAGCATGATGTTGTACTGTATACGGATCCAGTGCCCAGTAATCCATGGATGCTACGTTTATAAAATCTACGCACCTGAAAGACATTCAAACCTTAACATCGTTTACACACAATGAGGTCAGCAGTCAGCATGCAACTAGTGGAACTCCACTCGAAACAGCTCGTCTCTCATGTACATCACCATTTCTCAGATATAAAAGTGACCAGAGTGTAACTGCAGCTTTGATCACACGTGCTATAATCTCCTCACTATGGACCAGATCCTTGTCACCATTCTGACGGAAACTAACCTAACTTGTTTACTAGACAAATGATGTAAATTAGATCAGATCCGTCATGTTCTAATCTATATGACAAAGAGCTGACCTGATACCAGATCATTTCTAGAGTCAGTTCATTTTACGATAATTTACTTTTTAATCTCGTTTAATAATTACAACTAAGATGTTTTAAAAGTTAGTAATGTCGCAAATATTTCGGTTTTGGGATCTACGTGTACTCAATGTAGAAATTCGGTGAAAAAATTCCTTCTATTCGTAGAAGTAGCAGAAAGTAGGAAAATGTAATTTATAAAACCTATTAGAAGAAGAAGAATGCAAGGACTAAACTGGAAAAGCAAATGAATAAAAAAAAGAAGTATTTGAATAGACTTAATAATTTCGTAATGTTTTGTAATATAATACATGAAAAAAAATATACGTAAATATATTTTTTTTATTTTGTTTGCAATATATACATGTTGTAAAATGTTTGCATGTTTAGTTTTTAAGTAACTCAATCCCCGGAAAAGGGGAAACTCAGCTATGACCGAATTAAATCTATCATAATTTTATACGATGATAACCATATTTTGTCACATTGCAGTAATTAGTTTTAATAAAGACTTATTTAATTACAACTAAGAAGTTACAAAAGTTAGTAATGTCACAATTCGGTTTTAGGATCTACGCGTACTGAAACGTAGAAATTTGATAAAATAAGGTTCCCTCTATTCGGAGAAGTAGCAGAAAATTAGAAGAACGTTATAAAAACTAAAACTTCTTTTACCACTTCTAGTCCAAGAGCCCAGGGGTGTTTTGTTAATAAAAAGTGTAATGGCTGGAATCTTCCAGGCAGAAACTTTGATCCCTAAAGTGCGTTCTGCCTGGGACACCCATCCGATACGAGTCGGCAGAATTGCAGATCCTTGTTCAGGAAGGTATTTACGAAAAATTGAGACCGGTTCCAGCCATTACACTTTTTATTAACAAAACACGCCTGGGCTCTTGGTCTATTATGTTTGTCTGGTGGTTATTACTATCTAACGAATTTGCAAGTAATCTATTATCGCTGAATTACATTTAGTCAGGATTTATAAGTTGTTTAGATTACATATTGCAGTCACAATAGACACGAGAGTTGGGAAAATACTCACTGGGAAGCATTGTAAAGTAGAAAGTGTCGGTGTAGTTGCTGGATCTGAGCTGGAAGGAATACAGATAGCTGCAGCCTTTTTAACTTGTATTTCTCTGACTCCTCATCCATCTCGTGTCTCAGGTCCTGTTAGCAACAGATTATTTTACATGCATTATACCCTTTCTTGCATTAGATTGCAGAGCTTCTTATAAATGTGTTGCGGAAATTAAGGAAAAAGTGTTTTTCTACTCCTTGTATTGTAAGTTCTACTTACAGTCTTGTTATCTCACACTGTAAATGTACTTTAACTCCCAAGGGAGGAAAAGTGAAAGTGTTGCCAACTTGACAGAATTTTTTAGTAAAATTTTTAGGAATTTTAGGAAATTTTTAGGATTTTTTCGGTGTTATGTTGGTACTACGGATAGAATATACAATATACACACGCTAATGTTTAAATTACAAATATAGTATTACACATTATTCTATTGACAGCTTACAATAAAATAATGTGAAGATAGTGGCTTTATTCTCTCTTCATCAGAGTAATTGACATGGTAAGAATAAACTAAACTAACACAATAACAATTAAGGAGCTGAAGAACATATTAATAGTTGTTAGTATTTAATATGCAACAAGGGATGAAAGTTTTCAGCTCTCGTATTATCTCCCTCGTCAAGCCTCGGGAGCCAAAATGTTAGTTAACTCCCTCGGCAAGCATCGGGAGCTAACTAGTTTATCTCCCTCGGCCTACCGGCCTCGTGAGCTAATGAAGTTTCCTCCTTCGGCGCTGCCTTGGGACGAAACTTTAACTTGAGCTGTAAAACTTACTTTCATCCCTTGTTGCATAAATAACTATTCTGCAATATCAAAAATCGGGTACGGGGTACCTCGGAACTTTACCTCATCACATCGAATTCGCTACACTCATCCCCCCAGCTTCAAACTCGCTTCGCTCGTCCCCAGATAGTAAATGCGTCTGTTTCATTCTCATCAGTCATTTATACAGCACTGACCACGCTCAATGCTACTTATCTTTTATGATAAAAAAAATTATCGATACGCTTGTCATATTAAAACGAATCTTTGTGTACTTTTTTATAAAGTAAAGGTATACACTTGTCTTGTACTAAATTCAACTTAAATCAATCATTTTCGATTTTCTACAATTTTTTGAAAAAAGTACACAAGTGATTCGATAACAATTTAGCATCGTAATTTCAATCAAATCGCATAATTTTTTCGCGTTTTATGATTTTTCGAAATTTTCGCTGAGTCATTATTGCAGATTAATGACGTCATAAACAATTATTTTCAGTATACACAACTACAGCAGTAGATTGATTTTTCTACAAAGCTTCAACTCTCTACCATAAATACACTGAGCACTACGATGATAACAGACGCACACATACAGACAGACAATTTGAGAAAACCACTCAGGAGGCCTTAAAAACACCTGAAACGGATAATTCCGGTTTCATACCGGTATTGGAATTTTTTGCAAACACAATAAGTTTCCTACATACCTACGGTATAAATGAGGGAAGTTAAAAAATCGATTACGATCTAACTTAGAAACTGACCACACAGTAACAGATTCTCCAAGCTTATCCTCTATCAATATTGATTAACTGATATTTTTTTGCAAATTTCGTTAGGATCAACTGGTGTAAGAACTGGTTCTTTTGTGAACCAGTTTTGTTTATTGATACCAAGGACCTAGAGCCCATAAAGAAAGAAAAACCATGGCATAGTGAAAGTCAACCTATACCCGCCATAATGAAGGCTTAGCCAAAACGAAAGGAAATCCCTTTTGGCTCTGAATCCCTTCTGGGTTCACTCAGAAGGGTTTTAGTTAACACTCTGAAGCCCTTTGTATCTTTTAATAAATCCTAAATTAATGGGGGGCATTAACTATAGACCATTAGGACACAGTGCCCCAATGGCGCTCTACTTCACCTATCTTTAAAATTTAAAATTGGACCCCAAAGTTTTTTTATCATATATTGATTCTATGACTAATTCCATCATTAATATTTTACTCTCTAGGGGATGGGTAAAACTGTAAAAGAGTGCAATAAAAATAAATTGGATTAAGGGTGATCAAAGTTTTTTAGGTAAAATAAATGTTTTTTGTTACTACGACAATTTCCTTTATCAATAATAGTTTGCTTCCTGTAAAAGAACAAACATGTAAAAGGGTGGCGAAAAAAAAAACAAAAATTGTAAATTAAGGTGTCGTAGGGCGTTATTAGGGTACTGCGCTTCAATTTTTTATTTTTTATTTTATTGATTTATTTAAACTGGCGAAATTGAGACAAAAGTCTCCTCTTCCATTCCGCCAGCACTCAAACAATACAATTGATTTATAGTACAGTATAACTTACATTAAACTAACTTAAAACATGCGGCTCTTATAACTGAGCAAAAATATAATAATTTATAATAAAACATGCTAATTAAAAATTAAATTGACATTTTAAATAAACTTTATAAATTAAAAATAAAAATAAAACTTTTAATGGAGCATTCGAAATTATGAATTGGACTAAACTTCACTGCCAATATTCATGAAATTGAAAAGGGGTAACTACAAAAAATTGGAAAACAAATTTATATATATGTATACACATAAACACGCACACACATACACACATACATACACATACACACACATACATACATATATATATATTATATATTAATATATATATATATATATATATATATATATATATATATATATATATATATATATATATATTATATATATATATATAATATATATATAATATATATACATAGATATCACGACTTTTACTTTAAAAAAATAAATAAATAAATCGGACTTAAAAAAAAAATAAAGTATTTACTACTGAAACAACGGAAAAAATCAGTATGTTGGAATTAACATTTTCGAACTTCATTTTCACAAGATTAAAAGTTTCAAGATAAAGAAATAATAGAGACTAAAAACAAACAAATAGTTTAAAATGCATGTAGTACATATGTGGAACATGCTAAAATATACGGCCCATCAGTAGGGATACTACTGAGGGGAAACAGAAAAAAAAAACATATATATACATATACATACATACATATACACACACAAACATACATATACACATACATACACACATACATACCCAAATACACATACTTACATATACACATACAACATACATACATATTTTTTCTTATGACAGGAATAATGGAAAACTAAATGAAAAAAGATAATTTCCATTGCCTCAATGGTCAATGCAACAAAATTGACCTCTTTAAATTTATTTTTTATGGTTCAAAAGTGAAGAGGGGGGGACTTTCGGACCACCCTATATTATAAATAATATATAATATAGATAATAATATTACTGAAGTAACTGAAGGTACTTAACAGGACTCATCTGGTCATTAGGAACGTGCCACACAATGTCCAGTCCATCGAAACTGTGCTCCCTAAGGAAACTGATGACCCTAGCGGAGAACCACTGCCTCGTTTGACTGTGCTCTGCTATCAGTGGCCAGAAATCTCGATCGTTAGGATCACTACGCAGTGACAGTAATATCTGCAGATCACTATTCCGTTCCTTTAACTTAATGATGTTCTTGTAACCTCCTGTAATGTTTTTTATTTTAATTATTTTCTTTCTCTTTCTAGGGTGAATGATTACAATTATTATTTTATAATTAAGAGCCATTTAGCTCAAATCGATATGAAGTTAAAGGAAATGCACTAAATGAGAAATCAACAAATATAAAGCAAATGGTGACTAAGGAGAGGAGACTCAAGTCATTTGTGGAAAATTTCTCTTTGAATTTTAAACTGATATTTTTGGTGGCTAGATATGTTATAAAGATTGTAAACCTTTATTTAGATTTTTAAAAGTGGCCCCGGCCCCCCACCTTTTTGTATGTATAATGGCCGCCGGACATCACACGTGTGTATCTTGTGAACTTGTGAATATAATGTCGTTCTGTTCTTAAGTCTTTTTGTTTATTTTATTATTTAATGTCTTGGACATTTACATAACAAGGTATACAGTTATTAGAATATTGATAAGTATTTAGGATGAGTTTGACAAGTGTCTGTTCACTTAAACTCATCCGACTGAATTGTTTTCAATGTAATTTTTAATGATACTTCTTGTGAAATATATTTCATTTCATTTCATTGTACAGCGAGGACTCCTAGAACAATGGTTTCTTAAATAATTAGAAAATCATTCAAGTTGCTGGAACAAAGTATTACTTGAATATTGAGAGATTACTACACTTGATAAATTTTATTAAATATTATTTTAACACAATCCTCCCCTCAGTCCGCAATTTTTCTTATTTCCCTCTTAGCATTAATAATTGATCCTAAAACTAAAAATATTCTTTCATTCTACCCATCGCCTTGTTAATCAGTTTTATGTTAGACCTGCATTGCGGATGTGAGTAGCTAGTTTAGTATGGATTTAAAATGTATAACTTATAACATTTTGAATCTATGTTGTAAAATGTCATGGTAAGGAGGCAGAGATAAGAACCACACCACATAGCAACTTTGTCTCAATGGCACTTGTTACTAAATCACTTCTGATGTAGGAACACTTTTTCAGTCGTGCGCCCAAAGCATGTTGCCAGATAATCCAAGACAGCATCATGGACCATTGCTGGCTCATCATTCGGATCACTTCATACCCACCGAATTTCACTCGATAACTCGTGTTTTTCTTACAGTCTCACTTTTGACTCTAACCACAGACTTAGCTTAAACTTATATACAACTTCGTTGACTCATTAACTTCTTTAGTCAAATATAGTCAGAGAGCAGACCTAAGAGATTTATGTAGTTTCAACACTCCATCTGCCTCACTCTACCTCTATAGTGAGCATATGCAGTAATTGTTCCGGCCTTATTGTGGCCTGCACATATTTGTTTTATGTTATACTAATGCCCCACCTTAATTAATATTATGCACCCCTATTAGGGTTATTTAGGTTTTATATTAATTGCGCCTTAAATAAATTTGTTAGTTTAGACCCGCGCTACATTTGAGTATTGATTGTTTAGTATCTCGATTTACTACTCTCAACTTCCAGTCTTCATATCGAATGCTGCATCTTTCTGATTACTTCCAAGTCAAAGCTATAATGCCTTACAAGAGTTCATCTGGAAGCAAACTTCTTAATTAATAAGTGCCTCGCAATGTATTGAGATAGCCTATGCCTTCTCTAGTATATATCTCTATGATCCTATCCTTATATTGAACAAATTTCAACGAATCGACTTTTAGTCAAATCCCCATATAGTTATGGCATTGTTTGGAAATTAAGGGCCTCATCATAGTCCTTATCACAAGTCAGAGCTGCAGACAGCTGTATAGAAGCAAGCCTGAAATTAAGCGTGGCTCTTATGTTGAAGATCACCCAATATTCATTTTACCTCTTGAGAACCTCATATTTTGAAGAGAAAATAACATCAGTAAGCCAGCAATTTAGGGTAAAAACTAAGTGATCTATCTCCGCATGATCATGAAAAGGACAGAAGCTCTAACCAACTGAGCCATCAGTGAATCCTTATTTTGAATCAATACTAAAATAGCTGGTCGTGCCTGTAATGCAGGTTTAGTTTGAAACTGATAAACCAGGCGATGGGTAAAAAAGCATATTATAGACTTATGCATCTTCTAAGTAAAGAATATGAGATCGAAGGTATAATGCTAAGAGGGGTATCAAGAACCAGTCGAGAAAGATTAGTAATTATTTTGTTTACTAATTCATTGCTAACTTTAATTAAAAAATACTTCGGTTAGCTGGTTTAGCAGGACGTCTTAAATGAGTTCTATCTAATATAGTCTCCAGATCTCCATCTATCTCTACATACAAAAACTTTCCAATCAAAAACACCTGATCTCTAGATCACTTACCCCTGGTTAGATCAATATAGGGATCAGATGATGTAATAGCTTCATCAGGATGTAACTGTGCAGTGTAGTATATGATATGAGTACATAGATCTGGGTCTATCTCTTGCGGCTGCATCCTAAACCCTTCTGATCTGTAGATGTTATCTGATCTGTAGTAACAAACGATCTTTTTGTCTCCATCTGCAAGCAGAAACATCAAAATTATTAGATACTACCGAGTTTTGCAAAACATAAATAATTGACAAAATGTAATTGTGCGAGAGACACCTAGGAAATGTAACAAGCAAAATGCAATGCTACATCTGGGAACATTTGTCATCTTTGATGGCTCGACATAAAGTCGTGTCCCACTCTGTTTCGCTACGTCGAATTTATCATGGTGCCGGCAGAGCCTAAACTCAATTTGACCTTCAATTAAATATTGCATTTTGCTTGTTACATTTCCCAGGTGTCTATCGCACAATTATATTGTGTCAACTATTCATGTATTGCAATACTCGGTAGTATCAATTGATGTATGTTTTGGTTGGCAAGTATAATGGCGGTAAGAGAGCACCGCTCGCCCCCTTGGTCCCTAAATAACAGCACTTGCATAGTTCAGGGTACAAAATTATAACTAAAAATTTTAAAAAATTTTAGTTTTGCGTAAAAAAACTAATATATGGCAGAGGTGGTTAGAGTATATAGAGAGGTGGTAGAAATATGGAACCCATATTTCAAGTACATGGATTCATTAACAGGTCAGACCAAGATAAATAAAAAGCCACTTTTAGATAAATGTCACGGAGGTAAAACTGGTATTTCTTGCATACACAAGATTCCATTGTGACATCATAGAACCTGTCTTAACCAATATTACTCACTAGATCTACAAGAAGCTCCTCATTCATATGTTTTTACTTTTAATAAATAGTATCCTTAATAGTTGACATTGTTTGACAAAACACGGTAATATCAAAAGATAGAATGTTTTAATTCTATTTAATAAATATTTCCATATCAATCATGAAAAGCGTTATGTCTCGCTTTTAGACGTGTTCAAAAATGCATACAAACACACTAACACTCACACACACACACACACACACACACAGATATATATATATAATATTATATATAATATATATATATTATATATATATTATATATATATATATATTTAAGAGTAAATATTTCACACCGCAATATACCTTACTATCTCTTTACTCCCTCGCTATCTATCTGAACTATCTTTTTATCTTTTACTCTTTTATCTTTTACTCCCGCATATAATATATATATATATTATATATATATATTACTCCGCATATATATATAATATATATATATATATATATTATATATATATATATATATATAATATTATAATATATATATATATCTTTGCAGAGGTAGGGAATAAAATCTTTAAATATCTAAAATATTTCACATTCAAGATCTTCAAAAGGATTTCAAAATAAAAAAAACCATTTTTTGGCATGAAAGCTTTTGACCGAAACAAGCCTCTTTAAACAGTACTATAGACATAAAACATTTTCTATTTCTCCAAACAAATGCTCTTATTTCCTTTTCTAGGTCATAAAAGCGAACTAAGACATAAGATACGTAAATATACCTCTCTGAATATTACTTGAGATAACACATAGCATAAAACACAGCGAGGTTTATACCTACTTAGCATACTACGTGCTAGCAGAGTGTGTAGGATCGTGCTGAGTGTGTAGCATCATGCCCGTGTATGTAGGCCATACCTTACCTTCACCGTGCTTTATAGCTTTATTAATAATTTAGTAACAGGGAGCCACTTACTTAAATTATTCTTTAGAGAATTATTTTCTTTTTAATGTTAATAATTCAGAGGGCTTGTAATTTTACTTTTTCTCATTTTCACCCTAGGTAAGCATGAAAAGTAATGAGATCGCAATAAACATCCGAAATCGCAATTTCATCTAATTTATCCGTTTCAGTAATGTAGACCTCACTCAGACCTGCTGAGTGAGGTCTGAGTGAGGTCTCAAGGCTATATCCGTGCATGTGTATGCGTGTGTGTCATCGTAATTTACTGTATTACTCACTAGTAAAGAGTTAAAACTTGGTACATAAATCAACCGGGTTGTAACCGCGTCAATGTAGATTGCATCCTTCGATTGTGAGAGGCATCTTCAGGGATTCAAGACGCCATGGATGAGTTGACAATTCTCTATCAATGGTCTAAACTGAACAGTTGATTTTCCTGGTTTCTAGGCCTCGTCTCTGCTCGTACTTAAGACTTCCCCCTCCCTCTACTTTGGCTCAGATGCTAAATTTATAACTAGTCAGTGAGTCTTATTCTATAACTAACTATATTGTATGAAGAGTCCAATACTCTGGAGTCATGACTACGATCAAGCCATAACGACGGACATTCGACTGTTTGTAGTCAACTGGTTTGAAAAGGAAATCCAAAAACCTCATCAGTGTCATTTTAAAGTAGAATAATTATTTTTAAATATTGGTCAGAGGGTTTCCCAGCTTTACCTTCTTCAACATTTCACAGATAATATTGGCATTTTCTTAACTTTCTACCCTAGCGATACGTCAAATACATTCAAGAAGTAATGAGAGTTGATACAATTCGAATGGTGATGAGACTTAGCACAAGTCGAAAATGTCACAAAATAATGTTGTTTACGATGGAAATTTTACAAAAACAAGTTTTTAAAAAATGAATCGTAGTCAAACATCAGCAAAACTGAGACTGATGTTTTACCAGGATTATTCGTGACGTAAGCGAACTGATTGGAAATATTAAGACAAGCAAACAAACAGACAAGGTCATTGAAGGTCATTACCAGACTAATTATATACCTGCGTATAACTGGATCGCTTCATATCAAACTGACCTCTCACAGGTATATTGTATATGTCAAACGATAATTTTTGTCAATTTTATGCTTTTTTCCACTTCCAACAATAGTTTTATTCTTTAAACCGTATTTAATTTCTTTTTCGACTAAGCCAGAGCAATATTACAAACCTAATATTAAATATAAGCAGTGAAATAGACATTGTAGAAGTGAAAATTAACAAAAAATATAAATATAAATGGCCAAAGTAACTTGTTACTAATCTAATACAGGTATATAACTAATTATAGACTTGTATTATTTAGTAAATAATATTTTGTTATAAACAAGGAACTAACAAATTTTATTACATTTACTCTGTTTTAAAATTTAACTATTAGATTATTTTAGTTAATGTGTATATATATATATATATATATATTATATATATATATATATATATATATATATATATATATATATATATATATATACATATAACATGTATGTATATACTTATTCATTTCATTATTTATAATCTTAAAATATTTAAAAAATTAATGTAATTTTATAGACCAAGAGCCCAGGGGTTTTTTGTTAATAAAAAGTAAAATGGCTGGAACCGGTCTCAATTTTTCGTAAATACCTTCCTTGAACAAGGATCTGCAATTCTGCCGACTCGTATCGGATGGGTGTCCCAGGCAGAACGCACTTTAGGGGTCAAAGGGAGACCCATCCTATACAAGTCGGCAGAATTGCAGATCCTTGTTCAGGAGGTATTTACGAAAAATTGAGACCGGTTCCAGCCATTACACCTTTTATTAACAAAACACCCCTGGGCTCTTGGTCTATTAGTTTTAGCAGTACATACTGTATTGTATGTAAAATACAACCTTTGTTTTATATTGTATGTAATGTACAACCTATGTCTTATATTGTATGTAAAATACAACCTATGTTTTATATTGTATGTAAAATATAACCTATGTTTTATATTGTTTGTAATGTGCAACCTATATCTTATGTCATGTTCAACCTATTGTATGTTATGTACAACCTATACTCTATGTTAAAATAATTGTTATGTCTATGTCATATTCAATTTCAAGTATTGCTCTTGATCACAGCCATGTTCGTTCTTACGCCGCATCACTCGTAGCGAAATGTTCTATTATTTGGTCTTACTTAGGTTCCAGTTACTTAAATAATTAATAAATTATCACCATTACAATATCATAAAGATTTTAGCTTTATAACTTCTTCAATAATGCACAATAGATGCAGTTAATTACATATTCGTAATCTGCATATTGGTAACCAACCACTCCCAAGTCCTCATGGTGTTAAGTCAGTATTGCAGCAAGAATGACAAAAGTGTTGAAATTAATGTGGGAACTAAGATAAATAATTCTTTAAAGTTCACAGTAGGGTCAATGGTCATATTTGGTGAAATCTTCAAAAATATCTAGCAAGGCATCTAAGCAATAAAACCAGTCAGAAAGGACACAGTTTGATGGGATGTATGAAGACGATTACCATAACTAACAACCTTATGATATTAAATTTATTTTAAATTATGCTAAACGACTTAAGGCCCCCAAGCATTATCACTCAATATTTTGCAACGCTGTGAAAAGCCGTGTTATTTTAATCATAGGGCTCTTATCTTATCAATTTTTTTATTATGTTTACATATTTATTACTTTTCCTCATTTATACCGTAGGTATATAGGAAAAGTATTGTTTGCAAAAAACCGAAACCGGGATGAAACCGGAATTATCCGTTTCAGGTGTTTTAAAGGCCTCCTGAGTGGTTTCACGCAGTTGTCTGTCTGTGTGTGTGTGTCTGTTATCATCGTAGCATCCAGTGTATATATGCTAGAGAGTTAAACTTAGTACAAAAATTTGCACTTACAGTACAGAAACTTCGCACAACTACATTCTACCGCTTTAGTTGTGTTCTTAGAATAATACTAGATATAGATGAAGCACTACTAATAACACGAAAGGCGGTTCACTGGTGCACCTAAGTAATGCTGTCACCCTGACAATATACAATTTTCTAAAAGTTGGCAATTCCGGTTGCTGAATTATTATGTTCTATTATTAATTAATGATTGATTATTCATAAAATACTAATATAAATATCGGTGCATTACAATATTTAAACCATTTTAAATTGTAGTTTAACGTATTTATTAAAATTATACATAAAAAGTAGTCCTCGTCAACTAAATGTAGATTCTTGTATTCCGCCACCCTTGTGCCATCTAAGACTAGTTTTATTAAATACTCAGCAGGTGTTTTAAGCTATTATATTTGTTCTTTACAATCTTTCTTCATTAATAGATATTTATGACAAATATTTAAAATAATGTTTTGTTGTCAGGTTGGCAGCATTACTTAGGTGCACCAGTCAACCGGCTTTCGTGTTATCAGTGGAATTACATTGTGTTTACGGCCCTGTGCTCCTTCTATGTATAGTATTATTCTAAGGTTGTGCTATTCAGAAAATATTTTTTTAATGACGTCATTGACTCACAATAATGACTCAGAGAAAATTTCAAAAAATTATAAAACGCGGAAAAACTATGAGATCTGATTGAGATTTGACACGCATATAGCCACATATTAGCCTGAGTCGAATGACTAGTCTTTGTAAGTGTCACACTGCCCCAATATTAGCGAATTTCCAAATACAATCGTCAATAGACGTAATGCCTATGCATAAGTTTTCCAATAGAAATTCGCTGAGGACGAAGCTCAGCGAACACAAATACGACGAAAAATAGCGCAGTTCCTTTAACGCTTCCTTAAGCTTCGGTTAATCTAGTGTAATGTGATACCTCTCTACCACAATGAAAATGGTATGATTAAAATATAAGAAGACTCACTGTGATAAGCTGATGATAGTGATGATATAATGACTAGAATAACTACTTCTATCTGATTCCTCATCTGAAACATCATCACAAAAATTACTTTAACAATATTATATCACTCATGAATTGGTCATTGATTTGTACTATTATTGCTTTAAAATTCCTTTTCACTACATGGCTTTTTGCCTGGTATTCGGCGAATTTTCATTACGCCCTCATAGATCGCCGTTGACTCTTATTATATTGACCGACTGGGTTCGTAGGTCAACCATGGAGGAGGAAGAGGATATTTCCCTATACACATCCTTACTATTTAGCCTCTTTAACCCAAGTTCCATATATTATATATATATATATATATATATAATATATATATATATAATATATATATATATATATATATATATATATATATATATATATATATATATATATATATATAAAATTTGGATATTTGGCATTGGAACAATCTCATAAGAAAACACACTAGAATTAAAAAAATTAATATATGTCAACCACAATGGTATAAAAAAATTATAACTGACCGGATTCGATTTTGCGTCATCATCAGAGCTGTTTATAGACTCTGTAAACAGCTTTACCGGGTTCGACTTAAAGTCGAAACCGGTCAGTTATAATTTGTTTTGTACTATTGTGATTGACTATATTTATTGTTTTTAATTTTATTGTGGTTTTTATCATGGTGAGTCTATAGCACAAAATCTCCGTCAAAACAACATTTTAAAAAAAAAACATTATTTGACCTCATAAGCGTAATTTTAAGACGAAAATTCGCTAAGAACTGAATTGAGGTTACAATACTGCGTATAGGCTTGATGCAAGCGTAAAATTATTTTGATATTTAGCATCTTATTGACGTGCAGGCTTTTTGTAAATATATAATTAGATTTGTAATTAGATTTATGATTACTCAGCAATAGTTGTTCCAGACCTTGTAAGGCATGTCGAGATCAGTAGGGTCAGATGACATCGACCAACGTAACCTGCACTTAAATATAATAACAGACTACCCGCTATATCTACATCTATGAAGGATGTAGATAGGTAGATAGTCACACGAAAACACCTTGATAGAAAAAGTAATATTTTTATTTTTTGATTTGATATTTGGTAAATCTTCGGTATACGGTGCACCCTGTTATCAATACTATATATCGATATATTTTTAGTTACGCGACACGTAAACGAGAACTGAGCACTTAAAAGATAAGCAGCGTCGTTAAATTATTACTTATAATTGAAACATTAAAAAAAACCGTACAACAAATAAATGAAAACATTAACAACAAAAATAAAAAAAAACCTGAAAATAACAAACACAAAAATACGTAAAAAATACGCGTAGCATAAAATTAGATGTGGTGAATCATCGATTATTCTTATGAAAACATTATAAAAACATAAAAAAAAAATATGAAAATAGTTATAAACCATTTTACAACACATAAATAAAAATACAAACAACAAAAAAACATTTAAAAAAATAATAAAATATGTTCATAAACGTAAAAGAAAAGGGATATATCGATTATTCCTACGTCACATCTCTAAACTAAAAATATATCGATATATAGTATTGATAACAGGGTGCACCGTATACCGAAGTTCAGCCAAATATGTTTCATTCTCTAACTTGAGACTGAAGTTTTATATGAGTAAAGTGCTTAATTTAATTACATACTACAGGACTTTTCATTTTATTTATAATTAAAAATCGGATACAGGGTACCTCGGAACTTTTGCTCATCTTCACTTCTACGAACTCGCTTCTCTAGTTCGCTTGAATTTTAAAATCATCTAATATATATTGCAATGCGTTTTCTCAGACAGTTAAATATTCCGTTTTATTCTTAGCGGTCACCCATCCAGGCCCTGACCTTGCTTGATGTTATGATGTATCCAACAAAAACTGTAGATACTAGCCGTATGGAAATGAAACTTAAGGTACTTACAGTACTTATTTATTACATTAAGGGAAACAAGTAAGTGTACACTAGTACCAAATTTGAACTCAATTCGATAATTTTTTGATTTTATACAATTCTTTAAAACAAGAGGCCTTGAACCTTTAGAGAGCTTATAGAGACTACCCGAACCTTATACGTGCCGTAGAGTAAGCTTATAGAGACTACCCAAAGCTTATACGTGCCGTAGAGTAAGCTTATAGAGACTACCCAAACCTTATACGTGCCGTAGAGTAAGCTTATAGAGACTACCCAAACCTTTATACGTCCGTAGAGTAAGCTCTACCCAAACCTTATACTTGCCGTAGAGTAAGCTTATAGAGACTACCCAAACCTTATACGTGCCGTAGAGTAAGCTTATAGAGACTCTACCCAAACCTTATACTTGCCGTAGAGTAAGCTTATAGAGACTCAAACCAAACCTCGTACGAGCCAAAGATAATCATTAACAGCTTATCTGGATTTCGAATGAGTTGTGAAATCCTTTTAATAGGTATTGGTTGCAGATTTTTCAAATTCATAACTATTATGTTTACTTTGACCCTAAACCCCTATCAAATAGGGTTTCCAAGCATTATACAACACGTTAGGGTGCTTGTCAGTTAGGATCCTAATTCCCTGTGTGTCAATGCCACCATATAGTGGAACTTAAGTTTATTATTTCTCAGTAGTAACAAAATTTGATTATCACGTTTCGTAATGCAACCCAGTTCACGAAGAATTTACAATTTTTTTTCCTAATAATTTAACAGAAATTTGTAATATTAAAGGTCTCTCGAAAAGCTATACTATATTATTAATTTACCGAATTCACAAACCCATATTTGGAAAAGACAATTATGTGAGTGATTAAGTTGCTAAGAGATTCTTTGCTTATTTCTTTTAAATAATTCTAAAAAAACCATACAATTCGAGACATCATATTTCAGCATATTTGTTCAAAACAAAGGTCGAATATAATTTAAAACACAAACGCAAAGAATGACCTCTGACTTATTACATTTACCAATACTCCGACAATAGTCGAAAAACAAATAATTGTAACGTAATAGATATTCTATAGGGTGAATTCCACAGGGTGTCGCTCAGTTAAGGAAAATAGAGAGATGTAGGACAACGTTGTCCTCCACTGAGTTTAAAGTATTGGAGACGGGAGACGCCTATAAATTTTGTGTTTTTCACACTTTATTTCTAACTCACTTACAGACAAAGAAACTAATAATGACAGGGAGAATACTACAGCTCTCATCAATCCTTAGATAGCTAGGTGCCGTAATTATACATTGGTGACGTCATTTTTTTATTTGTTTGTTATAATTATAGTCCAAGAGCCCACGGGTGTTTTGTTAATAAAAAGTGTAATGGCTGGAACGGTCTCAATTTTTCGTAAATACCTTCCTGAACAAGGATCTGCAATTCTGCGACTAGTATCGGATGGGTGTCCCAGGCAGAACGCACTTTAGGGTTCAAAGGTTCTGCCTGGGACACCCATCCGATACGAGTCGGCAGAACTGCAGATCCTTGTTCAGGAAGGTATTCACGAAAAATTGAGACCGGTTCCAGCCATTACACTGTTTGTTAACTTGGGTGGTAAATTTGACCTGTAAAGTGCGTTCTGCCTGGGATGCCCATCCGATACGAGTCGGCAGAATTGCAGATCCTTTTTTAGGAAGGTATTTACGAAAAATTAAACCCGTTTCCAGCCATTACACTTTTTATTAACTTCGGTGGTAAATTTGACATGTAAATTGCGTTCTGCCTGGGACACCCATCCGATACGAGTCGGCAGAATTGCAGATCCTTGTTCAGGAAGGTATTTACGAAAAATTGAGACCGGTTCCAGCCATTACACTTTTTATTAACAAAACACCCCTGGGCTCTTGGTCTATTAGAATTCAATGTAAATATTAGATTTTTACACTATTTTGTCTTAAATTAAGTAAAATCAATTTAAAATAAATTTTAGTTATTATTTATCGCATATATTTCTTTAATATATATACTTTAAAGTGATTTAATATGACGTCACTGAAAAATGCCCGCCGTTTGTCGAGTATGTGCTAGGATGACACATACTCTCTCTAGGGAGACTTTTGCAGAAATAAGTCCTGTTATGGCACCTAGTGGAAGCTGTCTTACTTCCAGACCCCTTATCACTGTCTTATACTGCCTATGTACGCCCTTTAAGTATTAGACTCTATAGTATTTTAGCGAATTTCCTTTGGGAAAATTTATTAATGAAGTGGGTGTCATGGCTTGAGTCGAACAAGTTAAAATATTTTATGAGTTAAAAAGCTAATCAATTTAATTACAAGGCGATTATAATTAAAATCTAATGAGAAATGGTAAGGGGATAGAGAGGCAGTCGTCCTTGTCGCGGCTTCAATGTCACGGACCACAACATATCATCTTGAGTTAGTGATCTTGTTTTAATTCTTCCCAATGTAAACGACTCATTCGGTCTTTAACTAACTGAGGCATAGACACATTCATGATGTTATGCACACATATTTGAAGATATGCACACACATTTGAAGATACGTACATAAATTTTATGATAAGAACACACATTTGAAAATATTCACACACATTTGAAATTAATGTTCACACATGAATAAAAAATGATGGCAAGCAGGTCCGCAAAGCCGTGCGACTTTTCCCTTTGGAAACGTATTTTCCCTTGAAACGAAACGAAGCATATAAGGTTACAGAAATACCTCAGTTCTGCACCAAATTTTACGATATTCATGCTGGAAAATTGTCAAACATCTTTAATAAAAGATAAAATATGGGATGCGTGAGTCTTCTTAACATACTTTCTTAAAAAAGTCGTAACTAGACCAGTTACGACAGAAAGATCCTCAAACAGATATTTTTTTTAAAAAAGTGCATAACATAATGAACAAAACTTACTTGTGAAAGTTAAACTAAGTATACTTGTTTGCAGTCTTTTTCTTCTTATTCCTTACCAGCTTCTACATCTGATTCCCGCCATCCCCTAAAACAAAACCGGTACAAAACATTATTAGAAAATGTCTGATAGTTATTAATATAAATAAATATCTTTATTTTAAACCAGGTACTAAAGAGTACAATAGGCATAATAGCGTCAAAAAATCTTAAAAACTAAAAAGTTTAGTATAGTTTAGCATAGTCACGCAGCAAGCTTTCAATCTTAAGATCATTATCAGTGCCACATGTCATCACTAAAAAGAGTACTTAGTCGGGTCAAAGCTCATCACTAAGCATTCATCTGCCACTATGTCGACTCAAGGCTCATCACTAAGCATTCATCTGCCACTATGTCGACTCAAGGCTCATCAATAAGCATTCATCTGCCACTATGTCGGCTCAAGGCTCATCACTAAGCGTTCATCTGCCACTATGTCGGCTAAAGGTTCATCGCTCAGCATTCATCCGTTATTATGTCAGCATCAAGCTCGTCTTCATAAAAATTTATTTTGATGATTATTTCTTAGGAATATAGATGTCTATTGAAATCATAATTTATGATTATAACAACTTCATATTAAAAATTCGACCTTACGAACTTCATTGTTCTCTGCCCTATAGCTTTATTAGACTTATGTAACTGGAATACATTTCTAAACCACTCAGTTATATAATGACTACAAATTTGCAATTGTATATTCTTTAATAAATGTTACAAATTACTTTCTTACTAGACATAAAAATAAGTCCATACTTTTCCTAATAAAATAATTAAAGTAATTGAAAAAAACGAGTACGGGGTACCTCGGAACCTTTCCTCGTCTCATCGAAGTTGCTACGCTCGATCTCCCTGCTTCGGACTCGCTTCGCTCGTCAGAAATACAGTTCAGCAGCCCAGCCCATGACTCGCTTCGCTCGTCTCTAGATGGTAAATGCATCTGTATCATTCTCAGTGGTCACCCATACAGCACTGACCACGCTCAAAACTCCTTAATTTTTATGATCCAACAAAAATCATGGATATACTTGTCGTAATAAAACGAAACATAGTGTACTTATTTTTAGGTACTAATATACACTTGTATTAAATTTCAACTTAATTAGACCTTTTCCCAATTTTTTACAATTTTTTAAAAAACGCACGCAAGTCATTCAATAAAAATTTAACTAATGCTGATAATGAGATTAAACTTGACACATATGTTTGTCTTGTACATAGTCACATGTGAGTCAAATTTCAATCCGTAATCCATTTCAACATTTTCAAATTTCAAAATGATCGCATCATTTTTCCGCGTTTTATGATATTTCGAAATTTTTGTTGAGTCATTATTGGAGGTAAATGACGTCATAAAAAATATTTTTTGAATAGCACAACTACAGCGGTAGACTGAGTTTTGTACAAAATTTCAACTTTCTAGCATAAATACAATGGACACTACGATGATAACAGGCACATACACACACATACAGACAGTCAGACGTAAAAATTATACATATTAAAAAATAGATTTTTTTTTTAAGATTTAAAAAAATGGAAAAACAGTCCAAAACCTTTATGATGCAAATATTTTTAAATACAAAAGTATTAAGGCAAATTCTAGAATAGCACAAAGCAACATTTTATTAATTCTGTGAGAAAAAATACTTAATATAGCATTGTTTAATATAAATATGTTAATTTGTGCGGGGTCACGAAGTCCTGCGACCCGACTTTAGAACTGACTTAATATAAGACTTATATAAGTAAATATTAGCATTGCTAATAAGAATTTATTTGTTAGTAATGACATGGGATTATAAATATTAGATTTGAAATGTTGGTTGAAGCGTTAGTGTTGTTATCTCGACCTTACGAACGGTTTCCAAATTAAAAACAGTTATTTAGTCTCCATTTAAAACTAAATTCTAATGGACTTCAGATTGTCGAAATTCTTCTAACCAAAGAGAACATGCTATAATGGCCTATAAAAATAACCCAACTCTAGGCAAATATATACTTTTTAAAAATTTGAAGCTATAGGTCGAAAAACGATAAAAAAAGTAAAAAAGAAATTCGTGGAAAAGTTATTGTTCTAAATTAAAGTATCACACAACTGTCAAAAAAGTATGGCGCACATTCAAAAATCTAAAAAATTAAAACAATGTCAACAACATCTCGAATAACGATATCGATGAAAATATAGCTTATAACATATTAAATAAACTTTGTCCAGACAACGTGGTTGTATCAAATCCTTTTCCAGATGAACTTTTGGCAGGTTGATTGATGCACATTGGGGCGGAACTAAAAGAAAGCTGCTCACGTTCTTTTAGAACCTTTTACAATGTCGGAATTGAATATGACTATTAAAATGGAATAAACCATAGCTGTACGGAAGAAAAAACAGATTTGTACGGAACTGAATGGTAAATATGAATATCATATTTCAAATATGAATGAATACCATTCAGTTCCGTACAAATCTATTTTTTCTTCCGTACAGCTATGGTTCATTCCATATCTACCCATTTCATGGGGGATATTTCAAAATATCCTCTATCAGTAAGGAACAGTATGTTTTGGGACAGTGTATATTCTCTGTGGCCAGGCTTCCAATAACTTTTACCGATGGTTCTAAAATCAATGATAGTACTTGTTATGTATGATTACTGGTTAAGATATGTATGATTACTGGTTGCACATCCTTATAGACGTGAAGATATGTTAACAGATGCTTGCCTTAACCGCGTAAGAAGAAGATTCTCTCAGGTTAAAAACCTAGATTTAGTTCCAAATATTTCCTTGAATTATCAAAACGAACAATTTATAATACCGTAGTAAAGGTTCTTTTTTTCATCTTTATGGTTTAAATTTGTTTTATTATACAGCCAACAGAACAAGAGAAAATACTAGCTCAATAAGCCTTTTCAAAAGAATCGCACGTAGTAAAAATAAGCCATAAATATTTAAGCACACCTTTGAGTGTCTGTCCTTACATATAAGTATAAAAGTAAATGGCAATCTGTTGCTTCAGTCGGTTTATTTGATAGAGGACTCTATGAAGAGTTCACAGTATGACATAACCCTTAAAGAAAAATAGATGCGGATGTTACGTCAGAATACTTTATATTACTATACGTACATACATACATACATACTTACATACATAACATACAATTTCCAAAGGAAATGCGCAAAAACCCTTAAAGAAATCATCCATGAAACCAATTGAGCATTATACCTAAAGTAAGTAATGTGTTCACTGTCAACTTTAGAGGCAAAGCTTTGTAAAACCAACAGCATAATTATGCACATTTCCTTTGAAAAAATTGAGTTATAAAGCAAAAACCGGATCCTTATGGAAACACGCATTCCATAGGAAATTCGCCCGACAGACGGACCATATTCATGTTATATGTAAATGAGGGTCAAAACAGGTTAGGGTCATGGAGGGTCAAGAAACTACCCCATTTTAATAGGAGTAATTATAATATATAATACAAATAATATATATATATATATATATATAATATAATATATATATATATATATATATAATATATATATATATATATAATGAAAAAATAAGATGGAATAAGGCCTGGAGTAGACTTATTGCGCCAGTAGGGGTAATAAACATCAATACTAACATAAACAGAGCCCTTTTTTGCGGTGAAAAATAATAACCTATTGAGGTTATCGTTGAAAATTGTTTCAACGATTTAAATAATTTTGCTGACTCGGCAAACCGATTAATGGCGTTTCATCAACCAGGTTTTTATAGAGTTCGTTTCCTCGTCAAGGCTGATTTTTTTGTTAGTTAGATACAAAAATATTGTATCTGTTGACAGGAAATAGGCTAGAAATACATACATACAATATTATACACTTCTGATTACTTTTCATTTTTTTTTTACAGTTTCTTTTTTTATTATTTTAATATAAATATCATACTATAAAATTAATTTTCTACAACTTACATTTTTCCAATACTATGTTATTAATTTTTTTTTTTAACCAGATTTTTTATAAATTTCAATAAAAGCCACTAGAGTCTAGACTGAGCCCTCACTCCAGCATTAGCTTTTGAGGGCTCACATTTTTGAAATAATACTATATGCTCACAAATTTGTATCTAAGAGATAAATTTAATTAATTATTGTTTTCTCAACTATTGTAATTTAGTATGTAAATTTAAAATGGAAATAACTATATATATATAAATATATATATATATATATATATATATATATATATATATATATATATATATATATATATATATATATATATATATATATATATGTATAAGATGACATAAAGCCTGGAGTAGACTTATTGCTTCAGAAGGGGTAATAAACATCAACACAATATATAAACAATATGTTTAAAGTAAAGACGAGTATAACGAAACGTAAACAAAAGTCAAGCACCGGAAACCGCGAGGTAACGTATTCGCTGTCCTTAATAATAGTCCAATAGCCAGGCCTAAAAATAATGGCTCATTTTCTAGTACTTCAAATCAAATGTTTCTGAAAATATACCTAAATTATGAAGGAAAAGCGTAGTCTGCCTATCCAGAGTGGATTGGAGCTCTTCATATGAATGCTCTCGCTCAAAATATTAAATATCGCACAAATTCCCGTTTTATTGTAATAAATAGTTCCCTGTAGGTCGTGTGGAAAACATGAAGAGAACATGTTTTAAAGCTGATAAAATTTACCACTACAGTCTATAGTTTAGTTTAAATATCTTGATAGGTCAGTTTAGACACCACTGAATCTTGAGAAAAAAAATCCCTGCAAGAAGGGAGCGGGAAAAAACTATGTAAACAAATCAGGTTATTTTACCCGTATTTTCTAGGCGATGTTTTTTTACATTTCTTTTGTGTAGTTTTATTTTAAAATATCATTTTTAAGATTAATTTGAAAGTAGTTTTCAAAACGATGTAATCAAAAGAAGAACCACAAACAAAGTAAACGATTGCCGGGAAGAAGGTTTTTCCGTACAGCGGTTATTGTGGTAGGGATTTTTTTTCTCTTTTTAAGTAAGAGGTTGGCAGCGGCTTCTCTGATTAGCCAATCCCCAAAATATTTATGACCTTGGGGATTTTTAAACTAAACGATAGACTATAAAACGAGTGCTTTTTAGTTAAAATCATATACCTACAACTAAAGTCATGACGTTTGTAATAAAACTAAAAAAATGCACAAAGTCGATATTTTTTCAAAGAAATTCGCTGACTTTGCATAAATTAACCACTTTTTGATGTTTTTGAAAGAGCCATAACTTTGGTTGTAGTCATCCGATTTTGATGATTCAACACTTGCTTTACACTTGACTATGTTTTTTCTTCTTAATTTAAGGTATATTTTCAGAAAAAAAATGTGTTTAAAGTAGTACAAATTTGAGTCACATTCTTTCAGGTCCGGCTCTCGGACTAAAAGAAATCAAAAATGAAATAGTTAGCCAACTTAACTTTGGTCTCCTTGGTGATTGGGATAAAATGGCCGCAATAATGCTGATCAATTCAGATCAACTGGTTCACTCTCGCGAACACTCCCCAACATTACCGCTTTTGAAAAGTAATTTAGCATATAGATTTTAGCGCTACCTGGACTAGCAGCTAATTTTTCGAAAGCTTTGGTTGTATATTTTATCGTCAGAGACAACCAGATACTCCGTGAACTCAGTTTATTGGCGTTACATTGACCCTGCCACAGTCGTAAATTAGTTTAATGTGAAATTAATACGTCTGGGTTCTTCGCATAATTATAACCTTTAATATAGTCATCTAATAACAGAAAGCGATATAATATTTTAGATAATTCAGCGTTGCTAAATTTCGATCCATAGTATTAGCTTCATCGCTTAAGTTTTCAACCCCTCTCTAATCCAAGTCAAAACAATTTTAACCTAAATTGCCTTCCTTTGCAAAGCGCTAAAGTCAGAAATATTTATTCATTTTGCTTTTGCTAAGCGACTTTTCAAATAAACCTTATTTGACTTTTCAAAAAAAATCTTATTTGTGAATTATAAAGGAATATGTTAAACGCTGCATTATTTAATTAGAGTTAGACAGAGCCAGATAAAGGCTGTGCTTTCTCGAAAAGGGGCTCACTGACTCAAGGAAGAAATTTATATTTTATCTGCGAACAGTTATAAATCAAAACTAGCATTGTTGAAAAGCTTATTACGTTTGTATAATTTTTTATATTTACATTTTCTTTGACTGATAATACAGATCTTATCATCGAGAAAGTTGACCACAGAGTAGCGCTCGATTTTGTGTTTGACAGTTCTTTTAAATACGCTAACACAACGTTTCACTTACATTCTTTACTTTTTTCTCAGAGCACTATTCTTTGAACACTTCATATGCTTTGAGATACCTACTTTCTGATTTGCCGGGTAGTAGGCTCTCTTTGCCATTTGTAGCTATTTCCAAAACATCCGACAGGGTATGTTCGAAAAGTACGTCTATATCTTCGACGATATTCATCACAAAACGCTATTATAGAATAAACTAACTTTTAAACTGTATTAAATACGGGTTCGTATGATAAAAGTAGTAAATGACTTGACAAAAAAAGATGAGATAATAAACCCAAGACAAAAAGTGTTGCCTTTAATATAATCAATAAAATGTATTTCTAATTAAAGATTTACATTACAAATTGTTATATTTTAATTTTAATTAGTTAAATAATGTAATTATTCATTAAATAAATTATTAAATAAATTCAATAGGCTTTTGTTTATTAACTAACATGATTAGTTAATAAACTAATCATGTTTAGAAAATTGATCTATTAACTATCTTTACCAGCATAGGCAGGGGCGGCTGGGAAATGCTACCTTCTCGCCTAAAATTAGTTCTGTAATGCTTCATTTTCCTGCCGTGAGCAGATAAAAATCATTCTACTGCTGTAGTTGTGCTATTCGGAAAATATTTTTTATGACGCCATTAACCCACAATGATGACTCAGCGCAAATTTCAAAAAATCATAAAATAGGGGAAAATGTTGCAATCTGATTGAAATTTAGCACGCAAGTAGCCATGTATAAGGCTACTGTGTGCCTTATGTATAAGGCTATATGTGCTAAGTTTCAATTCATCATCAGCATTAGTTCAGTCTTTATCAAGTGAATTGTGTACGTGTTTTAAAAAATTGTAAAAAATCAGGAAATTATCCAATTGAGGTGAAATGAAGTACAAGTGTAGACCTTTACATATAATAAGAACACCAAGTTTCGTTTCAATACGACAATTACATCTATAATTTTTGTTGGAACATAAAACTTAAGTAGCATTGAGCGTGGTCAGTGCTGTATGGGTGACCACTGAGAATGATACGGATGCATTGAAGACGACCGAAGCGAATCCAAAGGCATGTTGCAGTATAAATTTGGCGAACTGTATTTCTGAGGACGAGCGAAGCGAGTCCAAAGCTGGGAGGATGAGCGTTGCTACTATGATATTGTTTCAAATTATTAAATCAATTTAAAATTTTAAAGCTTACGTCAAAGTATCTTATGTAGTCAAAATATGTTTTAGTATAAGTTGAAGATACACTTGAGAAAAACTACACCTTGCTCATAATGAAATTACCAAAGGCTTTCGGATTAATATCACATTTTCTAACAATAATTTTCAAGGAATAATTCAGTAGTCTATTTGAGCGCTATATTGAGTCAATATTGCAAGGAATAATTCAGTAGTCAATTTGAGCGCTATATTGAGTCAATATTGCAAGGAATGATTTAGTAGTCAATTTGAGCGCTATATTGCGCCTATATTGCAAGGAATGATTCAGTAGTCAATTTGAGCGCTATATTAAGTCAATATTGCAAGGAATGATTCAGTAGTCAATTTGAGCGCTATATTGAGTCAATATTGCAAGGAATAATTTAGTAGTCAATTTGAGCACTATTATTGCGTCAATATTGGTCGCATTGTCTGCATTAACAATCCAGAGCATGAAATACATGCATACTTCACTTTATATCGATCAATATTTATCACTTGACGAATTGATTTATCACTTGACTGTTATGAATTGAATTCTAGGACGAAATTCTTCATTATTTTTCCTAGATTTCAATAATTATCAGAGTCGACAGACTCGGTTAGAAAAAAATAACAACTCGGAAAGTCATTGACTCAGTGGAACTAAAAGACGTACACAGTGCTAATTAAAACACTAATTCGCACATGCTACACATGAGAAAGGAAAACAGGCGTGCGTCAGAATCGTGTTAACATTCCGGGTTTTTCCAGACCCATGCATGATACAGTTTATAAAACTTGTTTACTTTCAGACAAGTTTTTATTGGGGCCTGTCTAAGATGACTTTGGACCATATAATAATTGCAATAAAATAAATCAGATCTCGCACTGAGGCTCACAAGTCGGAGCGAGTTATAACCTCCTCACAATTTAAGATTACCTAAAGCTTAAGGGTAGTTACAATAATGTAAAGTAAGAATGACTCGCTACGCCCACTAAATTGCGTACATTTATAATAGTACATAGTAAAAATGGGCTTGCTTTGCTCGCTTGATTGTTTACATTAATAATAGAACATATTAATGATAACCCAGCTAGATTGCGTATAGTTACTATATACTATCATTTATATGTTTTATTATTAATGTAAACAATCAAGCGAGCGAAGCGAACCCATTATCAGTATGTATTATTATAAATATGCAACATCTAGCGAGCGCTAGATGTTGATAATTGTTTCTATGTTATAAATATTTTCTCTTCCTACTCAGTAAAAAAGCTTTAAAACGATAAACAACACGATTTTTTTATACTCATTTTTTTTCAAATGGTCCGCTATTTAGGCGCCATTTTAAAAATATTAGCGCCTCTACAACCAAAAACTGTACACCTCTGAAGACTAACGACTACATGTATACAAAGTTTCGTTGAAATTGGTTAATTTTTACAGCAGTTATTACACGCCGTCTCAAACTCCTGAAATGAAATAACTTACTTAAGGGGGTACTGCCGGTCCGGTTAAAAACGACCGTGAGTGGAAATGGCCCTTTTAGTACTTATTTGAACTTAGAGTGAGAAGGTACTAATCGTTCGTTCAATAACTTTTCATGTAGATTTTTATCTCATAATTAATAATAAAAAATTACAAAATATTAATATCCAATGTGGACACTCTGTAAAGACTGCATGTGTATGACTTATGATTTTAATTTTACTGACGATTACGAATAATTCCGAACTATTATCCGAATTACAGAATATGATAAAAAATAAGCATAATAAAGAAGAAGAAGAAAGAAATTTGAGAGGCAAATTTAATATCAAAATTATCAAATTAACTTCTTAGTTGATTAATAATAAGTTCCTGTAATAAACTAATAAGGTAATTAATTATATTAATGCACTATTGAAATAATTTATTTGTAAGGCTTATTAAAATTATTTTTAATTCTATTATTAGTTTAAATAAAAAATGTAAAGACTATAGTTGATAGGATGAAAACAAGGTAAACAAGATTAGATGTACCTGGATATCGCGTATTCCTTACTGGAACCATAGCGCTGTATACCGAGTGTCTCATACGAATGCCGGCACTAGACTGGGCAAGGGTCGCGGAGTGGGACGTATAGGCCTCGCCACTGGACAACCAGTTACCCCTGTTTCCTAGTGTTATGGTATCTACCCTGTACATGATCGATGCTGAATACAAGGGTGCCTTGCTGGAGCAAATTCCTTTGTCAAACGCATGCCCAATAAGAGAAAATAAAAAGCTTCATAGTTGTATTTGACTCGTAAGAAGAATTAAGTGTTAACTTAAAACGTATTAAATTTAGGAACGCAGTAGCGTTCCGCCCCGCCAAGTCTAGAACAAAATTTAAAATACCCCGCTCAGTTAGTATTACAGTCTATCGTTTAGTTTAAAAATCTTGACAGGTCAGTTTAGACACCACTGATTCTTAAGAAAAAAAAATCCCTGCAAGAAGGGAGCGGGAAAAAACTATATAAACAAATCAGGTTATTTTACCCGTATTATCTTGGCGATGTTTTTTTACATTTCTTTTGTGTAGTTTTATTTTAAAATATCATTTTTAAGATTAATTTGAAAGTAATTTTCAAAACGATGTAATCAAAAGAAGAACCACAAACAAAGTGAACGATTGCCAGGAAGAAGGTTTTTCCCCTACAGCGGTTATTGTGGTAGGGATTTTTTTTTCTTTTTAAGTGAGAGGTTGGCAGGCGGCTTCTCTGATTGGTCAATCCCCCAAAATACTTATGACCTTGGGGATTTTTAAACTAAACGATAGACTGTAAAAGTCAGGTGAAACGGACCCAAAGGTGTGGTCTACTCACCAGGCTTACCCCCCCCCCCCCCCCACTCTTACTACTAGTATAAACAGTCAAAAACCTACTAAACCTGCCAGTGTATATTATACTGTACGCAACAAAGTAGGGGTTTTGAGGGTCTGTACAGTAAAAACGGCTATAGCTACATAAATTATATTATAATATCTTTAAAGGGTCTGCCTTGTAAAAGGCACGCCCACAAATAAATAATAAAAAATCGGTCAAATAGAAGTGGAGAAAAAGAGGTTTGAAAATGGCATTTTAGACGACTTCTTATTCTTATTTATCATTTACGTTTTGTTGACGCACCTACAGCCTAAACTACTGAACGGATTTTGACATATGAGGACTTTTTGGAAACGTCTTATGCTTGTGTGCATTCCTACCTAATAAAATATCAAAGTTGACGTTTCTACGGTAAACACGGAGCGAAAAACTAAGCTAGCCTAAAACTTTACGCACCTACAGTCTAAACTACTGAACACATTTTGAATTTGCCTTATCCCCTGTGCAGTCATACCTGATGAAATTTCAAATTCGACATTCCTAATCCGAACGCGGAGCGAAAAACTAAAGAAGGGTATTTTTATACGTTGGCGAACCTGCTGCCTAAGGTACAGAACGGATTTTGATGTGTGGGGACTTTTAGATTCGTCTTATGCTCGTGTGCGTTCCTACTTGATAAAATATCAAATTCGACAATCCAAAACTGAACTAGGGGCGAAAAACTAAGCAAGCGAACAATAGTTTTATATGATAAAGCACCTAAAGCCTACACTACAGAACAAATTTTAATGTGTGGGACATTTTTAATTTGCCCGTGTGTAGTCCTACCTGATAAAATCTTAAAATCGACATTCCTATCCTAAACACGGAGCTAGAAACTAAGCGAACGTTACTTTTATATAATTTGACCCACCTGCACTCTTTACTACAAAATGTATTTTGTTGATTGAGAAGTTTTGGATTTGTCTGATGCCTTTTAACATTCCAGATAATTATTTGTAAGGAGAACTAAATAAAAGGCTTTTTATTATTATTATTATTATTTTAACATTCCTGTATTAATAAATCTCAAATTCATAAATCCTATGTTGTACGCGCCGCAGAAAACAAAGCTTGAAAGTACTGTATACAATACCTTTACAGCTTTATCTACTACACGTATCTTGTTTACTTCTGTTTTTAAATTAAACAGGAGCCGTACAAAATGTCATGTAATCTTACCAAAAACTACATGCATGGTAAAAAAACTCCCCGCTAAGTCTTTGGTCCCAAAAAAGTAGGAATATCAACTTTTCTGTCCCGCCAAGTTGTGTCCGTAATGGTTGGTGACGGTCATTTGCGTTTCAAAGTGAAGTTGCTAGGTTGGCTTAAAGGGCCTTATTGAAGTTAAGAGACAATCATTAGCTTCTTCTCCTTGGTGACGTGCTCTGGCACAGTGAATAAACTTTAGAGGTAGTATTGGCAAGGGTACATAGGTTGTAGTTCCTAATTATATCGTACCCTTATTATTTTATTCATTCATTCTTTCATTTCTTTTGCATACTCCTAAATCTATGCAGGTAAGTAAAACTGCAGCAATTATGACAACTGCTATAATTAATCTGTTATAATTAATCTCCACGAACACCTGAATTGTTTGATATCTCAAAATATAGTAATAGAAGCTATACAATTTGTTCACACTGCTGGCTTGTCGCCAAGGTGAAGAAGCTGATGATTACCTCACAGTTTGAATAAGGCCCTAGCTACTTTACTTTGAAACGCCAATGACCGTCTCCAACCAAAACGGACTTGGCGGGGCAGAAAAGTTGATTACTCAATTTTTTTGGACCAAAGACTTGACGGGGAGTTTTTTTTTTACCCCGCGAGTGGTTTTTTGTAAGATAAACCACTCAGCCTCCTGAGTGGTTTCGCAAAGTTTCTGTCTGTATGTGTGTGAGAGAGTGTGTCTGTTATCATCGCAGCGCCCAGTGTATTTATTTTGAACAAAATAAATGAGTTGAAAATAAATAAATGATAATGAGAGTTGAAATTTTGAACAATAATCAGTCTACCGCTGTAGTTGTGCTATTCGGAAAATATTTTTTATGACGTCACTAACCCGCAATAATGACAACGAAAATTTCGAAAAATCATAAAACACGTAAACATTATGCGATCGGATTGAGCTTTAGCACCCATGAGGCTATATATAAGTCTAACATATGTGCCAAATTTCAACTCATTATCAGCTTAGTTCAATTTTTATTGAATGACTTGTGCACGTTTTTAAAAAAAATGTAAAAATCAGAAAATGATCTAATTACGTTTATATTCAGTACAAGTGCACTAAGTTTTGTTTTAATATACAAAGTATATCTATGATTAATGTTGGATCATAAAAATTAAGCAGTATTGAGCGTGGTCAATGCTGTATGGGTGACCGCTGAAAATGAAACGGATGAATTTACATCTGAGGACGAGCCAAGCGAGTCCGAAGGGGGATGAAGGGTGTAGCGAATCCGATGTGATGAGGAAAAGTTCCGAGGTACCCTGTACCCGATTTTTTACATCTATTTTTATTTTTAATGTAAGACCTTTCAGTTTATTTTTCTTTTCAATTTAATAAAAATACCACTTAATGTACATAAAAAAGGGTGATTAACATAGAATGGTCTAATAATAATTGGGTATCTCCCAGCTTTCGGATAGGGTACTTAGTTTCAGAATGTCCGTCAAAGCAAAAAGGTATGTCTTGTGAAGCTGGTTAACTTCTGTGAAAGAAGAAATTACCAGGTACTCATTGGCTGTGATGCTAATGCTCACCACATTATGTGGGGCAGCCGGCTTAACAATGCAAGGGGGGAGGCCTTGGTTGAATTTCTAGCTTCTACTAATCTTGAAATTCTAAACAGGGGTACTGAACCTACCTTTGTTAATGCTACAAGCCAGACTAGAATCGATATTACTCTAACTTCAGTTCACTTCGCGTACAAAATAAAAGGGTGGAGAGTTTCTAATGATATTAGTATGTCTACTACATTACGTTTCAAAGATAGCTAAGTAAGGCAGAGATGGCCTCACTGGTTCAGGGCTCTATATACCTAAATATTTTGTAGAACTTAGTTACTCTCTTGGGCTTCATGCTACTGTTAATGTGTTCCAAGCAGAGGTCTATGCTATCTTAATGGTTGCAACCCTTACAGGAGTGCAAGAAGGTAATGAGAATTCCATTACAATCCGCAATTAAAGCACTTACTTCCAATCATAGTAGCTCTTCTTCCCTTGTTCAAGAATGTAGAGCTCACTTGTCTCTCTTGGCAGAGAGTTAAACTTAAGAGGGTACCAGGCCATATGGGTGTTGTGGGTAATGAGGAAGCAGATAAATTTGCTAGACTGGAAGCAGAAACCCCATTCATTGGACCAGAACCTGTTCTTCCCCTCTAAGCAACACATGCTAAAACACTCTTGGATAGCTGGTTAATGAACATCCTAAAACTTAACTGGCCATGCCTTTGCTGGTTACAAACAAGCAAAAATGTTCATTACAGGGCCTATTGTAAAAAATACAAATTTTCTAATTAACCTAAGCAAGACTTGACCGGTCACTGCAGATGAAATAAACGTCTTAATAATTTAGGCATAATCAAAGAGGCTAACTGCCCCATGTGTGGGCATTATGAGGAGACAGCCTTTCACCTGTTTGCAGAGTGTGAGGCCTATACTACTCTTCGTACCCACATTGGCGTAGGCCTCTTGTATGAAGAGGAGCTTTCTTCTCTTAGTTGGAGAGATATCCTCCAATATATCAACCTTTCCAAGAGATTCTTGGTAGAGGTGGTGTAGGCTAAGGAATCGGGGCTGGCAAGAAGGGCCCAACAACATGGCCTTTTTGCCTGGCTTTGCCTCCCCACCCTATTACTACTACTACTACTACTAGTAAATATATTTATTTATTTGATAATAAGAAACTAATTTGAATTAATATAGTCTTTGTAACTAATTTGAACCTATGTACTGCGTATAGTCTAATTCTTTAAGTAAAAATTTAATCAATAAATTAAGAAAAGAAGAAGAGCAATAATAAAACAACCAAGTCACTCCACACATAATATTTATAGACAGAGCCAGCTTTCAACCTTTGGATCATCATTTAGAGTTTGATTAGTCATAGCAAACATGTGATCCTTACTGCATTGTTCGAAGGCACTGATGATGACTGAAAGGTTAAAAGCTGGCTCTGTCAATAAATATTATATGTAGAGAAGACTTGGGTGTTTTATTACAAAAAAGTTATTTCATATTTTTATTTAACTTTATTGATTATTGTCTACAGTTAATGTATTTGACATAGTGCTCGTACTGGTTAAAGTGACTTTGTACATTTGATAATAGGAATCACCCAGAGGTAATACTTCTGGGTGTGATATGGAAATTGTTGTGAAGATTTAGGTCTTCCGGTGGTGACCGCGTCAATGTAGATGAAGAATCCGACGTTTCGCTTCCACTGTGGGAGGCATCTTCAGGGATGTAGGACATCATGGATAGTAACACAATGCTCTACAAAACTGAACTGTGTAATGAAAAGTATTTAGCTATAATTTAAAAATTTGTCTTGAACTAAATTAGTGTAATAAAAATTAGTTTATAATATATAAAAAAAAATATTAATTAAACTAAATATTAATAATATTAATTTTAAGTGCAATAGAAGTCATAACAGCTGTATTTCATTACTTTAGATATTTCACTTTAATCCTTAGTAAATACAACATGTTTTTCTTTTGTTCATTAGATCTAAAATGTCTGCCACCTTACCCCCCCCCCCCACACAAACTACATAGCAATACTAAATTTAAGTTTAGTTTATTTACACAATGAATATGAAAAACAAAATTTTTGTGTTTCGACCGAGATTTTGTGATAATTGCACATTATATAATTTAATAAAACACAATATTTAAAAAAGAAAAACTTATTTTATATACTTTGTCTCACAATATTATTACAATTTATTCACATTTTTTTTATTTTTTATTTTATTTTTATTAATATAAAAAACAGACCAGGGGTCCAAATGACATTTATGAATAAATTGTAATAATATTGTGATAGACAAAGTATAATAAATAAGTTTTTCTTTTTTAAATATTGTGTTTTATTAATTATATAAAACAATGAATATGGGTACTTCCCGAAAAGCATTTGTTTATTTCTAATGTGATACTGGACAAAGTATAATAAAAATAACTTTTTTTTAAAATTATAGAGTTTTATTTATTATATGAAATTATAAGGAACTGTCTTTTATGGAAGGAAGGGTCAGTGATAAAAAGGAGAAAAAATTATTAACAATAATTTAAAGAAATAATTACTCAACAGTGAATTAATTAACACTGCTGCCATGTTTTATCTACAAATAACAAGTCTGTAAAACAGCGGGAATGAACTGCTTCAGTCTGAACTGGAAAGGCTTACCACTGCTTGATATCTGGTGAGACAAGTGACTTGCTTTCAAACACAACTTACTCACCACATCACCAAACATTTCATCGCTGACTTCATCTCTGCAAGCCTGGTAGGCATTCTTACTAAGGATAGTCAAGTCGCTGAATTCTATATTTGAGCTGCAACATTGTCTACTGAGACTACAACATTGTCTACTGAGACTGCAACATTGTCTACTGAGACTGCAACATTGTCTACTGAGACTGGCAACATTGTTATGAGACCTGCTACATTGCTTATGATAGTTACTACACTGGAGAGTAGTCTGACTGGTCAGCAAGCAGCAACAGGTGACTGGCTTCTTGTTGGTAAATTTCAGACTGTTTCTAGTCAACACGAGTATAAAACACCTGACAACAATATACCTGATGCAAGTGTAGGACAGCTCTGAAACACAACAATACTCAATGTATATTTCAATATTCAATATCGTTTATTTATATCTAAATACCTTTTTTTTTAATATATATATATATATATATAATTATCATATATATATATATATATAATATAATAATATATAATATATATATATATATATATATATATATATATATATTATTAATAATATAATATATATATATAATATATATATATAATTATAATATAATAAATTATTATATATAATATATATATATAATATAATATAATATATATATTATATATTATATAATATTATATATATATTATATATATATATATATAATATACTATTATATATATATATATATTATATATATATATATTATATTATATATAATATATATATATATATATATATATATATATATATTATATATATATATATATATATAATAGATATATAAATAAGTTTTGATAATTAATTTTGGTTGCTTATTATAACTGGAACACAACTTAAAGGATCTACACCAAAGTTTAACCTTAGATTATTCATATATAAGAAACATATGACATAATCAATGTCAGATCTTGATCAATGCTAAAAATAACAGTGGGGGATTAGTGTAAAATTATTTTTGAATATTTAGAGCTAGGAATCTAATTGATAGATCTTGACTAAACCTTAAACTTATACTACTGATCATGGGTTAGAATGAACATATTTTATGACTCATCAAAATATGTTCTCAAATAACAATAGGGAGTTAGAATAAGGAAGTCAAATTTTAATCTTATATCTCGGAATTTAATCAATAGAGCTTGACTAAACTTTAAACTTAGAATCCTCATAGGTCAGAATGAAAACATTTTGCCACATTTGTCATTCGAGTTCTTTTCTAAAATAATTATAGGGCTAAGTGTAAAAATGTTTAAAGCTAACAGATTGAATCTAAACGATAAATCTTAACTTCACTTTCAATTATACCACTGACTGATCACAATGAACACCATTTATGTCTAAAATATATAAATTATAACATTCATGTATCTCAAATAATACTATTTTGTGTTCTAAAATAATAGGTGGAGTAAACAAAAAAAAAATTGTAAAACAAAATGTAATACAAATTTTAAAAATTTAATTTGTTTGTAAAAAATTTTGTAAACAAAATTTTGACTGCTCACAGCTCAGAATCTAATTGACGGATCATTACTAAACTTTTAGCAATATGTCATACGCTTACCTAGATCAGTGTCTAAATAATATAGGGTATAGAGTTAAATAACACTCTTATTACAGGAATTATTGATTACAACTTGGAATCTACTTGATGAATCATGACTATATAGATAATATTTTACTTAAAGGACAAAATAGTTAATTTTTAAGTTTCATTGAGAAAGCAGGTTTAATGATTGGGCTACCAAGCTTCATAAATAATTGATATAATTTGTATAATGAAGAAATAAGTAACTTTATTTAAAATTAGTACAATTTACATTAGAACCAGCTTTTTTAATAAAAATAACTGGCATATAAGACATATAATTGTTTTGTTGAAACTATTATATCTTGAAAAATTTTTTAGGAAGCTATGCAAATATATTTGCATGTTATATATTATGTGTATTTGTTATATACAGGGTGTACAAAATAAACTCCCTTCCCGAAAGGAGGTGGTACTTACAGCTCATTTCCAACAAAACTTCATATTAACTATGGTCTATTCTCAACCGTTTTCCCACAAGGTTCAAATTTCATGATTTTTTAAACTCCTTGACTTGCATTCAGAGATGGCTGATATCTCAGAAAGTATACAATGTAGCTTCAAAATATTGGATTTGTTGAAAAGCTGAGAAAATTTTCTATAAGACAACATGGTTGTTATATCCAAAAAGTATGTATTCATGTGTAAAAAATAGGCATAACTCAAAAATTTTGATAAAAAATGAAAATTTTGGAAACTTTTTTTGAGGTACATTTAAGCTTATGAGCCAATTTGAGAATCTCTGGTTGCTAGGAAAACTACCTTGAACCTCCTCTTTAAGGTGACATCATTAATTATACCATTTGTAGGGCTATTTTTGAGTTAAGACTGATATAAACTCAAAAAACACCCAAAAATACAAGTTTTTTGTATTTCTTGTGAGTTGATTTTTGGGGTCTTCATTGTCGAACGTTTTTTAATTATACTTTTTTTTAAATAAGGGATTCATAAACTATCAAAAAGTGTTATTAATTTTTAATTGGTTATAAAATAGAATGAAAATTAATTTAGTTATTGAATATGAACTTTAAACATCAACATTTATAATAAATAAATTTGTTTGTGGGGAGTTCAGTTTAATTAAATTCCTTCCTGCATACACACTTGTACTTACAAGGGATACTTTGAATTTAATTATAAATCCAACAGGATTTTGTTCTAAGCTCATCGCAAGTTTGCAGAATCCTCTCCTGTAAGTCTTTAGAGATTCACCGGGATGGAATATACTTCTTGTTTCAGGCTACCCAAGCATAAAAGTCAAGAGAAGTGTGGTCAGGCTTCTTTAATTATTTTTATTAAAATAATAATTAAAAAAGTCGTTCTGCATAATAGTTATGTATGAATTAAAAACGTTCGACAATGAAGACCCAAAATCAACTCACAAGAAATACAAAAACTTGTATTTTTGGGTGTTTTTTGAGTTTAATCAGTCTTAACTCAAAAAATGCCTACAAAGGGTATAATTATGGATGTCACCTTAAAGAGGAGTGTTCAAGGTAGTTTTCCTAGCACAAGAGATTCTCAAATTGGCTCATTAGCTTAATGTACCGTCAAAAAGTTTCAAAATTTTCATTTTTTTATCAAAATTTTTGAGTTATGCTATTTTTACACATGAATACATACTTTTTGGATATAACAACCATGTTGTCTTATAGAAAATTTTCAGCTTTTCAACAAATCCAATATTTGAAGCTACATTGTATACTTTCTGAGATATCAGCCATTCTCTGAATGCAAGTCAAGGAGTTTTAAAAAAATCATGAAATTTTGACTTGTGGGAAACGGTTGAGAATAGGACATAGTTAATATGAAGTTTTTGTTGGAAATGAGCTGTAGTACCACCTCCTTTCGGGAAGGAGTTTTATTTTGTACACCCTGTATATTTAACATTGGAAAAAATATTTTCTATATTAATGCAAGGGAGTAGATATGTAATAAAGTAATATATTTGTTTAGGCTTGTGCTAAACATGTATATATATTTTATGTAACTTCCTTTAATGTTCCCTCATTAAATTTGCATGTACTTACGTCTAGTTTTAAGTACACAGACACAACACCTTACAGTTTTTTACACCTTATTTCAGATCTCTTCTTATGCACATCCTCCGAGGATCTGTATCTTTTCTCACCATTTTCATCGCTATTTTATAATTACTTTCAACTAAAGCCGGCTAATTCAGGAAATAACACCTGTAGATTCACACGTTCGTAAACAAAGTGATCTTCTTTAATTCTTCCTTTTTCTACCTCGCACCGGTTGTTTTTTCATCAGCTCCAAGAAATGATGTATCAATGATCCTGTTCGAGCGGTTGTCATCAAATTCATCAAACTCGTTAATCTGCTTGCAACGCAATTGAACAAGTTATCCATCTTTAGAAGATCGTTAAAAGTGTTTTCAAGCTGAAAATTGAAGAATGCTTAGTGGTTACCAAGCTGTGTTGAAAAACCCTGGGTTATGCTGTTAATTGATTAATTAAATGAACACTTGTTCAGTATCTCCCAATTTTATAGACTAAATTGTGCACTAGTGATATATGAGCTCAGTGAACATGTTTTACGTGGTTTGAAGACGTTCGACATGTTTGCCTGCAGTTTTAGACTCTCTAGCTTCCTGCCTACCACCCTACCTAACTTCTGCCGGACGGTGTCAATTGCTCGCTTTGGCTCGCCATACTTTAATCATTGCTCGAGCAATTCACCTATTGTTAAATATTGTGTACATTATTTCTTGTTATTTATTATAATTATTTTTCATAATAAAACTTCAGTGCATGAACAGGTTATGCTGTTTGTTTTAGCAGGTTTGAGGTATTTTTTCATTTCATTGCTTATTAATTATTGCTTTATTATTTCTGTGCTTAGCACTCTGTATAGTTTATTTCATATTTTACTTAGTCAGCTTATCTGCTCTGTCCATGCACTGAAGCCTTGGTTTGCATGCAATCATACTTCTTTTCTTTAGTAGACCATTCTGTTTTGTACTATATATTGCACGTCATTACATGCACTAATTTAAAATTATTTCTCTTTTATTCATTCATACAGTCCTTTAGTTTTAAGCGCTCAGAGATGGGTCATCATATCAGACCATTTTAATTATCAAGTCTTATGGTCCCATCAATATTTTATAATAAAATTGTGTATTTTTCCCAAGAATTGTTGAAATTTGTGTCGCATAAGCTCAAGGCTTGTGCCTGACACTGAGTCTACTCCTTATATCTATTACAACTATTGCTAATATCTGCTTGTATTTGAATGTTCCTTGTTCAAGGATCCTGCTTGAACAAAGTATTTCTTTTTCAATAATGCCAACAAAAAAGAATATGTATTTCGTTTTCAAGATGATTAATAAGAGCCTATTTTCATCTAACGAATCTTTGATTAGAGTAATTACTAAGGTGGCTACTCTAAATGCATATTTGCAAGATTTTTCATGAAAAATTGCCACACAGTCATCTGCAAAAGAGGTCATTCAGATAAATAATATTGGCCCTAAGCAGGTTCCTTGAGGAATCCCTATGTTTATTTCAACAGCTTCAGTCAGAAGCCCATCAATCCTAACTTGCTGTTTTCTATTGCTCAGAAATGTGTTATTTCTCTAACTCCAATCCGTTCTAGTTTCTCTAATAATAAACTGTGATTACCATATTGAAGGTTTTACATAAATCTAAAATAGTTAAAGACTTATAAAAACAGATTTCTAACATACATCTCATTACAATGTATGTTAATTAATTACTAAGAAGAAGTAATTAGTTTTTACTAAAACTACTACGATATTAAACACTTTCCTATTCTAAGAGCTAAGATAATAATAACTAATAAATGTTTTAGCACATACAAACCTGCACAAAACTTATGGCAGTTGTATGTTAGAGTCTTGACTGCAGTTTCCACACACTCTGCCAGATACTGGTCACTGAGGTTGTACTGCTTGCTTATTATTAAAGAAAGGGATTTGAACTTGAGAGCCGATAGGCAAGAAGAGAAGACAATGTTAGATATGAGAACGGTCTCACTGTTATAGGTGGAGTCAAGGAATATAGGCATCAGTTTGAGGCTCACTGTGTTCCCCATACGAGACATCAATATACTGCAACAAACAAACATGTTAGATATGAGAACGGTATCACTGTTATAGGTAGAGTCAAGAAATATAAATTATGAATATGGTTAAAACCTAATACATGTTTTTTTCACTTGGCAAACAAGAACAACCCCCACTCAACTCAAAACTTAAAAGGGTCCAAGAACCTTCTTGAACTCACTCTCACATTTATTAAACTTCACACAGTAATAATACTTTACTAAACATAGACTGCTTATGTGCAGACATAGAAGGAGTTGACATTGTATTAAGTGTTTTTTATACTTATTAGTGAGTTAAAAATAAATAAATTAACTATTGGGACCATTCCATCTCAAATCAGGCAAATGGCCAAAAATCTTGTCAGGTCACCCTCCCCGATTTTCTTGAAAATTTGGTATGATGTTCTATTCAGGAGTGAAACTAAGTTGCCAAAACGGTTTTGCTGAAAAAAAATTTTTGGGAGTTACGGGGGGTCAAAGTTTGAAAAATCACCAAATTTCCTTCTTTCTAGGAAAAAGTTATGTTTCATAAAAACTGTCATAAATAAAGAACCAATAGTGATAAAATGGAGTTCTTGGTCTCATTTTGAAGGGGAAGAATGGGTCTATAAAGAAAATTATGTATCTGAGTTCCTACATATAGTTTTGACTGGTATTTTCTTGGCTAAAAACGACAATAAAAAATCAATTTTCACAAATTTTAAGATTTTTTTTGGCCCCTTAAAAAAGTGCTGAAACTTTATATGGGTGCTAATGTTTATCGTCTATAATAGTATTATTGAGGTAATTTTTGTCAACATTCTAGGAAAAACGGTATGACTTTGAGAGAGTCTTGGAAATGACAATTTTCACTTTTAGAGGTGTTTTTGAAGCAAAGTTATGAAAAAAGGCCATCTTTAAAATTCTTGAAAATTGGCTAAAATCTCCTTCATATAGTCTACTTTAAGGATCTCTATTAATATTTGTACATATATTTTCTCAAAAGTCCCTAGATGCATTTATATACGAGTAAAAAATGGGTCCCACAAATCTTCCTATTTAGTGACTTAGTAAGTATAACATAATTTAAATACTGCTTTGTCATATTACTTAGAGGACTCCAAAGACTGCTCTTTTATAATGGACATCCATCATTAAAAACGGTAAAAAAGGAGACTTATTCTCATTTTAAAGATGACAACTCAGAAATAAAATTAGGGATGTCAAAGTTTTTGCTCATATTAACCCAAGGTTAAATATCAACCCTTATGGGAATATTGCACTTGTCTATATTGCCGTAATTTAAAACTGATTTCTGCTTCAATAAAATCTGTTGGATTTGATTTGGAGCCCCCAAGACTTGATTGTCTGTATGACTTATGTAACCTTCGGAAATTGATAATAATGAATAAATAAATAAGTAAATAAATTCTTTTTTTCCACTTAAAAATACAAAAGAACAGAACAAACAAATACTGAAAAAAGGTGTAAAACATTTAGGGTTAAAAAATTCAAGATGAGTACATAGCTAAGATAAAGAAAACATGAATTGATTAATAGCCTTGCAATTCAAAATTGGACAGTCACATTGCTAGATGTAGTGCTAAACTACCATTGGTATAATGTTCAAATATGTATTTTACTCTGTAACAGCTTGAATTGAATATCATCATTCACCTGTGGTTTCTGAGTCAGAAACACATAAGGCTATCAATTCTTTGATGCTCCAAATCAAACCCCACGGATTTTATTTTTTATTTTTATTATGAAGCAGAAATCAGTTTTAATATAGAGAAGTTTAATATTCCCATAAGGGATGATATTTAACTCATTTGGGTATCAATGAAAATTTGGCATCCTTTTCAGCTCTCGTTAAATAGCATTATTTAATGTTTCCCGTTTTCTGGATGGATCTCCATAATAAATAGCAGCCTTTGGAGTCCTCTAAGTAATATGACAAAGTAGTATTTAAATTATGTTATTTTAATGCATCAAACTACTCACTAAGTCACTAAATAGGAAGATTTGTGGGACCCATTTTTTTACTCGTATATAAATGCATCTAGGGACTTTTGAGAAAATATATGTACAAATATTAATAGAGATCCTTAAAGTAGACTATATGAAGGAGATTTTAGCCAATTTTCAAGAATTTTAAAGATGGCCTTTTTTCATAACTTTGCTTCAAAAACACCTCTAAAAGTGAAAATTGTCATTTCCAAGACTCTCTCAAAGTCATACCGTTTTTTCCTAGAATGTTGACAAAAATTACCTCAATAATACTATTATAGACGATAAACATTAGCACCCATATAAAGTTTCAGCACTTTTTTAAGGGGCCAAAAAAAATCTTAAAATTTGTGAAAATTGATTTTTTATTGTCGTTTTTAGCCAAGAAAATACCAGTCAAAACTATATGTAGGAACTCAGATACATAATTTTCTTTATAGACCCAGTAGTAGTAGTAGTAGTAATAGGGTGGGGAGGCAAAGCCAGGCAAATAGGCCACGTTGTTGGGCCCTTCTTGCCAGCCCCGATTCCTTAGCCTACACCACCTCTACCAAGAACCTCTTGGAAAGGTTGATATATTGTAGAATAGCTCTCCAACTAAGAGAAGAAAGCTCCTCTTCATACAAGAGGCCTACGCCAAATATGCGGGTACGAAGAGATGTATAGGCCTCACACTCTGCAAGCAAGTGAAAGGCTGTCTCCTCATAATGCCCACACATGGGGCAGCTAGCCTCTGGGATTATGCCTAAAGTATTAAGATGTTTATTTAATCTACAGTGACCGGTCAGAACACTAACTAGGTTCCTAAGGCAAGGCTTGCTGAGGTTAATTAGAAAATTTGTATTTTTTACAATTGGCCCAGTAATGAACATTTTGCTTGTCTGCCACCAGCAAAGGCATGCCAGTTAAGTTTTAGGTGTTCATTAGCCAGCTATCTAAGAGTGTTTTAGCATGTGTTGCTGAGAGGGGAAGGACAGGTTCTGGTCCAATGAATGGGGTTTCTGCTCCCAGTCTAGCAGTTTATCTGCTTCCTCATTACCACGACACCCATATGGCCTGGTACCCACTTAAGTTCAACAGTTTTGCTCTCTGCCAAGAGAGACAAGTGAGCTCTACATTCTTGAACAAGGGCAGAGGAGCTACTAGGATTGGAGGTAAGGGCTTTAATTGCAGCCTGACTATCAATACAGATTATAATGGATTTCTCATTACCTTCTCGTACAACTGGAAGGGTCGCAACCATCAAGATAGCATATACCTCTGCTTGGAACACAGTAGCATGAAGCCCAAGAGAGTAACTTAGTTCTACAGAATATTTAGGAATATAGACCCTGAACCAGTGAGGCCTTCTCGGCCTTTCTTAGAGCCATCTGTGAAACAAGTTAGTTCGTGCTCGGCTTCTTTTATTGTAGGTTCAAACCAGTAGCTTCTAGAAGGTATAACACTGCTAATATTGTTGATAATGGCTACTTTGCTACCGCTCTCTCTGGGGTTGGGCTGCTGCTAATATGGGTAGTTCCTCTAGAACAATGTTTTCAATCCCAGCATGTTTGTTGTTATTATATGGATTCCACATACCAGTGTCTCGAAGTCTAATAAAAAGTGGCTGCTGCTTCTCTTAATATCACAGAGGTTAATTTTGGTAAACATAGAAGAACTTCTAGAGCAACTGTTGGAGTGGTTTTCATGGATCCTGTTATAGCAAGACAAGCTATTCTTTGAACTTTGGTAAGCTTGCGATCAATTGTGGTTTTGTTCACAGCGGGCCACCAGACCAAAGAACCATATTGTATCCTTGGTCTGACAATTGCTGTGTAAATCCACTTAAGTACTTTTGGTTGAGTCCCCAAGTCTTCCCAACTGCGTAACGAAGTTGCCATAAGGTTGATGTAGCTTTTGCTACAACTTTATCTATATGCTCATTCCAATTCAGTCTGTTATCTAAAATGACTCCTAAGTATTTGATACTACTAGAAAGAACAAGTCTTTCACCAAATAGTTGAGGAGCTTTAAAGTCGAGTTTTTTATGGTTTGTGAAAAGAATGAGATTTGTCTTTCCTGGATTTACAGACAGGATTTCCTGCACCAACTTTCTATTAAACTGCATACAACTTGCATTAGCTCATACAGTGTATTGAGAATTTTCCAACTATAAGCACCAGACCATCATCTGCGTAAGCTTGACAATAGAAACCTGCTTTTTGAAAGCTCAGACAGCAACGCGTCCATTACAAGACACCAGAGCTTTGGGCTCAGACATCCTCCTTGGGGACAACCGACTGAAATGAAACTCAGTTAAGTTGCGCTCATTGTGTGAAACAGTAATCCTACGATTATGTAGCATGCTTACAATCCAACTGATGACATTTGGGTGGACATCTCTTTGCTCCAGTGCAGCTCTAATGATACCTGATGTAGTTTTGTCAAAGGCTCCTTCCACATCAAAGCTTAGACATAGCACAGATTCCTTATGATGAAGGGCCCTCTCGACTCTACTTACTAAAGCATGAAGAGCTGTATCAGTAGAGCGCTTCTTTAAGTAAGCATGTTGGGTAGGATATAATGGTTTCTTCGTTAAAATTTCCACATTTAAATATTCATCGACTAATTTCTCTAGCATCTTTAGTAAATATGGAGTAAGACTTATGGGTCTAAAAGATTTAGGGTCAGTGTAGTCCTTTCTTCCAGATTTTGGAATGAATATCACTCGGACTGACTTCCATGAGTCAGGCACCTGTCCTAAAGCAATGCTGGATTGAAAAATAGATAATAATGCTGAAATTATTATGTCAAGCGCCTTCTGAATAAGAGCTGGAAAGATCTCATCCATACCAGCAGCTTTATAAGGACTCAAAGAACCTGCTGCCCAACGGAGTCCTTCTACAGTAACAATCCTCTGACCTAGTTCACGATCAAAATCACAGATATAATTAGTGTCAATAGAGGGTTGAGGCTGTTTCTGAGGAAAGTGCGCTTTGAGCAACAGTTCTAAAGAGTCTTGTATATGTTGTACTATAATTACCATCATCTGATTTAAAAGGTCCAAGTTCAGCATGTTTATCTTCTTGACTGAGAACTCTGACAAGCCTGGCTGATGCTTGGTGTGATTCTATGTCAGCAGTGAAATTTCTCCCAGCTATTTCTATGATGTATTCTTAGTGCTTTCTTAAAATTACGACGAGCATCTTTGAAAGCTATATTATCGTCTTCATCTTGTGTTTTATATGCTTTCCTCCACTTTCGTTTGGCTTCACGCTGAAGTTTAGCTAAATCCTTATCCCAACTTCTTAATTCTTTTTAGTGGAATTGGGCGTAATAAACAAGCTTGATGGTAAAGCATTTAAGATTGCATCGTTAAGCTCTGATGCTGCGTTATTTAAATCATCTGTATTGTTTATGATTAAAGGATTCTTAAACAAGGGATTGTCATGTAAAATAGATGTATTACATGTCCCAATCAGTGGACCTGGGTGATCTTTTGAAAGGTTACTATGGGATCAGTACTAATGTGGAGTCTTATCATGCGGTGGTCAGACATACTAATATCATTAGAAACTCTCCACCCTTTTTATTTTGTCCGCGAAGTGAACTGAAGTTAGAGAGTAATCGATATAGTCTGACTTCTAGCATTAACAAAAGTAGGTTCAGTACCCCTGTTTAGAATCTCAAGATTAGTAGAAGCTAGAAATTCAACCAAGGCCTCCCCCCTTGCATTGTTAAGCCGGCTGCCCCACATAATGTGGTGAGCATTAGCATCACAGCCAATGAGTACATGGTAATTTCTTCTTTCACAGAAGTTAACCAGCTTTATCAAATCCAAAGAAGGAGGAGGTTGTTCACTATCACCGGGAAGGTATAGTGATCCTAATACTAAATTATAATTAATATTATTTTATTCTAAATTGAAGTAAGGCAGCTGTGAGATCTCTAGAACACAATTCTGAAAGAATGGTGAGGTTTAGATTTCTAGAGGCTAATATGCATGTCTTTGATTGTGCTCACCAGACATTCCTGATAAGATAACCCACCTACTTCATTAAGCATTTTGATATTGCGTTTATAAACATAAGGTTCTTGAATAAGAACTATCATATTAGTTTTACCGCTAAAGATTTTAGTAAGCTCAGAAGTGGCTGCTTTACTGTGTTGTAAATTAATTTGTCGTATGTCTATCATTAGGCAAGATAAAAATTTAGAAAAAAATACTTAAATGCTTAATTCTTATTCTTAATTCTAGTGATCTCCCTCTGATAAAAGGGGCAAACTGAGTCTTTTATTGAGTGGTCACTCTGTCTTTTGGTCTCTCGGCAGGGCCCACAGGAGGGTTTTTTATTTGCCGCTTTTTCAGGGCAATCATTGTAGACATGTCCTTCAAGAGAACAGAACCCACAGACTTTTTGCTTTGACGGACATTCTGAAACTGAGTGCCCTATCCGAAGACACCGAAGGCAGCGAGATACCAATTATAATTCCTAACTTCTAGTTTAGACCATTCAATGTTAATCTCTCTTTTTTCTAGGAATATTGTTTCACCTCTTTGGGAACAAGCACTACCCATCTTACAAATTCCCACCACGGACCCACCACAAGGAAGAGTAAATTGAGGATTATTTTATCTTTTATGTCTGCTCTATTTTTAAACTGATCAAATTTCACAATATTTTGTTTATATATATCCTCTTTCAATTCAGCTTTACTTAAGGATGCATCAACGCCTATTATAACAATAGGCTCTCCCTGCTCTGCTGGGAGTTTAGCACATAAACCAAGACTATTTAGGTCTTGGCATTTAATGATTTTATCTCTATCCTCTACAGAGCCACATTCTAAGGCAAAGCTACACCTTTTCTTTGGCGTACATATTTGTGACATTTACATTAGATAATTTAGGTTTTAACTCGGTTAGAATTTGTTTCCTAAGTTTGTCTATTTGTTCTTTAATTTCATTACATTGATCTAAATTTGTCTTATCAAATGTACCGGAGTAATTCGCAAATTCAATAATGACTGATTTGTTTAAATCAATCATCTTTGTCTTTGTTTGGGGAAGAGATGGCAGTTTAGAATTAGGATTTGGATCAGGGGGAAGTGGACCAGGAGGTTTAGGGCCTGGTGGAGAAGGCCCTGGGTTGGGCAGGGGCAAAGGAACTGGAGTTGGAGGTGTGGGATTTCCGTTCAAGTTCCTCACAGCACTCGCAAAGGAACCACTGCCCCCATTCCTCCCATATACTTTATCTGTTATCTGACTATTTGGACCTTGATAAAAGTTTTGCTACATTCTAGTTCAGTAGCCTTGGCACAGATTTCTGTGCCGCAGCGGTAACTTCAAGTGCTAGACTGGTTACATTAGTTCTTACAACTCTTAAGGAGTCTAAAATCACTTTTAATTTCTGTCTTAGATATTTTATGGTCTGAACTAGAGTCAGTATTAAATAAATATTTTACAAACGTTTGTTCTAATTTATCTAAATTTCCTAAGGCAGACTCAGTTGCCCCTTTACCTATATCTAAACTTATCTATAAAAGTATGGTCAGCAGTTGTCTTCGCTGGGCTGTCGTTCTCATCTCTCTTCTCTTTCTTCTTTGCTTCTTCTTCTTTCCCTCCGCCAACAAGTGATCTAAGTAAAGGTTGTGGATCTTCTTCTAAACTATCACTACTTCATCTACAGAAGGCTTTAACCAAAGGTGAGGTTGAAACATTGCTCGCGTTATTGCCTTCACATTCTTGATATGGCGAGGGACTAGCGAGACTTGACCCTTCTGTTCTTCTTTCACTAACTTGACATCCCTCTTCAATTCCTGGTCAAGATCCTCTTTACTGCCATGTAGTGGTATACTACGGCGTAAGGGTCCTCGGGTGGCCAGCGACCTTCATTACCTTTAGCTCTTCAACTATGGGGGCATGCTTGTTCTCGGAGCAGCTCTGGGCCCCTTGCTGTTTTTTGACTTTTTAACTGGTTCCTCAGATGTTTTAACAATTATTTCACCCCTGCTTATTTTATTAATGGTTTCTAACTCTTTATCTCTGAGAGCTAAGAGTTTTTTTAGACTTTTATTGTAGTCCTTTTTGGACTTGAGTATATCTTCCTCGTTTCCTTTAGCTCTTAATTTGCCTATAGAGAGAGTCTCTCCGCTACTCTTTTTTCAATGGAGTAGTGCTTTTTTACCTGATCCTTCCAGTCTCTACAGGCCATCATTAACCTCTTCGCATTACCGACTGGATCATATACTTGACTCCTTGTTCCTTCTGATCTATTGACATTTCAATTTTTTCCTTAGGTTCAGGAGCCAATGCCTTAATTAAGCTAGGCAAAATCCGTCTTGTACTGGAGGGGGCTTGACATACACTGTTGTAACTGTAGATCCTCCTGCAGATTTATTAACCTGGTTGATCTATCAGAGAACAGTAAATAGTCTTAGCAAAAGGTGGAGGCAATAGTACATATCTCATCATTCTGAAACACTGACGGCGTCTCTGATACAAATTGCTCCGCAATGCTACCCGAATTAACGCTATTACTTTCCACTACCTCCGAAGGAAGTAATTGAGCAACTCGAAAGAGTGTCACTCCTTACACTTTGAGCCAAAAACCCATCCCAGCTCCAACTATCTGTTCCTTCACTCCAGGATTCATCCGGTTTACAAAAGAAAGAGTTTGCGCTACTTGCAGCGCCCTATCACTGGAGTGCTGGTTGCTGCATTGCTAAATGAGTCATTTAGCAAGGGTTGAGTACTTGACATACTCATCCTTACCTGAGAAGTCACTGACAAAAATTTTAGCAGGTTTCAATAGAAGTGACGCTTTGGACCACAAATAGTTGCAAGAATAATCTTGGCACTCCTTTATTTATATATAGAAGGCTTGTTGTTTTGAGATACACAAATTAAAAATTCTGTCATGTCATCTTAATGAATAAAACAATTGATTTCTCAATAAATATAAATATTGATACTCACAAAACAGATTTGTTTATATAGCTGACAGTGCAGTTTGATTTAATTCATTTGGGTCATTAAATCAAATATTTAAAACTGCTTACTATGCACTACATAAATTTTAATAGTCTTACATACACTTTAATATAGAGATTTTCCTAAAGTTCAACTTAAAGAAACACGAGCATATATTAAGTCTACACACATAAAAACTTCAGACACGAAAGATACACATTTTACGCGATAAATTGCAAAATTTTCACCACTGTTAAAGGAAAACCGATCACAAAGAAAATTAAACATTTCTAAAGGAGCTTCTAGAAGACGTCTTAACTGTAAGACTGTCCAATTGGAACTCTTTATATAGACCCATTCTTCCCCTTCAAAATGAGACCAAGACTCCATTTTATCACTATTGGTTCTTTTATTTATGACAGTTTTTATGAAACATAACTTTTTCCTAAAAAGAAGGAAATTTGGTGATTTTTCAAACTTTGACCCCCCGTAACTCCCAAAAATTTTTTTTCAGCAAAACCGTTTTGGCAACTTAGTTTCACTCCTGAATAGAACATCATACCAAATTTTCAAGAAATCGGGGAGGTGACCTGACACCCCCCTGCTGATTTGAGATGGAATGGTGGTCCTATGGTCATAATTTATAGTATTTTGAATATTGGAAAACATTTTTCATCAGTTTATACTCAGATTAACTAAGTATTTATTAGTAAAAAGATCAATTTAATTAATGTATAATTATAATAATTTTCTTTGAATAAGCAGTTTTTATTTTTTTACTTTTTATTCAAACAATAAAGATACATTACAATTTATTAACTTGTTTTATATTTGCGTTTGTCATACAAAAATTTGTTTTAAAAAAATGTTTTATGTAAAACTATAGAGACAGAGCCCTCACTCACGGTGTTTGAAGTACTTACTGAGGTCTCTCTCTTTTAAATGCATTATGTTAATTTAACGTGAAAATATTTTTTTTTAATGTTAATTTTTAATGTTAAAAGTTTTAGTGAAAATAAATATTATTATCTGGGCATCAGTTTGAGGCTCACTGTGTTCCCTTGAGATAAATCAACAAGGTCTCTTAGTGTTAGATCAACAAGGTCTCAACGTGCTAGATCAAAAATGTAAGAACAATATTAATGTTATAATTGCAGGATTTCTACAACAGAAAGAAATTAAAAAATAATTAAATAAATTATTTGATTTCTGTAATGATTGAAAATTAAGATAATAAATTTATTGGATCTAGTCTTAGTTATATTCCTTTAAGGATATGTGTGAGATATCTTACTCTGGGTTTAACTTGGTGAAGGAGATAGTAGAAGATATCTGTCTATGGAGCAGGTAAGGTACGTAAGGAGTAACACTGCACTTTCTCATATCCAACATGTGTCCAAAGAAATGCACACTCCAGTGATCCTCACAGTCAATGTTGGTCAAGCATTTGCTTCTCCTGATGACAGTGTTGTACTTGGCGAAACCTCCGTACATTCTTTCCACAAATCTGGACATCACACGGACAAAAAGATCAACAATCATACAAGTGATACATTAGAATAACATTCATTAGGTTTGCATGGTTTTATCAAGTTATTTGGATTACAAATAATAAAATTGTGTATTGTGTGCCTCCGACCTTTTCCACACCTGATCGGATTCTTACTATGCTCATCCTCATTTCTTCGGACTCACTTCTCTCAGACAGGCTTTAATTTCAGACAAGAAACATCAGTTTTCGGCCAACTGACTACACTAGACTAGACACGTTCCTTGGTTCTATGACAGTACGACATGTGTGCCACAGTTTACATCGATAAGGAAGAATTATTTCCAGCATTAACATACTGGGAGCTATCATATTATATCACGCAGGCTCGGAGTAAATCAACTGACCAGTGGTTTCCTTACTCAACTCTATGGTCCTGTAAATTATATGATGGAATATTTTATAGATCTTATGAGAAAGAAAATAATGCCTGGGCCCCCAGATAATGTGAACTATTTCACAGTCATGTCCTCCATATGAACACTCATGTCTTCCATATGAACACTCATGTCTTCCATATGAACACTCATGTCTTCCATATGAAGAAAGGTCCACTAAATGCTACAAACACATGATTCTACAATAAGACTACAACATGGCACCAAGGTAATAATAGTGCTATAGTAGATTAAGATGTTAACTTCTTATAACAAACACTTTTATTAAACTAAATGTTAACAGTTCAAAACCTTAAATCATACTGAATTGATTTGTCAAATTAGCTTAACATATTGTGACATGATGTCATAATATATTATGCCATTATGTACGCTAACACATGGTACCTTTTAGCTCTGCCATAGCTAGTAGATATGTAAATGTAATCATCCACAAGTCTCACCAGGAAGTCAGAGTGGAAATACTGTAGCAGGTACTCAGTATCCATGCAGGTGTAGTACAGGTCACACAAAACCCCAGAAAGGTAACCTCCTGTAACAGAGTTGCCAACCCTTTCATACTATGCTTTAATATATGTGTATAATATATAATATATATATATATATATATATATATATATATATTATATATATATATGTGTGGTGTGTGTAAGTTTGGAATTAACTCTCTCTCCTACTTAAACAGTTCCATTTTGTAAACACTTATTTCAGAGAATCATTACAACTCCATTTATGTAACTTTAATTTTTTTTTAAATTCCTTTTCTAAAAACGAATAAAAAAACGGTAAACACATTACTCCTAAAGGCCAAGATGTCAAAGTGGCTAATCTAGGAAAAAAAATATTTAAACCGCTGGCAACACAATTTTTGCTTTTTAGTTCTACTTTGTATTCCACAACAAATACCCAGTTTTTAAATACATAAATAAATAAATATTTTATTATTTTCTTTAACAAACATACAAATAATGAAATAAACAGAGTCTCTCCACTAATGATATATATTTGACATAGCCAGCTTTCCAATCTTACAGATCATCATCAGTGCCTAACCAACAAAGTAAAAATATATTACATAAAATACTCTAAAGAAAATAACATACAAAATTGTATTTCTTTTATTTTAGTATGTTATTTTTATTTAGAGTATTTTATGTAATATATTTTTTACTTTGTTGGTTAGGCACTGATGATGATCTGTTAAGATTGAAAGCTGGCTATGTCAAATATATATCATTAGTGGAGAGACTCTGTTTTATTTCATTACTTGAAACTCCACAACTCATTTTTCCTTATTATTAAACATACAAATAATATTTTTTAATGTACAACATTACAGAAAAAAAGAAATTAAAAAATAATAATTGTACCTGGGTCTATATAGTACATAAAAAGGTTATTACTAAAAACAATTTACATGATATAAAAAAAAACATACATTATATTAGAATATTAGTATAAATTTCAACTGATTATATGTATTAATTAATGTATGATATGTATTATATGTATGATTATAATGTATATTATTAATTATAATAATAATGTATATTATTAATATACATTATTAATAATAATAAGTTTTAAGGTCTTTTTCAAGTAACAAAAAAAATACAAATCTGTTTGATGGTACAACAGTCTCTGTGTGTGAAATTAGAACGGACAGAGTAGAGTTACCCTGTGTGAGTCCCTGAGTCATGATGTAGACACCTGTCCTGTGTCTCAGTCTCATCTTTGTGTTGCTGATGTAATCAAGTATAATACTCTTCACTAACTCCTTCGATATGTAGTTCTGTAATCACAACAAATATAATCCTGTTAAATTTTATTATGAGTTTAGGAGGGCTTGTATTTGTAGTTTTGTTCGTAGTTTGTGTTATATATTCATATTTCACTTAATTTTCACCACAACTAGACCAAAAGCCTGATTTTTGTGCCAAGTTCAACTCAATAGCATAAACACAGCAAGAGTTGTGTGTGACACAAACAGAGCGACTAACAGCATGATAAAAACAACTTAGAACATCAGGGAAATGCCTGAAACTGATAATTATGGTGGATCTTTTTTAAAACAATACATTTCCTTATGCCTACAGTAATAGGTAAGGAGAAGTAAAAACTATTTTGCAACAAAAGATTTGCTGTAAATAAATAATGAGGTAATGAATTATCTAGAGGTTTATATCATTTGATACTACCAAGTTTTGCAAAACATGACTAGTTGATACAATATAATTGTGCGAGAGATACCTAGGAAATGTGACTCTTGCACACATTACAATTGACATTATGTCAAGCCATCAATAATGACGAATGTCGAATGATGAAACAGTTCCTAGATGTAGCATTGCATTTTGCTTGTTTCATTTCCAAGGTGTCTCTTGCACTAGGAAATGTCTCTCTTTCCTGTGTCAACTATTCATGTTTTGCAAAACTCGGTAGAATCAAATGATGTATGTTTTGATTGCTGTGCATTATGGCAGTAAGAGAGCACCGCTCGCCTCTGGTTAAGTACTTCACATTATATTATTCGGAATTAATTGAAGGTCAGCGTGAGTTCAAGCTCTGTCGGCGCTCTGATGAGTTAGACGTAACGAAACAGAGACATGACATCACGTCGAGACATCAATGATGACAAAAGTCGAATGATGGAACAGTTCCCAGATTTAGCATTGCATTTTGCTTGTTACATTTCCTAGGTATCTCTCGCTCAATTATATTGTGTTATCTATAACACAATTACCAGATTATAATTACCAGACTCGGGAGCTGGAACACGTGTCCTGCAGACAGTACCAGAGGAAGTTTGGTGAACTGACAAACTGTTTTCTTAAACTTGGTGTTGGTAAAGTGAAACTGAGTCATCTCCAGCAGATCTCCCTCTATTCCATCCATTTCTCTTTCTATTATGTCTATGAGTATATCCTTAACACGAAACAAAGACACATTCAAACAAAACACACTTATGATACAGTAGTTCTTTCAGACTTCACAAGATTCTCAAATCTCCAGAATTTCAAGTCAACATTACAATGCTCTAGGCTACTGAAGATGCTATAACAGGGAAAGATCACATGAGGACTTTTAATTTACTTGTTGACCAGGTACCACTAGATAATTTTGAAATTCTGACATGCACCAATTAGTGCTTTTAGAAACAATCAAATCCAACAACTGCAATCTTTATTTGTTGCCACAGACCATAGAGATATATACTAGAGGGGGCATGGTCTATCTCATTACATTGAGCGGCCTGAAACATCTTTTTGGGGCTCTCAGGGTCTTGTGTAACCTCATTAAAACCTCCTCTAAAGAGTGAGTTAAGTTTATAATACATTAATTGTTTTCGTCTTCACTCGCATGTTTTGTGTTTTGATTTGTATTTTAATCGTTCTACAATGAAAGAGTCTGTATTTTTGTTCTGTTTATATAAATAAATAAAATAAAATAAATAAATAACCATTTATTGCTACATTTTCTTTTGTGTTACATAAATTTTGTTTTTACAATTTGTAGCAAATCAGCTTTCGCTGTGGTACTCCACGTGTGGAGTTATAGATTAATTTTTACATAATTTTCATATTTATACATACATTTATTTTACTTATTTTATACATATAAAGATATAAATCTACATGCACATACATATTCACACTTTATCTGTATATACATGCAAACACACATCCACATCCACATACATATATTTTACTATTATCACTTCTTTTCACTTTTTAAATTTGACTTATCAGAATATAATATAATAAGCTAAGTATAGTATAATATAATAGTAACTAATATTTAATTAATTAGTTATACATATATTTCACACACATACATGCATACATACACACTCACAAACATGATTATACATAAATAAACACAATATAAACATACATAATAAATTAGTAGATTAAATAAAGATAAAATTAATAATTTAATTTAGTAAATGTTAGTATTTTCCATGCATTTTTTTTTTTTTTTTATTTTTATTTTAACTTAATTTAATTTCTGTACAACCATTCTTCTATGTATACTTTACTCATCCATTTCCACATATAGTCATTCTACTATATAATTTACTGTTCTTTTGTTCTGTTTATTTGATTATATTGATAGTCGAAGGTGATCAGGTTACTTTTTCTATGTTTCAAAACTCAACCAATAGGGCCCCTCTAGTAGTATATCTCTATGCCACAGACTGACTAATTTGAAAAAATACAAATGTAACTTGCAGTGATTTAATTGTAATGAGGAAACTTTCCAGCAAAGACCTTATGTATATGTATATATATATATATATATATATATATATATATATATATATATATATATATATATATATATATATATATATATATATATATATATATATATATATATATATTTATTTACCCTAAATTGTTTTGTGTACATAGAGGGCAGTGTTTTTTAAATCATAGACTTTGCATATTAGATAGTCTAAATCAGTGATGTAAGAACTTGTAGACTGGTAGTAACCTCATTGAATCGGTGATGTGAGAACTAATAGGGCTGGTTGTAACTTTCCAAGGAGTAAACTTTTAGCATAGACTAAGCCTTTTTATCGAAATCTAAATTAATGAGAAATGATTGACAAGACGAGTTGCTAATCTCACATGTTTGATGGATCCGTAAGCATCCTGGATATCAGCCTTGAGATAGTACAGTGGAGAGCCACCTATCTCTCTAACTAGTTCTCTCCACTTGTTATGAAAACTCCTTGTTAAGATCCCGTGGCGCTGTTTCACCATGCAAGTCAGTTGCCTGATAAACGCCGAGCAAGTTTTCAGCATTGCCTTTCTCTCTCTATCCCTGTTCAAACCAACTCAACTAATGAGAGCTCAATATACAACTCAAGGATGCACATGAGTGCTCCAATCCTGCAACCTGCAATAAGTTTCAAATAAAATGCATCTCTTGCTCACATCATTATGTACATATGGCACACATAAAGAGAATCACAAAGCCAACTACTTGCTAGCCAGCCTTGGCTGTTCTGCTGGCTTGGCACTAGGTAACTCAGCCAGCAGAATAAAGGATCACCAAATTTATACAACAACATGTCTTCCTCTTCCTCAGACAGAAAATACATTAGTTTTATACACAGCAGCCACGCTCATTGCTGCTTAGTTACGATCCAACAAAACTGTAAATATACTTGCCACTTTGAAATAAAAATGAGAAAACTTATTTATTTTATAAAGTGATACACTTGTACCAAATTCCAACTCAATTATATATAATATCAACACCAACAACGTCTTTCCACTAATTTAGTGAAAAGACGTTGTTGGTGTTGATATTATTAAAGAAAATTCCACTGCGCTTACTGAAGTTATGTTATCAATTATATTTGTTTTAGGTTAAAATAAAACAAATGTCATTCAGTAAAAATTAACTAATGCTGATAATGAGATAAAACTTGGCACATATGTTGGTTTTGTACATGACTTTACGTGAGCCAAATTTTAAGCTGATGAAAAAATTTTTCCGCTTATTATAAAATGTTTAATTTTTTGCTGAGTCATTATATATCTAGAGCAAATTTGTTAGGATAAAAAAATATTAGGATAGCACTAGGTGGCACAGGACCAAAAATTGATTTTGACACTAAGTTTTAACTCTTTAGCATACACTCGGACCTACGATGATAACAGACACACAACCTTGGGATCCTGTGACTTGAAAGACATAATTCAGGTAAATAGTAAAAATTATTGTAATAATATAGTAAAGTAGTATAGTATATAGTAGTAGTATGGTATAGAGTAGAGTAGAGGAATAGCAAAAAATAGAATAGGAAAAAAGTAGTAGAGGAATAGAATAGCAAAAGAGTAGTAGGGAGAAAGTAAAAAATAAAATAGGAATAGGAAAAAAGGTAGTAGAGAAACAGCAAAAAAAGTAGCAGAGGAATAGCAAAAAAGTAGTAGAGGAATAGCTAAAAAAAATAGAGGAATAGCAAAAATTAGAATAGGAAAAAAGTAGTAGAGGGATAGTAAAAAATAGAATAGGAATAGGAAAAAGGTAGTAGAGAAATAGCAAAAAAAGTAGTAGAGGAATAGCAAAAAGTAGTAGAGGAATAACAAAAAAAGAAGTAGAGGAATAGCAAAAAATAGAATAGGAAAAAAAGTAGTAGAGGGATAGTAAAAAATAGAATAGGAAAAAAAAGTAGTAGAGGGATAGTTATATATAAAATAGGAAAAAATATACTAGAGGAATAGCAAAAAAAAGTAGTAGAGGAATAGCAAAAAATGTGTAGATAGAAAAAATAGAATAGGAAAAAGTAGTAAGAGGGTAGTTATATAATAAAATGAAAAAAAACTAGAGGAATAGCAAAAAAAAGTAGTGAGGAAAAAAAAAGAGTAGAGGAATAGCAAAAAATGTAGTAGAGAATAGCAAAAAATAGCAAATAGGAAAAAAGTAGTAGAGATAGAATAGTAACAAATAGAATAGGAAAAAAAATAGTAGAAGAATAGCAAAAAATAGAATAGCAACAAAAGTAGTAGAGGAATAGCTAAAAAAAGCAAAAAAAATATGTTTTTTCGAATATTTTTTTTAGTCGCCATGCTAAATAAATTCATCAGTACAACTAAAGGCTAAGATTGAATTTACCTGTTAATAACAAGTAACCTACAGGTGATCCCGTCAGATTTTGGAAGGAATCTTATGGTGTTGTCAACAATAACATTCTTATGTAGGGTTTGACTAGGCAAAGCTGAGACAAGTGCATTAGGCTGGTATTGACATGAGGGGTGACTGTGCCTCGCCATACCATGCTTGCACTTACAAGCAATACAACCAACAGTTTCTATTGATGTACCAAAAACTTTTCTATTTTCCGATTCCAGTTCATTACCACACCCAACTCTTGATCTCACAGATTCAGCATCAGAATGAGAACGTATGTCTGTAGAGTCTATGTCAAGTGTTTCAATGGGTTCAACCTTTGTTTCGGTGATATCAACTTCGAATTGAACCCTTAATTCCATAGACTTTAGATCATTAGATTGAAATGCTGATTCAAACTCAGTTTCCGTGGATGTTGATTCAGAGTCAGACTGAGTCGTAAATACTTCAGTTTCCAATCCACTCTGAGCACAAGTTTGAAGATTGTCAGGTTTATTTAGCGTTCCTAAGGCTTCCAAAGCAAATCTCGACTCAACCCCTGTTTCCGTATCAGAGTTAACTCCGACAGTTTGGTCTGCACTGAGAGACTCCAGTCTTGGTCGTGAAGCTTGCAGCTCATCAGTCTGAAGCACAGAGCCCTGGTACTTAGTCAACTTGTTGTGCTTAATGAGAGACTTAGTCATTCTCTCTTCTCTATTATACCAATATCTACCAGTGAATCCTATCAACTCAAACTGAAATTAGACAACAAACAGAACTTAAAAATAATTTGAAATATCTCAGTTTCGCATTTTTAGAGCAAGCATAATACTTTCCCAATATACCAATGATATAGACAAGAAAAAGTAAAATTCAGTCATCCAAACAACCTCACTAGCATCATATCTAGAAAAGCTACTAAATGCATTTTTCTGAATACACATGGTATTTTTAATGAATTTATCTTGGATTTGTAAACTTTAGCCAATAGGAAATTTTATTGGAGCATCAATCCATAGAGATATATACTAGAGGGGGCATAGCCTATCTTAATACATTGAGGTGCCAGAAACATTTTTAGTGGGGCTCTCAGGGGCTTTGTGTAACCTCATTGAAACCTCCTCCAAGAGGGAATTAAGGTTATAATTTAATCAATTGTTTTTCGGCTTCCCGCAGATTGTTTGTGTTGTGATTTGTATTTTAAACATTCTACTATATAATTTACTGTTCTTTGTTCTGTTTATTGATGAAAATAATGATTTTTGAATTTGGTCAGGTTACTTTTCGATGTTTCAAAATTCAACCAATAGGGCCCCTCTAGTGATATATCTCAATGCATCAATCTCATAATTTTAGCTTATCTGCGTCTGTAAACTTTATTTATTATTTTGATGACTCACTTGGTAAGAGAGATTGAAGTAGAAGAACATGGTGAGTATTTTGAAGAGATAGTTATGTATGAGCCAGTATAGGAGGTGAGATCTCCACACTATGCAGCTATTATTCCCAGGGTATATAGTGGTGACAACTTCACCCAGGGTGGTGGCTTGGTTGATGTTGCGCTTCATCAGTCTACTCATCAGATTGGTGAGTCTGTGGAGATAAAGATGTCCACCCAGAAGAGAAGCAGGGATGTAGTTAGTTATAACATGCTTGATAAACTCCAATACTTTGTTCTTATTCACTTCTCCAGTCTGAAACATAAAATACACTACTTGCCTACATTTTCTTTATTGATTTATCTTTAATTTGGTGGATTATGTTTGGTCTGAGGTAATATATAAACCAAGTAAGGAAACTCCTGTATAGGAGTTTCCTTACTTGGTTTAGTAATACATGGGTTAGTATTAACCCATGTAAAAAATCAGGGAATTTTCCTCATCTCATAGGATTCACTCCACTCATCTTCACTATTTCAGGGTCGCTCGTTCTCACTACTTCAGGGTCGCTACTCAGGTCCCGTTCTCACTATTCAGGGTCGCTCGTCTCACTACTTCAGGTCACTCGTTCTCACTACTTCAGGGTCACTTCACTCCTCCGCACTACTTAGGACTCACTTTGCTCGTCCTCAGAATATAAGAAATCACCAAAATCATTTTCTAGGAACAAAACTAGACTTAAAGATTGATTTTTCAATGAAGTTTCAACTCTAAAGCATAAATACATCTGGAAGCTACAATACAGACAGACAACAATACACACACACATACAGACGGACAACTTTTGAAAACTACTCTGGATGACTTAAAAACTCCTGAAACAAATAATTCAGGTGATATCCGGGTTTCAAATTTTTATTGCAAACGGAGTACTTTTCCTATATACCAGTGATGGTATAAATAAGGAAATATAAAAATTGTCAAATTAATGATAGCAAATAATATTTCAGGGGGGGGGCTTATCATTGCATAATCTCTCATATATAATTATTTAATTATTGACATTTAGTACTGAAAAAATTGTGTTTTTATTGCATTTAAGTTTATACCCATTTTCATCATGCTATGTCAAAGAATAATTCATCCGGTGTGTAACTTTATCCATCAGGTACTCATCTGATGTTTTTACATGATATTTTATCTGGTGAGTGGTGTGGGAAACTAATCAGGTAAAACATCAGATTAATAAAGTTACACTTAATCGCATCCCATTTCAAGATTTGTCAGGTTATGCTGTATTGTTTTTGTTGTTCATTGTTGTGGTTTGTTTATAGTATAGTTTTTAAGGTGGGATTTTTTTTTTACTTGAATCAGTCATTAGTTAAAGATTCTTAAAGTTAAAAAAAAATAAATTTTTAAATAAAAATGCGTAAAAGAAGATAATGTTAGGTTATGATAAGAATCATCAGCTGGCCGAGGTGGTGAGCTAGATTTCCCGCCGCTGAAGAACTTTTCCCGCCATGAGTGACCTTGATGAATAAAATTAACCCATCTGGTACTCATCAAATGTTTTCAACTTATCAGATGAGTACCTGGTGGATAAAGTTACACACCGATCATAAATGAGAGTGATGGAGATCTACCATACAACATTTTACTTACAACAGTGTGAAATCCAAACTTATCATAAGTCTTCCTGTAATTCATTTTCTTCTGTATTCTTATCAACTTCCCCAAACTTTTCATTATCTCTTCATCCTCTGTTATCTGACTATTTCTAGCATAATTCTCATCCTTATCAAATATATCCAACACCAAATCCTTAGGAGTGACATCGGTCTTGTTAAAAACAGACTTGTTGGGCCAGTTCATGAACGTGTAGCAGTAGAGTAACTTTTGTTTCAGTATCACACTGTCCGATAGACGTTTGACTTTGCTCTTATTTGTTGCCAACTTGAAATTTGATACATAAGCTGTTTGACTCGTTAAACAAATATAAGTGTTGTTGTACTTATAGAATAATAAGTTATTGTTGAATAAAAATTTAAAAATCTTACACCCTAACTCTTCATAAATCTCCCTCCAGAATTTAAAACTTTGAAAATTAACAACGGAACAGAATTTGAGTTTATTTTTTGAATCTTGAGAATTTTTAATATTGTGCAGATTGGAGAAAAAGGCCGTGAAAAATTTGGAAAACGTGTCAAGTTTGGTAACTTGCTTTAAGAACTCAGGGCACGGGTTGTGTGGTAGTTTCTTCATGTATACTTGATCTATTTCTGGACCAGATATGTTCAGATTGAAATGTTTCAATAGAAAAGCACTGAATGGCTCCATTGTACATGAAAACCTATAACAAATGAAAAGAAAAACAATACTGTATATAGTAGTCTAATAATAGTCAACAGTAAGAAAAGACTCAAAACCTAGCTTCCTGAGCTATGCATTACTCCACTAGGGACAATCAGCGCATGCACAGGCAATATTTGGGGTGCAGAGGAAAGCGTTAAGAGCAATATTCAACTTAGGATATAGAGAGGACACCAGACCTTACTTCAAGGAATATGGCATACTGACTCTTCCCAGCATGTACATTGTACAGTGCATCTTACACATTAGAAATAATTTAGAAGAGTATTTTGTAAGATCAGATGTTCACACACATGATACTAGAAACAAAGACAAACTAAATGCTAAATTTTGTAGAGTGTCAAAAACCCAAAATGGTGTAAATTATTGGTCTATTAAATTTTATAATAAATTACCAAGCCATATGCTTTTGCAAAATGAAAAACAATTCAAAAGAAGTATAACCTTATTATTAAAGGAAAAAGCATGCTACTCCTTCCAGGAGTTTTTAGAGTTACAATTTTAATATAGTTTTTTTTCTTTGACGATTGTTATATCCCTTTTTGGGGTTTTGACAATAAAAATTTCTATCTATTCTCTCACCGGCACTGATGATGACCTTTAGTTGGTTGACAGCTGGTTATGCTTTATTTTAAATAAATAAATTTTTTACACCAGTGAAGAGACTTATTTTATTACTCTGAATACTGTAGTCAGTGAGGGAAGGAAGCAGTTTATGACCCATTTGAAAGGTTTGTATTTCGACAAACATAATTTTTTATCAAATTTAATTTGAACTTTTTGTAGTAAACTTTAAAAAGAAATGGGTACAGAATACTTCGGAACTTTTTTTTATCGCATCAGATTGGCTACGCTCATACTCCTGGCTTCATACTCATTTCGCTTGTCCTCAGAATAAAGTCATTAAATTTATACTAAAACACATCTTCGGGCTCGCTGGGCTTGTCCTCAGATAGTAAATACATTTGTTTTATTCCTAGCGGACACCCATCCAGCCACTGACCAAGCTCAATGCTATTTGTTTCCTTTCTATTGTATGTATGTAAGTTTTTCATGTATATGAGTTGTTGAACCTTGGAAAAGCTTATCAATAAATAAATAAATAAATTCAACTTTTATAATCCACAAAAAATCATGGATATACTTGTTGCTTTAAAACAAAACTTGGTGTACTTATTTATTACTTAAAGCTACTTGAACCAAATTTCAACTCAATTGGATTATTTTTAAATTTTTTTTAAAACAATCGTACATAAGTCATTCGACAAAAATTGAAAATGCTGATTGATAAGATGAAACTTATACATAGCTACATGCGTGCCAAATTTCAATAGGATTGCATCATTTTTACATGCCTTATGATTTTTTGAAAATTTTGCTGAGTCATTATAGCGGGTTAATGACGTCACAACAAATTATTTTCTGAATAGCACAACCACAGCGGTAGACTTACAAAGTTCCAACTCTCTAGCATAAATACACTGGGAGCTACGATGATAACAGACACACACACACAGACAACTTTGTGAAAACCACTCAGGAGGCTTTCAAAACGCCTGAAACATCTCGGTTTCAAGTTTTTTTTGCAAACACAATACTTTTCCTATATAGCTACAGTATAAAAGAGGAAAAGTTAAAATACAGGTGTAAACAAAATTTTAACATATAATATGGAGTATTGGACCTTCAGAGTAAGGTAAGATATAGAACTGTTACATAGTGTTAAAAAGTGCTAAATAGACGAATGAGTGCTCTAGAACATTCAACCTCTGCGTCTTGAAACTTGAAACTGTCTATTGAAACTTTGTCTAAGAGAACTATTATATAAAAAGTAGAATATTACTATCATATAATATATTAAATTATTATTAAGGAGCACTGCTGATTTCAGCAAAGCTTATTTCCAGGTGGGCTTAACTAATATCTTAATTAGTTGGTTAATAATTATAATTTCTTTCACAAAAACTTCTATATTCTTTAGTCGGCTAAACTTCAATATTAAGTTCAAGAATAGTAAATCCCAACAAAACACATGCATGTAAAAAAGAGCCAAGTTTAGCGTAAAAAGTTCTGAGATCATTGAATAAACCAAGTTGTAGGTTTCCAATAATGCTTGTAAATATATGAGGTCTTGGCGGTTTCACTTTGTGACTTGGCCATAATGCAGCTAAAGGTATTGCGGTACTAAACATCTTGTATAGAGTGTCGACATACACTATAATAATCTATTCATCCTATGTAATAGATAATTTATTCACCACAGCACAAGGCTAATGCCTTAATGTGGTGAATAATCCAATGTTATGGCACAAAATACCAAAATTTGATTTTGCATTAATAATCTGTTTTGATTTGTTTTTTAACTGAAAATAAAAGGATATATTATTTTAAAAAAATAAAAAATAAGCTTATTATGTCAATACTTAACAAATAATTAAGGGGGGGGGGTAGGCAAGGTTGCGGTTATTAGCAATAATACATGGTAAAAAGTTAGTGGTGATACCTCTGGGACTTAATTGGTGGAAAAATAAAATAGGTGGGAACTTTTTATTTTAACAATTTACAATAAGCGGCCGTTTAATGGCTGATTTTTACAGCTCCACATATAAAAGTGTTAGGTTATTTAGGTTATTAGCATTAAATTAACTTAGGGGCTTCACTAATTTCACCCATTTCTCAGTTGCGGTGGATCCTTGGTGACAACATTATTGATACCTTCTCACTAACCACACAACAAGACAGGCCCGTAGCCAGGTAGGGGTCAGGGGGTATTGCTCCCCCTCCCCTGATATAAATTTTGCTCCCTCTGAAGAAGTAGATTTGAGTGGACTCCCCCTAGAATTCCACATCTAAATTTAGATGTGTGAATTTTGCCTCCCCCCTGAGATTGGTTTCGCCCCCTTACGAGTTTTGGCAGGCTACACGCTTGCTACAAGACTTACATTGGGCCAGCATCAGGCCACAGAGCCAAATGCTTACTGTATGAGCACTTGTTGATTAAGCACTAAAATTAAGCATACCTTGGTCTACCGTGTCCCAACCGCCTCCTCCTTATTGCAATTTCTGTAATGAGCAAACCTGTGACTGAATCTGACTCTCAACAGAGAAATAACCAATTCAGTAAACAACTCCCTACCACCGCATTATTGCTATTTCGTATTTCGGCAAAGTCAACATTACAACACGCGTATTTAATAGTGAATACAATCAACATAAAACATAATTTGTCATCGCAAATACATGGAATAAAACCAATTCCACATAACTTATTTTTCTTTAGCATGCGTTCGTTATTACTTCTGAGTTTATTAAGAGCCTTAAAGTAAATATTGCAAGTGCAGGTTTGGATTGAATTAGATATTTTATATTGAATAATATTTTATAATTGAATTAGATATTACTATTGTAAGCAAGCTTTAGAAAAAAAGAGATAAATTTTGAAAATCCCGCAATCAATTCTTCTTCTTCTTCTCTTTTGTTAATCACAAATTAATTATTCCTCACTATCGGTGTGTAACTTTATCCATCAGGTACGCATCTGATGAGTTGAAAACATCTGATGAGTACCAGATGGGTGTTGATTTTATTCATCAAGGTCACTCAGAGCGGGAAAAGTTCCTCAGCGGCGGGAAGATCTAGCTCACCACCTCGGCGAGGTGGTGCCCAGGTGGTGCCTCTAATCATAACCTAACATTACCTTCTTTCGCGCTTGTTTATTTAAAAAGATATTTTTTTTTAAACTTAAGAATCTCTAGACTTAGGACTGATTCAACTTCTGTTAAACTTTGTATTATTGTATTCGTTTTATTTAAGTGTTGAATGTTTGAAACCGAAAGTTGGACATCTATATTATTGGAAGAAAAGAAAATAAGTGTGGTTTGTTCGATTTTCCTGAAATAAATACGGTAGTCAAATCTAATGTTTTTGTTTACATTTTGCACTCGTTTGTTTCTGGTGTTTTTGTACTATTATTGACTTATTTTTAAGATAATATCTTATATTATTTGTTTTCAACGACAAAGGTAATTTGTTTATACTGAAAGAAGTATGTATATCAGCATTTGTGGTATGGAAAATTAGTAACTTCGTAGATAAGTTGCTCAAGTCATTTCTGTGACTTGTGAATGAACTTCATGCATAAATAAGTACTGTTGTAAGATGTCAATGTCATTTACTCAATTTATGTTAAAAACCAAATAATTTGTCAATATACATATAACTGTGCGAGAAACACCTAGGAAATGTAACAAGGAAAATGCAATACTACATCTAAGATTTGTTCCATCATTCGACATTTGTCTTCATTGATGGCTCCACATATTGTCATGTCCCACTCTGTTTCGTTACGTCTAACTCTTCAGGTCACCGACAGAGCCTGAACTCACTGTGACCTTTAAATTAAAATCCCAACGAATATAATGTGAAGTATTTACCAGAGACGATTGGTCCTCTCTTACCACCATCATGCTTGACAAGTAAAACATGTATCATTTGATACTACCGAGTTTTGAAAAACATGAATACTCACACAATATAAATGTGAGAGAGACACCTAAGAAATGTAACAAGCAAAATGCAATGCTACAAATTATCTGTGTTTAAAAGATGATATTCTAATTTCATACTTCATGACTCATATCAACTTCACAAGTGCGAAGCGATGCCCACCTCAAGAAAGTCAAGTTTCATTTCAGTGAAGCCTTCAGAGCGTCAGTCACAACCATCATGCGACTGTAGTCAAAATATTTAATTCTAAATAGGATTTAAACTTGTATTAAACTTTTCTTTATTGTTAAATTTTTTTATTAAAATAACATTTAGTAAAATTTGATTCTTTTATTTTAACTTCTGTATGACCATCACCAGTTTAGAAGGTGTTTGTCATACAGATGCCTGAACAACCCTTAATCTATAAGATCTGATTTACCTTAGCTTGAGCTTTGTGCAATCAGACACATACCTAACTGAGCTGTCCATTAGTGTCAGGGCAGACAGCATACAAATTTGTGATAAATATTTGTGTTCATTAATAGTGTTTCTCATTTTTTGAATTGAGAGAGGTATCACATCTGTGATTTCCAGAGTTCTCAGGATGAATGAATACCGTGTTCTACTTGCAGGTATAGTATATTTAATGAAACTTGAGATATGACTTCTAATGTAATTTACATTTTTAGTTCATGGCAGCATCCTCTTCACCAGGTTTTATTTATAAAGACTCTTCAATTATTGAGAGGGTTATATCACAAACTACAAAATGACAATTACTGTATCCACAGAAGCCATCTGCATTTGATTACAATAGGTATGACTGATCCTTTTTTCAGTCTAAATGTTTTCGTGGTAAACATTGTGAATTCTAGTAGCATCTAAAATTCAAATTTGATAATTGTATAATGTTAGACATGTGCAATACTATACTAATACAACAAATGCAATACTTACCTGACGATTCCTCCAATTTTTTTGTATACATGATAAATAGGGTAGATATCAATCATGAGGCTGTTTAAATTGTAGAAAAAAATGGGTAATCATGAGTCTGTTTTTTTTTAACAATTCCTTTATTTACAAGTATACATACAAAAAGAAAAAGAATACAAAACAAGGTAACACAAAAGTATACAAAGAAACCCACAAGGCAAAGCCGGAGTGTGGGGATTTAAATTGTAGATAAACAGATCTTTCAATGAGAAATAAAATAGTGATGTGCCAAATTGACTTTTTAAATCGATTTATATGAGGCATAGGCTTTATAATCTAAACAGGCATTATTATTACTATTTTAGGGTAATAGAATACCGTGTTTCTATTTGCAGGTATAGCAAATTTAATGAAACTTGAGGTATGACTTTCTAATGTAATTCACATACATAGTTCATGGCAGCTTCCTCTTTGCCAGATTTTATTTATAAAGACTTTAATTATTGAGAGGGTTATAATATCACAAACTACAAAATGACAATTACTGTATCCACAGAAGCCATCTGCATTTGATTACAGTAGGTATGACTGATCCTTTTTTCAGTCTAAATCTTTTTGTGGTAGAACATTATGAATTCTAGTAGCATCTAAAATTTCAATTTGATAATTTTATATTGTTAGAAATGTGCAATACTATACTAATAAAACTTACCTGAACATAAAAAAAGTCTCAGAAGAAAATTGAGATGATTCCTCCAATTTTTATGTATACATGATAAGCCAAAAATAGGGCAGATATCTATCATGAGTCTGTTTAAATTGTAGAAAAAAATGAGTAGTCATGAGTTTTTTTTTAACAATTCCTTTATTTACAAGTATACATACAAAAAAGAAAAAGGAATACAAAAAAAGTTTACACAAAAGTATACAAGTAACCCACAAGGCAAAGCCTGAGTGGGGGGGACTTTTTTTAAACCGATTTTATGAGTCGACTCAACAGATAATTGACTTAAGTCGATAGTTGATTCAAATCGCTTGATCTGATTGAAATCGAGTCGGATCAATTCAATTTGATTCGACTCTAATCAATATAAGCTGACATGGGTCGATTCAAGCTGACTTAAGTAGATTTAATTTGACATGTGTGTACCCTGACGCCTGTATGACAAACAGCCTAAATTGGTGTTGTTCATACAGAAACTAAAATAAAATAAAAGAATCAATTTAACTAAAGTTTATTATAATATAAAATTTTAACAATAAAAGAAAAGTTTAATACAAGTATAAATCCTATTTAAGAATAAAATATTTTGGCTACAGTTGCATGAGGGCTGCGACTGATGCTCTTGAAGGCTTCACTGTAATGATACTTGACTTTCTTGAGGTGGGCATCGCTTCGCACTTGTGAAGTTTATATGAGTCATGATGTATGAAATTAGAATATCATCTTTTAAACACAGATAATTTGTATCATTGCATTTTGCTTGTTACATTTCCTAGGTGTCTCTCTCACATTTATATTTTGCGAGTATTCATGTTTTTCAAAACTCGGTAGTATCAAATGATACATGTTTTACTTGTCAAGGCATGATGGTGGTAAGAGAGGACCAATCGTCTCTGGTAAATACTTCACATTATATTCGTTGGGATTTTAATTAAAGGTCACAGTGAGTTCAGGCTCTGTCGGTGCCCTGAAGAGTTAGACGTAACGAAACAGAGTGGGACATGACATTAGGTGGAGCCATCAATGAAGACGAATGTCAAATGATGGAACAAATCCCAGATGTAGCATTGCATTTTGCTTGTTAATTTCCTAGGTGTCTCTTGCACAGTTGACGAAATTGGTCAAATTGGATTGACAAATTATTTGGTTTTTAACATAAATTGAGTAAATGACATTTAGATTCCATCTCCCTAGTTCTAGCGTATGCAATCGGATCCCCTCCGCATGGTTCATACAGCTTGAATTATCGTATTGAGAGATCGTACTCTATACGATACGCGGATCTAAAGTGTGTGTGAACGTACTAAATTGACATCTTACAACAGTACTTATTTATGCATGAAGTTCATTCAACTTGTGCCAATGTCTCTATGCATCCATTATCAGTTAACCAAAATCTAGGATGAACGTCTTCTAGATTATAAAAATGAATAGAAGATATTGACATTTCACTTAAATTATGCACGGCAACAAAGCACAGAAGTGACTTGAGCAACTTATCTACGAAGTTACTAATTTTCCATATCACAAATGCTGATATACATACTTCTTTCAGTATAAAGAAATTACCTTTGTCGTTGAATACAAATAATATAAGATATTATCTAAAAGAAGTCAATAATAGTACAAAAACACCAGAAACAAACGAGTGCAAAATGTAAACAAAAATCATTAGATTTGACTACCGTATTATTTCAGGAAAATCGAACAAACCACACTTGTTTTCTTCCGATAATATAAATCTTCTTGATTTCATATGTTTTATATGTTATTTGTAATCACATCAGACAATATTAAAACTTAAAAAATGTACTAAAAACAAACCACGAACAAGTAACAACAAAACAATACAGCATAACCTGAAAATCTTGAAATAGGGCGCGCGATAGTGTAACTTTATTCATCTGATGTTTTACCTGATTTGTTTCCCCCACCACTCACCAGATAAAATATCATGTAAAAACATCAGATGAGTACCTGATGGATAAAGTTACACACCGTATGGAATCTTTTCTTTGTACAATTATTTATATACGATTTTTTCAAATTAAGTTGAAACTAATTTAATTATTTTTTACTTTTCTCATTTATACACTATGTATATACACCTTTTTTGACACCTTCTCACTTACCACACAACAGGACATTAAATTATTGTCACCGATGATTGCATATAAATTAATTATTTTACAAATATTTTTGTCGTATTTATACACTTTAATTTAAGATGGAGGTTACTTAACTCACAAATGTCAATAAAATATGTATTAAGTTCAAAATGATATTTAATAAATACAATGATTAGGTCATTGGACCAAATACAAGATTGCGGACTAATAGAATTGTTTCCTTAAAAAAATGTTGACATGATTGTAAAAGCTAACCCTTAATATTAGCCTTGTACTCGTAGAAGGGACTTTCGACGGAATGAACTTTCAACGTAAGGGCTTTTCGCTTGTGTACTGACCCTAGTAATAATAACATCAAGGATCTTGAATAAAAATTCTTATTCAAGATCTTTGAATTCGCGATTCAAAGAGATAGTTGTAAAGTTGGCAATACCAATGGCGGGAAAACGAAAGGGTGATCAAAAAATTTTGTATCATAGGATTAGCATGGGAGCCGATAAAAAGTCTTCTTTTATTTATTTATTGTTTGTTAATTTGTGATAAATGTGATGAGAATTTAGAACGACCATCGGTACTAAAAAAATTGCAAATATTTCGTAGTTAAATGTTTCGATAATTCCAGGATTTTAAATATAGAATCTGGCTCTTATCACTGCAGACTTGGATTCGTCCGATTTAACCCAGAAATAATAAAACCTAAACGGATAATTTAAACAAACTTTTTACAAAAATTGAATTCATTGAGTTATTAATTATTTTAGTGCGTAAGTAAAATTGATTAATAAATTAAAACACCATTACGGTGAAAATTGGCATCTTACCAGTTAATTTAAATACCTGTTACAACTAATTTAAACAATTTAATGCAATTAAATGGTAATTTTTGTGGTGTTTGTGCAAACTAAAATTATTAAAAGTAACATTAATATTACAATAAAATAAAATAAACACTATATTATGATTCTTCATCTTCTTATCTCTCATTTAAATACTCGTGACAACCCATTAAAACATTATTTTTCAATGAAATTGGTGATTCTACTGAGTTCATACGTCCTATAATTAAATAAATTAAAGACTTGATAAAAAATTTAAAGAAATAATCGTCACAAATAAGAAAAACCAGAAAATCCCCATAAGGACTTTGACAACGATCACTCTTTCGTTATCAATTTCTTATCAGCGACGGTGGCGCTGCTACGGACTTTGAATCGCGAATAGACTGCTGGACACAGCTTCATAGTTGGCAATTCTGTCTAAGAAGAACAAAAAAAACACGAAGAAACCCAAAAAAGAACGAGAAGAACAGTTGTGATAAGAATTCATTTTCTAAACAAAAGATTTTCCCCTTGTATTAGCATAGGACAAAATTTTTAGGAGGTGTTTTTTAATATAATTTATTGTATTTAACTCTTGAAATGTTATGAAATCGAAAGTTGGACATCTATATTTACGTTAGGAAAGGAAACAAGTGTGGTTTGTTCGATTTTTCCGAATAAAATACGGTAGTGAAATGTGACCTTTTTTTTGTGCATTTTGGACCCTCCGCTTTTTGACTTTTTAAATATAATTCATATTATTTAACTCTTGAAATGTTATGAAAATCGAAAGTTAGACATCTATATTATCGAAAGAAACAAAATCAGTGAGGTTTAGTAGATTTTTTCTGAAATAAATACGGTAGTAAAATCTAATGTTTTTGTTTACATTTGCACTCGTTTGTTTCTGGTGTTTTTGTATTATTTTGACTTCTTATTTAGATAATATCGTATATTATTGGTTTCAAACGACAAGGTAATTTGTTATACTGAAAGAAGTATGTATATCAGCATTTGTGGTACGGAATATTAGTAACTTTGTAGATAAGTTGCTCAAGTCACTTCTGTGCATTGATTCCGTGCATAATTTAAGTGAAATGTCAACATCTTCTATTCATTTTTATAATCTAGAAGATGTGCATGCTAGATTTTTGTTCACTGATAAAGAATGCATGGAGACATTGGCACAAGTTGAATCAACTTCATGCATAAATAATTACTGTTGTAAGATGTCAATGTCATTAACTCAATTTATGTTAAATTAAAAACCAAATAATCTGTCAATATCATAGATAAACAATATTAACATAGATGGCTCACTCAAAGATTTTTTTAAAAAAAATAGTTGACGGGATGCAGGAGGCTCAAGTAGTACAGTCTAGTGGTGACAACGTGAAACTGTCAGATATTTCTATTTCTGACACTTTTTTTTATTTATTTTTATTCAACCAAACAACGAGCTGTTGAGGGTAATCAAGTCTTTCCATCTGATGAGGAGTCGATGGATGAGTGATCCCAAGAAAGTCTATAAGAATTTCGTATAAATTGGTAAAAAGTGAAAAAAAAAATTTCTCACTCTTACTTTACCCTTTCTGTTGTCCCCCCTTGGATTTGAACCTCTAATGTCAGAGTTTCAATTTTTGTTTGTTTCCTTTACTTATTGTAACCGTGGGTTGGGTAGTCCAAGAGCCGTCTAACTTGGTCCCACGAACAGTGGTACCTACTTGTAGATACCTAGGCTTTTATATGGGTGAATAAATCTAAGGTCTAAAGTCAAATTAGTATGTATTCAACATAAAGGCATGAACAAACTTACATATACAAATAAGCATTTACTTAAATATTAATTAATCATTAACTAGAACATTGTCTCAAGAAACCCCTTAGAATATCAACTTTACTTACAGATCATAGTCAATGTGAGCGTCGTCCACTGCATAACCACGAGCATAACTACCAGCGTCCGAAGAATGAAAGAATGTCGAATGTCTGAGTGACAGTGAATGAATGCGTGTGACATGGAGGAATCACCGTGTATGAGTGCCCCTCCTTTGAGCTCAACTTGCTCTTATAGGGGCAGACACGTCACCAAGGGAGGTACCCTCTGAAGATGGGGTGTTAATCAAGGACATGACCATATAAGGTGACCTGATGCTCTAAAAGTGGCGTGATGCCTGATGACTCACGGGCATGGTGCCTCTGAGACTGGCTGCACCCTAATCGGGGCCTCTTAAGTTGGACTTAGAGTTTTTCCTACCGCTATAGAACTCAACCTATGAATTCAGAGATCTAAGTGGTCGGCCCATTTGGGCCGACTGTTACAGGTTCCCCGTGGCCGAAAAAGCCACGAAATACGGGGCCAAACACGAGGCCGCGTATTTCGGCGTATCCGGGTTTCCTGAGACTTGTGATACATACATTGAAAATACAAAATTCAAAGCGAAATACAATACAATATAGCAACTGTTACAATAATGTAGGGAAAAGAACGGGGAATGGGAGGTGGGAGGGTACCTGTAACCGGACGAGCCAGGTGTGGTAGTGGGGTGGGATGGAATGGAACAGGAACAATCGTCCTTGCATTGTATATACTATGGGGAGCAATACGAGAGGAAGACAGCAAGGGAAGAAGCGTGTATCTAGGCGTTTCGAGGCGTTGATATACAGCCCCACTCAGTGTCTTAACCTTGAGGTCACCGTTGGATCTCATTTTCTAGTTAGTATTGTTCTCGTCCTCAATCAAGCCAGTCTATGGCCAATATAGATTGAGTTAGTTAAAAACATCGCTGCCTGATGGTGGCTAAGTTGAGGTAACAATGTTCCCTCGCCTGGTTGTAACGCACGATCGATCACCTTGATCAAAGAGTACGAGGAGCGATTGAATGGCAGCTTTTGCTGTAGTTGTTTGAGGGAGGCTGTGCGTGGTCTCGTATTACCCCTCACCCTACTAAACAGTTATTAGAGTATATAATATATAATAAATATATAACTAGAAGAGAAAGCTAAAATAATATTCGAGTTTCAGAGTTAGAGAGGCATCGAGATTGCTCTTGAGAATACTTAATGAACACATTCATATAAATTCAATATCATGACAAAGCCTCTTATAGACCTAACCTTAATCGTATATAGTTAATTTTATTCAGAGGGTTAATAGTATAGTGAATAGTATTCTGAGGATTAATTAAGAAGTGATTAAAATATATCATGAATACTACCATACGAACTCCATATATTGGATGTTCTAATATGTAGTATTTATATAACATCGAATAATATTTAATATGCAATTTATTTTATATTGTAATTTAAAATAAGATATAACATATAACATTTAATATTTATATAACCTTTAATAATATGTATAAAGCAATTTTTTGTTTATTGCAATTGTATATATTCTAATATATATTATATATTAGAATAATATCTAATATATTTCTAATTTAATATGCATCAAGTAGTATAATAATATACGAATACTAATAATCAATGATTATTATAGTATGATCAATGATTAATTTGAACCTACCATTAAATACTCATAACCAATAATTTTTAATTCGCTAATGTTAATACTAATTTTAGTGTAAAGTTAACATTAGGTTGGTTAGCTTTTATACTTGGTCGTCTTCATGCCAGCTGCAGTCCGACCAGGACGGTTGGGTCGGTAAAGGCATTGTAGTCTGGCGTTGTAGCGGCGGTGATGGGTTTGCGTTGCGATGTAGCGTGCCGGTGCTGGTACTGCAGGTTGGGGTCGAAATTTCTGCACCAGTCGGCGCCTCCTTACGGTCCAAAAGCTAGTGGTTATTAGGCGCATTACAGCGTATTTTGTGTGATCGTTAGTCACTGCGACGTATTCGTATTTAGAGGTGTAGGAAATAGTTTCCTTAGTTTGATTGTCGTATGTTGGGAAGGCATAGATATGGTATAGTGACGCTGTCATATGCTTGCGTATCACTGGTATTTGGTGTAACACGTACAATCCGTTTGTTGTATGTTTGATTGTGCGTGTAGATCGACGTCTGGATCGATGAGCAGGGCGAGACCAACTTTACGCAGGTTTGCTTGGATGGTCTGTAGAGCTGGGCGGAGATCTGTAGGGGAAAAGTTGAACCTAGTGGGTTTTCGAGACATAAGGGCATCATTAATTAAAGTGGAAGCATATGTGACTTCCTGTATCAAATGTGAGGTAGATTGAAACATTATTTTAATATATGTCAAAATCTGTTCATTCCTCTCTTATTTGTTCAACCGTCGATTTAGGGAATTTAATTTGTTGTCCGTTACGTTGACTAAGTCTTGTATCGTTTGTATCAGGACACCAACGTCGTGTTCAGTTTGGTTCACTCGTTTCTCTAACGCTCTCGTAACCTTAAACGTAATCGTTATTTATAGAACTGTACTCATGTTTCACTCGTGAAATATTTTCTATGAATACTTTCATAATTTTAATACCTACATTCAATTGTAGGGTTCATTATGATGTACATTACTTGTCAATCATTATTATTATTATTATCTCCTTATTATTAAATCCTTTTTCCTTTCTCACTCTCACTCGTTTTTCATACCTTCTTTGTATGCACATTATGTACGTTTAGTAATATCTCCAAAACTTTATAAAGTGTATGCAACTAGATCCATCGTCATGAATCATGTTATCTTCTTTTCGAAGACTAGAAAAGAATAGTCTTCTTTTTTGAAGACTATGTAAGGAAAGTATGCCTAGTTCTTAACCTAACTTATCCTAAGGTTTGCACTTATATCTATACTAGCCTAAGTTATTCTAGGGGTCGTTACAGTTGAGGACATATTAAAGGGTTATATTATTTTATTTGTCATTGTCATTGTTATTAGCGCGCGCGTTAGTGTTGTCTTTCGTTATCTTATGTCCTAAGTATCCTAATCTTAACTTATTCTATTTATTGTTTATAGTATATTATATTATTTTATGTTGTGTATATTATGATATATCCTCGGGACTAGAATGCTTAGCTAAGCCGTATATAGTTAGCTATTGAATCTCATTAGATATCTTAATTCTTCATATTTTCTCATTTCTATCTCTTACTTCTTGTGATAACGAACTATAAATAAATTTAATAACCTTAATGCGGGAATCTGATTGGTTCTTGGGAAACTCGGATGATCTATACTACTTGATATAGTATATCGCGAGCATAGGATACTATGCCAATGCGTTTATTCTCATACTGACCAGTTTCGTGAACGAATCGTGTCCGGTTTTGATTTCGTGAGTTTGTACGACTATAAGTATGCCTATCGAGAACGGTATGTGGTTCAAAAGTGTGTCTGAGCCCGATCCACCCCACACTTGGAGCAGACGGGGTGAGTGTACGCGGGGCATACCGCTTGAAGCGGTATCACACCCCCTGCAACTCGGGAGGTTGCGTTGGGGTACGCTGTCACAGTGGGACGGGGTGCCGGCTGCCGTGTTTGATTCCATTTTATTCTGCCCGACCATAGGGCACACGTTCCATATGGCTGAGTTTGGGTTATCGGCAAGAGTTTTTCCCCTCTGTACAGCGGAATGTGCCGACTTATACAATGCCTGGCCGCGGTTGGTGTACGTGCCGTGGTCTAGGTCGTACACCTACCAACCGATCGGGGAGGAGAACCTGATCCATTTTTACGCAGATCCAGGTATGCACCTGTTGGAGGGCACCCCCTGCGGGCGGGTGTTCTGTGTTAACGCCAGTTTACGGCATATTTAAGACTTTATAAATCGTTTATCCATTTTTTTTTTTTTTTTTGTTCGTAGTAACTTCCTTAGTTCTTTAAATTTTGTTTTGTTCTAAAATAATTTCTAAAATATAGTTCCTTAAATTAGGTTTTGTTCTAAATAAATTTGTGTTACGTTTTCGGTACTTTTCATTATGTGTTTTTAATTAAATCTTATATTGGATCATTCCTGTAAGTTATTTAATTTTGTGTTTTATTCTTAAAACTTCCTCTTTGTGAACTATTTTTTTGCGTTTTAAATTTATGTTTTTTTTCCAATTTTCAAAATTAAATTTGGTGTTATATTCTTTTGCCCGATTGATTGAGTAACGAATAACCGTTAGACTTGGTAGTGTTAGATTGACAATACGATCCGTGTACTCTCCAACACTCCGTACGCTCCACCGTCGCGGTTGTTTATCTTCTTATCATTCCAGGTAATGTTTACTTATTTATATAGCCTAAGTATAGAAATAACTAATTTGACAAGTATCGTGTGCCACCTATCAATCATAAGGCGGCCGTCATGCGACCTTCGCTTATCTTATCTTCCTTATGATTGAAGGAATGTCTATTAGTGAATGACTTTCATTGTTGCATACTCTTAATATGATTTGGAGACATTTAAATATCGTTTATCATTATATGTATTACTGCATATTTGCTATTATACAACATTATCAGTCATGCATTTCCTATATGAGCGTCGTTAATTCCTTGACAGGTACCTTCATAATATTTTGTGTGTGTAATATTACATTAGGGTATCTTAAATTTAATGATTTCTTGTCCGAATATTATTAATTGTGTTATTGATACTTTTTAACGTATCCTTTAACATCTTATTCTCTTACATCTTTAATATCGTAAAGACCTTATTCTTTTCTTAAAATTCCTTAAGTATTTAAGATCTATTTCTCTTTTTATCCATTATTTAATCTTTGTTGACATATCATCCTTGTGGTTGGCCAGACCTTAGGCAATATGTTACTAATTTGATTGTAGTTATGAACTTAATTATATTCACTATAATTTTATATCTCTTGTCGTGGTCTCAACTGGTATGGAGATCTGACGTCAGGTATCACCTCCTCATCTGGTGCCCAAGTGCTATCAGGTTCATGACGTGATAAATCACTCAGATCCAAAGATGTACCAGAATCTTCAAGTTGGACAGTGTGTTCAATACTTTCATGGACTACACTGTTTGTCACTGTATCCTCCGAGTCTTCGACAACGACTCGAGGTAATAGTTCTAGATAGACTTCCGTATCAGAACTCGGGTTTTGTTGATAACTATCTTGTTCGTCAACATTATCTGATAGCACATTATCTTCTAATATTTCATTATTTTCGATAATGCTATCTGTATTTTCTGACAACTTCTTATTATGAGAACATTGCCTTTTGTTACTACCCAATCTATTATACATTGGCTTCATTCTGTCAATATTTGTTACCGTACTTCTGTCAGGTCCTAATTCTAACTCATACACCCAATCCGAGATTTTCCGTATTATTTTAAATGGACCGGACCACGGCTTAAAAAACTTTTTCGAGGAACCACTAGGAGTTACCATTTTTTTGAAGTATACAAGGTCATTTACTTTGTAATCATGGGGTTGGCTTCCTCGATTATAATATTGTTGATTCCTAATATGGGCTTTTTGCATATTTTCGCGTACCATAGCGTAAGTGACTTCAAGTTTTCTTTGTAGAGAAGTCACCGCTTCATTTAAAGGTGTTGTAGGACACTCATCGGTCTCTCCGTGAAACGACAAATCTATATCGAATATTGGAATCAGGTCGCGCCCGAATACAATCTGGTTTGGAGAGAATTTTGTTGATAAATTTGGTAGAGAATTAATAGCAGAGGCTACTAACGGCAGATAAAAGTCCCAATCTTGTCCATTGGATTTGACAAAGTAAGACAGGATTCGGTTTATTACCGAGTGACAACGTTCAACTGGGTTAGCTTTAGGGTTATAACTTGTAGTCTGTAGTTTATTAATTCTGAGTATTTTACACATACTTTAAATACCTCTGATAGAAAATTACTACCTTGGTCACTTACTATGTGCTTAGGTGGACCGTGTCGCGCAAATACATGGGTCACCATTGCATACGCGACGGATTTCGCCGAATAGTCGGGTAATGCCATTAGTTCTACATATTTTGAAAAGTGATCGACACTACTCAGATAATATTTATTACCTCGAGATGTCAGGGGAAGGGGTCCTACTATGTCAATACTGACAAATTCATTAACATATTGTGATGTTATAGCTTGTCCTAAACGTCGACGCATATTGGGAGGGGTTTTTCTTTTACCGCAGGCGGTACACGACTGAATGTATGACTTTACCGCTGCATCTAGTCCGGGGAAATAATAATTCCTTGATACTAAGGCTTTGGTCCTATCAATGCCACCATGACCTGCCAAAGGTGTGTCGTGGCAGTTGTACAAAACCTTTTGAACCAACTCTTGAGGAACTAATATTTTTGGCACATCGCCTTTGAGAAATACTAATCCGTCTTGGTCCTGGACACATTTATCGGGATTCCTAGTTATAAATTTTTGAAGCTCGGGGTCTCTTAGTTGTGCTAAAGACACCTTGTTTCTTGACCATTCTGGTAAAATAACACATATTCTACTTAAACTATCAGCATGACTAATAGTTTTTCCCGATACATGTTTAATATCAAAAGTGTATTCCATTAACGCTATTAACCAACGAGCTAAACGTGCCGTAGGGTTCGTTTGCTTGGAAACCCAAACTAAGGCCGCGGCATCTGTCTTAATTAAGAATTTACGGCCATATAAGTAAGTTCTAAAATGTTTAAGAGCCCAAACTATTGCTAGTAGTTCGCGTTCAAGTGCAGAATAGTTTATTTCCGCACTATTCATCAGTCGGGACGCATAAGCGATAGGTAAATCGTCTCCCCTATCATTTTCTTGCGAGAGAACAGCGCCTAGCGCATACCCACTTGAGTCCGTAGTCAAAATGAAAGGTTTTTCGAAATTAGGTAATATTAAAATCGGTTCTTGGCATAAAGTTTGTTTAAGAGTGGCAAACGCCTCCTCTTCCTTACTAGTCCATTCAAACCTAGCATATTTTTTTGTAAGTTCTGTTAAAGGTTTGGCTATTTTTGAGAAGTTAGGTATATATTTCCTATACCACCCGGTGAGACCAAGGAAACCTCTAATTTCTTTAACTGATTTTGGTTGTGGGAATTTTTGGACTCTCTCAACTTTCTCTGGGTCTGGTCTTACCCCATCTTTGGATATTACATGACCCAGATACGCGATTTTACTTTGGGCGAATTCTGATTTGTCCAGGTTCACCTTAAGGTTTACCCCTGCAATCGTTTAAGTACTTTATCTAACTTTTGACAATGTTCGTACATTGATGATGAATAAACCAAAATATCGTCTACGTACACTAAGCAATCAATCCCGATACAATCCGCGAGGGCGTGGTCCATTACGGACATGAAGGTCGCAGGGGAACCACTTAATCCGAACGGTAATTTTAAATACTGGAAATGTCCAAAGGGACAGGTAAATGCTGTCTTTTCCTGGGCCTCCTTTGCAACTTTGATTTGATGGAACCCACTCTTTAGATCGATTTTTGAAAAAATTCTTGAAGATCCTAACTGGTCTAACATGTCCGATATTATCGGTACTGGATAGCTCATTACCAATGATACAGCATTTAATTTTCTGAAGTCTGTACAGAATCTGTACGATACCTCTCCGTTTAGCGACTTCTTTTTCACTAGAATGGTTGGGGCGGACCACGGAGATGTCGATTTACATATTATTTTCTTTTCGAGTAACTCATCAATTTGAGCCTTCATTTCGCTCTTTAACGCATGGGGAATCGGGTAGGCCCTCTGTTTGATTGGTGGTACGTTTTCGGTGACGATATTGTGTTCTACAGGTACCGTACAACCTCTCTCGTCTAACTTTCCGTTTAAAATGTTCTTATATTTACTCAAGACCTTCAAGATATTTTTCTGGTCTTCTATCTGTAAGTGTTGAGTTTTCTCTTTTAACTTGTCCATGACTTCCCTATCTGTTAATGGATCTTCACTATATGGATCCATCCTATTAATAATTTCAAAATCCTCCTCTAGTTGTCCAATCGGAACATTTTTCTGGAAGTCTACACCGAACTGATTGAGATTCACTACTCTTACATAACTATTCTTTGGGTCGTTAGCGTGAAGAACTGATTTTGCAAATCGAATTCCATTATGTTGGAAATAATTGGGTTCGAATAAGTACTCTTTTCCATCAGCGGGTAACATTATAGGAACCAGAGACTGGGAAAACGGAGGTATGTGGTGGGGACCCGATACCCTCGCTATCATAGGTTGGGGTTTGTGATCTTGTCGGGTGGAGTCAGTGAGGTAGTTATTTCTATATACTTTAGTGTTGGGGGTCATACTTCCCTCCTTTGTGACTTTATCACTAGCTTTCAACCTCGACGAGATTCTAGGTGGCTTCCGCGCTATATACCCGTTCTTCCGGGGATTCGAATCAGCTCTCGAGCTGTTTTCAAATTTAGACGTTGTATTTGCGGTTCCCGATATTTTTGTCTTGCCCTCGCTGGGCTTAAAACCTACATTCTTAACATTAGGAACCTTTTGTTTTGGTGCGTTGCTCATATGCTTCGACTTACCCAGTCGTTTGTGTTCTATAGAACCGTGATTGTGTCGTGGATCTTTTACATTCACATGTGCAACTGGTGCTTGAGTACGGTTAGTACCCTGGTTTACATGTCGAATTCTAACCTGCACCTGATGATTTCGAGTGTATATCACCGCATCTAGTTTTATTAGTGCATCGAGACCTAGTATGCCATCTAAGCATCCCGACGTTTTTCCTATATAAAATTTATGAGGAACATAGCGTTGGGTTCCTAACTCTATTTTCACCCATTGTTCACCTGTTAATTGAAGAGCTTTGCCCGTCACACCTCGGGCATAATTATTTATTTGCTGAATTTTTGAACCGGGTACTGGTTTATTTAATATTGAAAATGCCGCCCCGGTGTCGCATAATAGTTTAAGTTTCGTGCCGTTTAGTATTACATCAACCCAGATCATTCCAAATTCATCTTGGGTTAAGGGGGATCCCATCAAGGGAGGTATTAGTTGCGGTTTGTGGAACCCCCCCGGGTTTCGTTTTTTGGTTGATTTCCATAGCCCTGGCGACTGGGTCGTTTAGCAAATTTAATTTTCCTATCCGAGTCAGGACAATCTCTTTGAAAATGAAAATGGTTCCCACAAATAAAACAACCGGTTCTCGGTTTGTTTTCCCTGTAGTTACTGTTGTTTCTGTTTACCTGTGCGTTATTATGTTGACGAGCGGGAAAATTATTAGACTGTCCGTACCCCTGGTTAAACCTAGGTCTCTGTTCGGTTTGAGACGCAGGATTAGTTCTACTATTTTGGTTGTAAAACATTCTACTTCCCACGTCAGCAGGGCGTGGTGGAAAATACCCTTTCCTCGAGGAGTAATTTCGTAGGGGAGTGGCCTGGTATGGAGCCGAACCGGTATCCCTTCGTTGTTCGGGTGTATAATTTTTTGTTTGGTTACCTTTATTTAGCCCTAATGTAGGATTGAGAGAACCTGGTTTGAGTACCTTTTTAACCGTGTCTTCCGACCGTGTTTTTTGTACCCTTTCAATGATGACCGCCTTTTGGCGGGCATCTTTCATCATTGTTGGGGGCGAATATTGTAATTGTAATCCTGGTTCTCCCCTTAATCCGTTAACATATGCCGCCAATATCAGCGAATCTCTATGTTTGTTTGTCCAGGTCGCTTCGTCTTGGGTGTGGTTCGTAGAGCTGGGGACTGCTTTATGGCCTAGCTCTGTTACGCGATCAGCAAAAGCAAGTACGGTTTCGTCTGGCTTTTGTGTAGCCCCATTTAATTCTCTTAAATAAAAATCTGAACTTTTATCGGCGAAGCGGCTTCCTAACATTTCCCGTAAGGTTTTCAGTGGCTCGTCTGAAGTAGACACGCTAGCAGTGGCATGGAATGCCGTTTTAGCTGCACCTAACAGCTTATTCTCGGCTACTAACAATATCTCGTCTTTTGTCCACCGACCGGCCTTAGCAACTCTTTCGAATTGGTCCATAAAATCGCTTACATTGTAATTAGGGTCTTGCCCTGTGAATGGTTTTAAAAGGATTTGGGATGAAAAATCAGGTTTTGTCGAACCGGTAATAACTCTAAATATTTCATTTTCTTTGGCAATTTTTGTTTTTTCTTCTTCTAACTGACATGCTTTTGCTTGATATTCACCTATTTTACTAGTACTTTCCCTATTACTCTTTTCTAAACTACCTACTTTTTGTTCAAGTTCTGTAATTTGCGTCTTAAGCTCGTTCGCATTCTGTTCGCTATTGCTCAATTTAGACTTATAATCAGATAACTTTTTACTTAGATCGTTAGTAGTTTGTTCACTACTTTGTATCCGAGCCTTGTACTTCGCGAGCTTCTTCTCTAAAGCAGCGATTTTTTCAGCAGATTCACTCATTTCTGTTTCTTTTTTGTAACCTTTTCTTATTTTTACAAACCACGGACTGTCCAGTTTACAGTGTCAGTTTACTGTCAGTTAATACTAGTCTGTCTGAATCAGTACATAAAAAGGGTTAAGGGTTTTGTCACGAAATTTACCCAGGAACCTAAATAGGTCCTACCGACTGCGCCATTGTAACCGTGGGTTGGGTAGTCCAAGAGCCGTCTAACTTGGTCCCACGAACAGTGGTACCTACTTGTAGATACCTAGGCTTTTATATGGGTGAATAAATCTAAGGTCTAAAGTCAAATTAGTATGTATTCAACATAAAGGCATGAACAAACTTACATATACAAATAAGCATTTACTTAAATATTAATTAATCATTAACTAGAACATTGTCTCAAGAAACCCCTTAGAATATCAACTTTACTTACAGATCATAGTCAATGTGAGCGTCGTCCACTGCATAACCACGAGCATAACTACCAGCGTCCGAAGAATGTCGAATGTCTGAGTGACAGTGAATGAATGCGTGTGACATGGAGGAATCACCGTGTATGAGTGCCCCTCCTTTGAGCTCAA
>JACMZG010001911.1:64180023-64195023 GCA_018340805.1 Microvelia longipes
ATTCTTTTATTTTATTCTAATTTCTCTATGACCTACACCAATTTAGGAGGTTTGTCATATAGGAGCCAGGGTGACCCTATCGACTCAATTGAAGTAGACATTAGTTGATTAATATGGGCTTAAGTCTGAATTAAATAAACTCAAGTATGCTTTGTTTTTATTTTTACATTTATAGAATGTATATCCCTGTCGGTACAAGACTAATTAAGTTAACTTGAATAAATACAAAGTACAAGTAACTTGACAGACAAAATACTCCAGTACAAGCTTAGATAAGTAATAGTATCCAGACAGAGCTTTAATAGCAGCTTGACAGTCAAAACAGATGTAGATCTGAGACCAAGTAGGCGTCATTAGTAAGGACTGAACGCAGGCTAGAATGGAAATATCTCAGCCTGATATCAGTGGCCTACCACTGATATCTATACACTGAATATATACACCAGTATATATTCCTCTATGCTACCAACCTAGATTATCACTGGTGTTATGTAAAAGGTCCTCGCAAGGAAAACCAGCCCCTGACAGAAAATCCATTAGAGAGCTACCAGGAGGAGGAGGATAAGGATATAATCTGAGTTCTTACATTCTAATCTTCCCACCAGGTAAAACAAGAATAAACACATCACTCTGCTTTAAATTCATATTTAATTTATCTATCAAATATATAAACATTATTTAATTACAATTTCATCTGATTAGAAAAATAAATAAAATCTCAACAAAAAAAAAACAATTAATTACAGATCTTATAAGGTAAAAATAAATTAATATTTTATAATTTACATTTTTTACAAACAAATTAAAGAGAGACAGGGATTTGCTCCAGAGTGTGAAAGTAAACTGTCACATACAACAATGAACAGCATAATTTATTTTATTTTATCTTAGTCATAAAGGTTTAGTAGTTCCAGTGGTGACAGAGTCTATTTAGATGTATAATGCAATGTTTCACTTCCACTGTGGGAGGCATCTTCAAGGATGTAGGACATGATGGCTGACATCACAATGCTCTATAGAACTAAATTCTTCAAACCCTACAATATCTTGACACGGCTACAGCCTTTGTCCTTAAAGACATTGTTAGAGAAAGATAGGTATAAACAGAACAACCCTGTTCTCGATTGTTTGTTCATTTTGAGCAAAGCATCCAAGATGTCCGGCGTCCCTAAAGACGTGGAAGGGAATTCATCATCTCCACCAAAAATAATTCCCAAAACACCTAAACCTTCTTGACAATAACTTTGTAAGTCTATAAAAGTCAATGTAACAGTTTTGTATTTGAGCTCAAGATTGCTTTCATTTCCACTGTAGGGGATATCATAATGGCTGTAGAATATCATGGATGAAAACATAATACTCAACACAAAATGAACTGAAAATTGGGGAAAGGGGTTGCCCTGTTCATACCTGTATTTGACATAGGCTTAGTAAAGCATTGTACTTCATCCATGACATCCCTGAAGATGCCTCCCACAGAGGAAATGAAACTTGCACGTAATCATTTACATAGAAGCCTCTAACCACTATTGACACATAACTTTCATGATACGTACATTGAACACTTATGAATATATAAACACTAAATTCACCGTTATTTGAGGGTTGACACCAAAACCAAATAATTGAGTATGCCTAAAAAGTTAATAGACAAGAAATATTAATTGGAATTCAACTATAATGCAAATGTCAAAGAAAAATAAATTAAATAGAAACCAGCCGCTAGAGCAGAGACATTTGTTTTTAAAATAAGTCCCTCCACTAATTTATTATTTATTTAAAATAAAGCATAACCGACTTTCAACTAACTAAAGGTCATCATCAGTGCCGGTGAGATGTTAGGAAGCTAGGTTTTGAGTCTTTTCTTATTGGTTTTTAGTCTTATACCAGTCAACAATAAGAAAATACTTAAAACCTACCTAGCTTCTTAACATCTCACCAGTACTGATGATGACTTTTAGTTGGTTGAAAGCTGGTTATGCTTTATTTTAAATAAATAATACATCAGTGGAGGAACTTATTTTATTATTCTGATCATGATGAATTCCTCTAGCGCTCATACTTTGAATCCCTATAGTAAAAATTTTGACTAAGACCACCTAGCTGTCTTGTCTACCTCTAACAAAGAGACTTGAACTTAAAGGGAGGACTTAGGTAAAATAACACAGTGATAAGGGTCTGGAAGTGAGATAGTTTCCATTAGGTGCCATAATAGCACTTACTCTCCTACTAGAACCTCCTTAGAAGGAGAGTAGAGAGTCCCCCACCCCTCTACAAGCCTACATTTACAAAGTACCCTACAACCGACAGGCATTTTTCAGTGACTCATATTAAATCAAATTATACAACTCAGATAATTAAAGAATATATGCAATAGATAATAATTACAACTTATTTTAAAACACAAAATACAAATAATGTAATATTTACGTGACATTGTGATTATTATGAAAAATCAAAAAATGATGTCACCAATGTACACTTTTGGTACTAAACTACCCAGGGAATAGTTACCTATTCACAATTTTGGTTCTAAACTACCCAGGGAATGATAAAAGCTGTTGTATCCTCCCTCTAAGTATTAGTCAATTTGATCTCTAACTAAGAGTAAAGCCAGAGAAGAGCAAAGGTTTCAATAAAGTAGCTTTATTTAAATATCAAAGCTGTAAGTGCAACTGTGTTGGGCTTATATCTGATTTCTAGTACGTAATCAGAGAACAACTATTCTTTATATTTTTTTTGTCCCTACACTTTCAAGATTGTTGATTCAAAACATTGTCATTGGTTTTAAAGAATTCAATTTTTGGCTTACATTTTGATCTTGATTTAGAAGATGAGAGCTATCACCAGAGTTATAAAATAGAATAATAATCAGACTACTCTTTAGTACTAATATTAACAGCTGGTCTTATAAAAACATGAAAATAATGCAAGGGAAATGATATTATTGCTCCTAGAACACAGTCCAAGATGTCCCATAATTTCTTTAACAGGGTTTGTTTGGTGTCATTCATACAACAAACACAGATGAAATACATCTAAATAGTCCTTTTTAATTCTTCTGCAACCAGGCATGCTCCTTCTGTATATACTATTAGTCAAAGCTCAGAGTCAAGTGAAGCTTCAGATTCAAACTCCTTCGAGGATCTAGTTCTCCCATAAGGACACACAAGGACTTGTAGCTCTGCATTCAAAACAGAGCAGATTGGATCTCCATCAGGTTTCAAGATGAGTTCCAAATTAATCAGAATCTGACTGTTCTTCTTCAATTTCAGGCATGGGGAACCTAAGTATGGCTGCTATACCAGTTAGCTGTCCCAACTCTACAACAAGACAATGTTCAATAGAGAATATATATATATATATATATATATATATATATATATATATATATATATATATATATTTTAAACAAATTCCTTTATTTTATAAATTATATAATACATAACATTATTATTCCATGTATAAGGAAACCTCTTGCTGTAGACCAGGAGGCCTGTGCTGCAGGAGGGAGTCTCTAGAAATATATTTATAATAATTGCTTCATCTGTTTAAGAATACAGTATTGAATTAATATGATATTTTGTTAAGGATTAGTAGTTTTATCGTATAATTATAATAAATAGTAGTAGGTTAGTAAGTAAAGTAGTGAAGATAGTTAGTAGTAAATTATTATTGATTATGAATAGAAAATATTATTTTAGTATTATGAAGAAAATTATTTGCATTTTAATTACTATTGTTATGATTATTAATTTTATTTATTGCTTGTTTAAAGTGTTATTTATTTTTTAATTTTTGTTTAGTGTTATTTACTCTGTATTAATTATGTTTTCTTTTAGTTTTTTCTTAAAAGAGTTTATAGTTTTTATATTTGTTATTTCTTTAGGAAGTTGGTTCCATATCTGAGCAGCTCTGTACTGCCAGGTTCTCTGCAGTCCAGTCTCTGCCAGGTTTATATATATATATATATATATATATATATATATATATATATATAATATATATATATATATATATAAAACAAAACTTAAAGATTATTTTGTGGTAAAACTGGTAGGCATGGTTAGATAGTTGCCTAGCCTGGATACTATGAGAGGTAGGCATGGTAAGGTAGTTGCCTAGCCTGGTACTTAGAGAGGCAGAAAGGAGTAAAATACATACGTTCACCAGACACGTGCATGCTAGAGAACAACTTGACATCTCCACCAAACTCCCTGACATTCTCAACTAGTTTTACATAAGCTTTTCTCAGCTCCACATCCTGACACCTGTAATAATAAAAGCAACACACATGTAAGCAGTGGCAATCCTTTGTTGGTGCTGCAGCTATTTTCAAGAAAATCATCCAACCCCTAATAAATTCAAATAATCTACTCATGAAGATATTTTGTTACTCTAGTCATATAATTTATTATAAAACAAGACTGCTTCAGCCTCCTTGTTGTTGTCCTGTATTAGCTTGAAGATTTAGGTCTTCCGGTAGAGATCGCATCAATGTAGATGAAGAATCGGACGTTTTGCTTCCACTGTAGGAGGCATCTTTAGGGATGTAGGATATCATGGAATGGTCTACAAAGCTGAAGCTGAGTTCAGCTTTGTAGACCATTCCATGATGTCCTACGTCCCTGAAGATGCCTCTTACAGTGGAAGCGAAACGTCAGATTCTTCATCTACATAGATGCGATCTCTACCGGAAGACATTGACGCGTTCACCAGATTTAGGAAGACCTAAATCTTCATGACAATAACCGCAGAAGCCTACGCAGTTTATTATCTGTATTAGCTTGTCGTGCTTCAGATTCACTGATTTCATCCTTTTTTTTTTTGACATTTTGTATTGAATAATACAACAACAATTATTGTAACAAGTATTAGGGTTAGCATAGTTTCATTGACTTGAGAGGCTGGTAAGAGAAACAATCCAGTGATTGCACTCTGACAGGTGTTGATAGATTTAGTATAAATAGATGTAGAATCATATAATAATAATAATAATAATAAAAAAATAAAAAAAAATAAGAAAAAGTAACAAAGAAAAAATAATAAAAAAAAAATTAAATAAATAAATAAAAAAAATAAAATAAATAAATAAATGAAAAATAAAATAAATAAACAATAAAATAAAGAAAGATAAAATAAAAGAAATAAATATATTTAATAGAAATAAGAACTAAAGCAAATAAAGATCTATATAAAAATAAATAAATTAAATGACTGTGATTTCATCCCCACTACTTCAGACTTGCTTTCCTCATGCTTACTATATAAACATTAATTTATATTCCATTTCGACTCTTCAGTCAGTAAAAACAACTGTTATATTCCCAGTGCCCACCCATTCAGGTACTGACCTCACTCAATGCTTGCTTAACATTAGTGATCTAACATAAACTTACATTTAACTTCACATAGTACTTAAAACCACCACATATAACTTCATACACATATTTATGATACACTCGCGCCAATTTCAACTCTATTAAATTATTTTTCAATTTTTTAATATTAAAAAAATGGATTTGTAATTAAAAAAAAAATTACAAAAAAGTAATTGGATGAAAATTTAACTAATACTGATAATGAAACAAATAGTCTTATGTCTATGAGGGTGCAAAATTTCAAAACAATCTAATCATTTTTCAGAGTTTTTACATTTCGAATTTGTGCTGAGTCATAATTATTGGTCAGTGACATCAATGAAAATTACTTCCGGGAAAGGGCAACTTGACCTTTCTAGTTCTTCATTTTAAGATGAAATAAATTGTTCAGGTGAAATACTAGTTTTGGATTTGTACTGCAAACACAATACTTTTCCTATGTACCTGTGGTATAAATTAGGAAAAGTAAAGTAGTAAAATAGTAGGTAGAGAAGAAATGGTAGGGTTAATGCAGTAGAGAAGAAATAGTAGAGTAAAAATAGTAGAGAAGAAATAGTAGGGTAAAAGTAGTAGAGTAGAATAAAAGTATAGAAGTATAGTATAGTAATAGTAGGGTAAAAGTAGTAGAGAAAAAATAGTAGGGTAAAAGTAGTAGAGAAAAAATAGTAGGGTAAAAGTAGTAGAGTAGAATAAAAGTATAGAAATATAGTATAGTAATCGTAGGGTAAAAGTAGTAGACAAAAAATAGTAGGGTAGAAACTAGTAGAGTAGAATGAAAGTGTAGAAGTATAGTATAGTAATAGAAAAGTAAAGAGTATGATATAATACCTGAAGAGACTATCAGATATGAGTAGAGTCTCTATTGCCTGTGCTTCAGCAGCCTTGATGACGTGTTGATAACCATAATATGCTTTATCTGGCTCCGTCTGAAGCATCTGATAGAAGAGTTCCAATGCCTTGACCTCACCCAGTGCCTTGGTATCGGATATCTTAGCTATGACTCCAGGTGACATCATCACCTCTACAAACAAAACACAGAATTATGCAAACATCACATCCGTGCAGATTTTGATTTAAAATGAAATGGTTTTTGGCAGACCCCTATCATTGTTGTACCTCCTCCCCCGCACAACAAATCTGAAACTTACACTCATAATTAACCTCTGTGTTTAACAATTTAAATTGCGGCATAAGATGCAGCTCAAGGACTTGAAATTATTAAATTTTTTACAAGTTGATCTTGATGATTTAAACTATCAAGCTAACATTTTATTGGCATAAATTATCTATCTATCTATAATCTACATATTATCTATCTATCTACAATCTACATATTATCTATCTATCTACATAAATTATGTCAAAAAAATAGGTCAATTATGAGATGATTTTGATGATTTAAACAATCAAGCTAACATTTTATTGACATAAATAATACATATTATAATATATTAGAGATTATAGATATAATTATTATATTATTATAGATATTATAATATAATATATTATATATTATATTGTAGATCATTTGATACAACAGAGTTATGCAAAAAAAAGGAATAGTTGACACAATATAATTGTGCGAGAGACACCTAGGAAATGTAACAAGCAAAATGCAATGCTACATCTGGATACTGTTCCATCATTCGACATTCGTCATCATTGATTGCTCGACATAATGTCATGTCCCACTCTGTTTCGTTAAGTCTAACTCATCAGGGTGCCGGCAGAGCCTAAACTCACTCTTACCTTCAAATAAATATAGAAGCATTGCATTTTGCTCGCTACATTTCCTAGGTGTCTCTCATACAAATTACATTGTGTCAACTATTCATGTATTTTTTGCAAAGCCAATTATGAGTAGTTTCTCGCAAAGTTGTCTGTGAATGTGTGTGAGTGTGTGTTATCAAAGTAGCTCCTAGTGTATTTATGCTAGAGACAGGTAATTTTGTACAAAATCAGTCTACAGCTGTAGTTCTGCTATTTGGAAAATAATTTTTTTATGATGTCATTACCTTGCAATGATGACAAATTTCGAAACATCATAAAACGAGGAAAAATAATGCGATATAATTGAGATTTAGCACGCATGTAGTCATGTATGAGACTAACATATGTGCCAAGTTTCATCTCATCGTCACCATTAGTTCAATTTTTATCAAATGACTAGTTTACGATTAAAACATAAAAAATCAGAAAACAATGCAATTGAGTTGAGAATTAGTACAAGTACATAAATAAATAAATAAGCCTTTATTAAAACTTAATTAAGTACATAATTTAGATTATTATAATATTACATATTACATCTTTTGCTTAATATTAAGTTTTATTTTGGCAATTGCCGAGGCACCACAAGTACATACCTATACATAATAAATAGTTACTCTAAGTTTGGTTTCAATACGGCAAGTATATCCATAATTTTTGTGGGATAGTAAAAGTTAAGCAGCATTGAGCATCTTCAGTGCTGTATGGGTGACTGCTGAGAATGAAACGGATGCATTTACTATCTGAAGACGAGCGAAGCGAGTCTGAAGACATGCTGCAGTATAAATTTGGCTGATTACATATTCTAAGAACGAGCGAAGATAGTCCGAAGCAGGACAAGAAAAAGTTCCGAGGTACCCTGTACCCGATTTTTATTTTTTTTTATTAAAAATTGTGCTTATTAATAAAAAAATAACTATTTGCTCGGCTCCTACCTAATAATTTCAATGAAAAATAAGGTAAACAACCATGAATTGAAAATGTATCACAGATATTATGAGCACAAAAAAATCACTAAGAATAATTTTTAGTTAAATAAGCATTCAATATTGCTCAAGTACATTGATAACATACAAATTATTGTCATCACAAAAGTGATTTCCTGCCATATCTTTACTCGGTGTTTTAGGAGGAGTAAAAAGTGGAGCTTAGAGTATGATTCTTACTGAGATTCATTAAAAAACACAGTCTAGTGCAATTTGGAGCAAACCCTTGGATGCCCCTGAATACATAGAGATATATACTAGAGGGGACATAACCTATCTAAATACATTGAGAGGCCTCAAACATCTTTTTGGGGCTCTCAGGGGCCCTGTGTAACCTCATTGAAACCTCCTTCAATTTGTGAGTTAAGGTTATAATTAATGAATTTATTTTGATTTCCCGCACACTGTTTGTATTTTGATTTGTATTTTTAACGTTTTACAACACAAGTTATTGTAATTTTGTATTTTTAACGTTTTAGTACACAAGTTATTGTAATTTTGTATTGATTTGTATTTTAACGTTACTACACAATATTGTAATTTTGTACTGATTTTGATTGTATGATAACCAAAGGTGGTCAGGTTGCTTTTTCGATGTTTCACAATTTAACCTATAGGGCCTCTCTAGTAATAATATATCCTCTATGCCTGAACACAGTTTTTACTCTATTGCACACTGAGTAACATGCCGAAACAACTGGCAAAAAGCGTCCCAAAGACATAATTGCTAAGATCTAGGATCTTCCCCACCTTTACTACTACAACATACCAAAAACAAACCTGTAATTTAACAGGCAAACAAAGAAAGTAGAAAACCAGTAAAAATGTTGTACCCTTAGATTTGTGTGCCATCATGGTTTCAACTCTGCCAGTTTAGAAATCGATCAAAACTGACGAAACAAAGTAAAACCAGTGCACTCCTAAATATTGTTTCACTTTATGGTCAGTCTCAAGCCTCTAATCAATTTATTAACATACATTTGTAATTTATTTCATGGAATATTTTTTTATTTATTTAAGCTAACAAATAAAATTATAAAGTTAGACTATTTAGTTTGAATTATTTAAATACCTTTAAGGGAGTGTTTAAAGCCAGAAGAAGAGTGTACCAACATAAACTTGCTCTTGTTCTCCAGGAGTGTCTTATTATCAGTTTTCATGGCCTGCTGGATCATGTACTCAAAGAACTGGTCTCTTACAAAGCCAGGACTAGCTATAATGACACATTTAACTATGTCAAAGTTTATATGTCGTAGTAAAGCTTGAAGGACATTTTCAAAGAACTTCTCCAGGCCCTGCAATTTACAACACATGGTTTAAGTTTATATGTTGCTGTTACGGAGACGGCAAAAAAATGTTGGAGTCTGTCACCCTTATTAAAACTTTTACCAACTTTAATTAATACTTAAAGCATAATATGTGTGACCCACCTGAGGTGGTTCCCCTAGAGGTGAATACCCTAATAACATTTACTTATTTTATAATAAAAGGCTCCCTGGAATGAGAAGCAATAATTTTTTATAATTGAATAAGAAACAATACAATACTTTATCATTAAAAATATAATATAATACAAGTATCATTCAATACTTAGCCAACCACTTTACAGTGACCACAAATAGCCAATCACTCTATAGTAACTACTATTTTTGTATCTTAATGAAATCAATAAAGTTCTTGTTCTATTTACCAACCACTATTTGACAATCACTCAATAGTGACCACTATTTGCCAACCACCTATAGTGACCACTATTTGGCAATCACTCAATAGTGACCACTATTTGGCAATCACTCAATAGTGACCACTATTTGCCAACCATCTATAGTGACCACTATTTGGCATATTTGGCAATCACTGACCACTGGCAATACTCAGTGACCACTATTGGCAATCACTCTGTAGTGACCACTATTTGCCAACCAACTATAGTGACCACTATTTGGCAATCACTCTATAGTGACCACTATTTGGCAATCACTCTATAGTGACCACTATTTTTTTATTTACTTTAAAAACGCGAGTGATTACTTTACTCTAGAGGTTCTCTGAAGATATTAACTTCAAAGTTGCCACCTGTTGCGTGTATATAAGCATGGATACCTTTTCATGTTGCTTTACGTTGCCTTTTCTTTTCCTGGGTATAACCTGGTCTATCTTGGCCCTGATGAGAGTCATACTGTTGGTTATGAGACAGACGTGTGCTAGTCCTTCCTGCATCACTATGGCACCCACATCTGCTTTCTACAACACAACCATAGTCATTAAATATTTAATAAAACTGCGTAGGCTTCCGCGGTTATTGTCATGAAGATTTAGGTCTTCCCGTGGTGACCGCGTAAATGTAGATGAAGAATCCGACGTTTTGCTTCCACTGTGGGAGGCATCTTCAGGGATGTAGGACATCATGGATAGAAACACAACGCTCTACAAAACTGAACTCAGTTCAGTTTTGGACATCTATCCATGATGTCCTACATCCCTGAAGATGCCTCCCACAGTGGAAGCGAAACGTCGGATTCTTCATCTACATTGAAGCGGTCACCACCGGAAGACCTAAATCTTCATTAAATATTTGTTCCCACTCACGAGCCTATCTTTGTGGGATTTCACATCTAATAATGTAAGTATATTATGTCTCTGTGTATTGTATATTTGTGTTTGTATATATTGTAAAATAATTTTTTTTTGAAAAAAAAAAACACACTCATCTATGGAAGATTAATTTCAAGAGAAAACCCGGTTACATGGTACCTCGGGACTTTTACTCTCCTTGTCAGATTTACTAAGCACATTCACACCACTTCAGACCTCCTTCAATTGTCATTAGAATATAAAACAACCTCATATTAACAATACTCATTTATAATTAAGTATTTACATTTTTCAAGGCTTCTTTTACTTTTATTAATCTAAGTCAGGCAATGGCTTTGTAACAAAGAATTGTTTTACAGTCATGATGGTATGACACACAGTTAATATCTGTTGACAGTGTGGGAGGATAGTGTTGAGTAACCAATAAGTTTGGTCATTGAGGTGCTATGTGCCATGTCATAGCACCTCAATGAGGTAGCATGCAGTGGAATATATGACATGGGACATAGCACCTCAATGAGGTAGCACAGGACATAGCACCTCAATGAGGTAGCATCCAGTGGAGCATATGACTGAATTGATTAATCAAAACTTAACAATTTTAAAGAGTGGATCAAACACCCCCCCCCCCTAAATTTTGAGCAGTAAGACATAAATTATCAAAAGGGAAAGTACTTTTTTGTGTGAAGGGAACTTGTTTTTTGTGGAGTAGATAACTTAAGGTGTCTTGAGCAACACCAGATTTTGTAACAAAAAAGTAGGAAAAAGTTAATTTGAAGGTAACCTTTATTTGGGCTATTTTGGGTTCTAGGGGATAAAAAAAGACATTTTGACTTGCATATATTTTGACTAGCATATATTTGTTCAAGATTTGCTATATTGGGGAAAAAAGAGCCTAAAGTGTAAAAATTTGACATTTTAATCTGAAATTGAATGTTAAGCAATGGCATTAGAAAGAATTTGCGAAGAGTTAAAATGCATTATTTTTGGCTCAAGAACACAAATCAATAGCAGTTGATTTACCTGAACAGGGTCGCAAGCCAAGTCAACTCTTTCTATGGATATGGTGTCCCAGTAGGGCTTGGTAAGACTGAATTTTCTATTCACTTCCAGATCTAGAGTGTGATAAGCTCCCATCTGCAACATTTATAAACAGTTCAAAGAAATTTACAGGAACCACATGGCTTTCCTGTAAGGAGGCAACCAAACAAATTTGTTTCAATTTTTTTTTAAATTATAAACAGCTGCCATTTTGAGAAGATGAATATTTGTCAAATTCTCATCAGTTCTTTCTGGCATAGGATTTTTGCAAAAAGCTTTATCTAATTTGGTTGAGCCAGGTATCTGGTTGAGTTGTTTCACCTATACCCTATATACAAAAAAAATGTTCATTCATAAAAAAAGACACCAACTTTTATTTAAATTTCGCATGAAAAATGTTGCTAATAGGACAAGTGGGATCCTATTTGCATTAATCAATCTATCTCCTCCACTCTGATTCCTTCCCATTTGCCTTAGGAATCATCCAGTTACTTGGGATATAAGGGAGTACATTATTCACTAGGTCCATAAATAACTAATATTTAGACGGCTTAAAAAAATTATAAAAGTATACTTGCTGGCCTCAATGAGAGAATATAGTTGCTATTATTTTTGTTTTCTAATTTCTTCTTAGTAGCTTGTTTGACAGTTATACAATGATAGGTTTATACTATGACACACGGTTATAATCAGTTGACAGCGTGGAAAAATAGGGTTGAGGAATTAATGAGGTTAGCCTGATATGAATTGTGGGTGTGGTGTACCATTGAGGACTAACCTCATTGGCTCCCTCGCATTATTTTTCTACGCTTATTGTGTTTTACTGAAATTTTACCTCCATGTTTTCCTCTCCTTGTTTCGTCCTGTCTTTGTCTATTCTCCTTTCATTGTCACTAAACTTCACTTATTTAATTTAAGTATAAGTAAACTTAAAACTAAACTTAATTTTGTTAAATTTATATTTATTTTTGTTAATTGTCGACATTCCGTTCTTTTGTTGACGTTGTAACCTGACTTCAGGAACCTTTTCAAAACATGACCACCCGGCAGTGTAGCCAACTTAATACCAATTCTGCTTCCGTTTAATCACTCTACCATCCTTTCAGTGCAAAATTTACCTGTCTTTAGATCAGCTGTTTGGCAGCATCTTGCCATTTTTCACCTGTTGCTGTCACCTGTTGTTCAAATGTGCCGGCTTTGCCAATTTAAGTTCTTTTATAGTGCTAATTCCACTTTTTTAAACTATTGTTCTGCCTACTTGGACTATTTGTACTGTGAAATTAGTTTGGACTACAAGTGAACTGTTTCGATGCCAAAAGAACAGCTGTTTGCTGATATTGCATACCTACGTTGAACAGGTCAGACCATTATTATTTTATTCTCATCAAAGGAGACAGATACTGAATAATTTGCTTCAGACCTCGCAAATTATTGAAGCTGAGTCAGGTCACGTGTTTACTAGGATTTTGGTATATTTCACCGATATTAAAATTTATTTATTCATTCTAAATAACAAGAAAAAACTTAAGGTTTTGAGTTTTTTCTTGCCTTCTAGTTTCTGTTTTTCTTAGGTCTCATACTTGTCAAAAGAGCTTAATCCAGTAGAAGGTGAGACGTTTTTTAACATTGCTGTCAACTGTTTATAACCATGCATTATACTATATATAATATTACCCACAGAAAAACAATAATGTTGGATTACCTTGACATACTGGTTTTCTTCTATATTCCTTCCTTTGAGCCTAAGCATACATGCCTGGGTATCAAAATCTATATTCTCCACTCTAATAGTGAGGGTAGTTCTAACTCTGTTAGATGTACTGGATCCTGTAGCTGACTCAGTCTGTACTTTCCTAAACACATAGCCATCCTATCAGGTAAACACCCATCTACTTGCAAAATTTGAGCAAACTCCCTGGTGGACAAAATAAGAACTACAAGCCATGTCATGCAAAAATGCCATTTGCTTCCTTAATTGGTTTATACATTACTTTACGATTAGATAAGCAATAACAGTAGGTGTAACGATTCTGTTAGCTCTACTGTACAAATTTTACCATCAGAGGTAAAAATGCATACTAACAAAACAATGTATAGAGTAGAGTACAGTATAGTACAATATAGAGTATAGGTTACAATGTATAGGAGAAGATGTACAGAGGGTAACTACCCCCTCCCTTCTTGTACAAAAGACTCAAAGTTGCAGTGCATATGCACCTACCCTAACAATTAATAATAATAACCCCCTCCCTTTAAAATTTGAAAACTACACAACCTTATTTTTTATTACACAAAATCAATTTTATTGCCACACCAAGTTTGGTGTACGTAACATTTAAACCTATAGAATAAATTCATTAACAATAGATTTTTAAAGAAGAAAAATTTCGGTACAGAGGTTTGCAAGCCAGGCAAATTTTTCTTGAAATGCGTGCTGTCAGCTTATCAATCCAATTTTTGCTTAATTTTTGATATTATAGTACGACACACGGCTAAAATCAATAGACAGCGCGCCAAAAATCTGTGAGGGAAAGAATTCTATTAGTTCAGACTGACCCCGCTCTTTCCTCCTCCACCTCATGCCAACCTCGGTATAAAAAAATACCTTTTTCGTAAATAAAATCATAAAAAGGCAACACTGGTTGTAAATATTTGTAACCTCGCGTTGCTATTATTGTGCTCATTGATCTGCATTTGATTTCGTTTCGTTTCATTCCAATTTGTTCAATTCATCCAATTATTGCGAAGTTGTAATATGATCTGAGTGCCTATATTTGACGCTTGGACATTGACGTATTCTTCAAGCATTTCTTGCTATTTGAGTACAGCGCATGGTCTGTGGTCTGTCAACAGACAGAATTATTTTCAAAATGCCATGTCTTTCAATAGATGACAGTCTTGATTTTTTAATCCTCAAACTTTTATCATAGAACTATTATGATCCATTGCATTACGTAATTAACAACTTTAACTCCACTTAATTCATACTTCCCGAACAAATTTAAAGCAACACTTAGTTGGAAATTTATAAGATACAACAATATTCCTTCTTAAAAATTAAATAACTAATTTCTAAAAATAAAAAAATACGATATCAAATAAAAACAAATAATAAAATTAAAAACATAACCTGACTTTCAGTGTTGCCAGAGTAGGGAATTTTTTTGTTACATAAAAGAAGGGATTTTTTTTATTACAAAAAGAGGGTTGAAAGCATTGAGATTTTT
>JACMZG010001911.1:64200023-64218512 GCA_018340805.1 Microvelia longipes
CACCTAATTCCTAAAAATTATTATGCCATGTCACTCGGAGATATCACCACCGAACATAACTTTTTTACCTAAAAGACGACTTACAAAAATTAAAAGTATATATGTATAAATGCTTATATCTCCGAGTGACATGGTGTACGAAACGTTGCCAAAGTCTCTAAATAATAGGCACACTATACATTGAACACCTAATTCCTAAAAGTTATTATAGCCATGTCACTCGGAGATATCACCATCCGAACATAACTTTTTTTCCTAAAAGACGACTTACGAAAATAAAAGTATATATGTATACATGCTTATATCTCCGAGTGACATGGTGTACGAAACGTTGCCAAAGTCTCTAAATAATAGGCACACTATACCATTGAACACCTAATTCCTAAAAAGTTATTATAGCCATGTCACTCGGAGATATCACCATCCGAACATAACTTTTTTACCTAAAAGACGACTTACGAAAATTAAAAGTATATATGTATAAATGCTTATATCTCCGAGTGACATGGTGTACGAAACGTTGCCAAAGTCTCTAAATAATAAGGCACACTATACCATTGAACACCTAATTCCTAAAAAGTTATTATAGCCATGTCACTCGAAGATATCACCATCCGAACATAACTTTTTTACCTAAAAAACGACTTACAAAAATTAAATGTATATATGTATAAATGCTTATATCTCCGAGTGACATGTGTACCAAACGTTGCCAAAGTCTCTAAATAATAGGCACACTATACCATTGAACACCTAATTCCTAAAAAGTTATTATAGCCATGTCACTCGGAGATATCACCATCCGAACATAACTTTCTTACCTAAAGACGACTTACGAAAAATAAAAGTATATATGTATAAATGCTTATATCTCCGAGTGACATGGTGTACGAAACGTTGCCAAAGTCTCTAAATAATAGGCACACTATACCATTGAACACCTAATTCCTAAAAAGTTATTATAGCCATGTCACTCGGAGATATCACCATCCGAACATAACTTTTTTACCTAAAAGACGACTTACGAAAATTAAAGTATATATGTATAATGCTTATATCTCCGAGTGACATGGTGTACGAAACGTTGCCAAAGTCTCTAAATAATAGGCACACTATACCATTGAACACTAATTCCTAAAAAGTTATTATAGCCATGTCACTCGGAGATATCACCATCCGAACATAACTTTTTTACCTAAAAGACGACTTACGAAAATTAAAAGTATATATGTATAAATGCTTATATCTCCGAGTGACATGGTGTACGAAACGTTGCCAAAGTCTCTAAATAATAGGCACACTATACCATTGAACACCTAATTCCTAAAAAGTTATTATAGCCATGTCACTCGGAGATATCACCATCCGAACATAACTTTTTTACCTAAAAGACGACTTACAACAATTAAAGTATATATGTATAAATGCTTATATCTCCGAGTGACATGGTGTACGAAACGTTGCCAAAGTCTCTAAATAATAGGCACACTATACCATTGAACACCTAATTCCTAAAAATTATTATAGCCATGTCACTCGGAGATATCACCATCCGAACATAACTTTTTTACCTAAAAGACGACTTACGAAAATTAAAAGTATATATGTATAAATGCTTATATCTCCGAGTGACATGGTGTACGAAACGTTGCCAAAGTCTCTAAATAATAGGCACACTATACCATTGAACACCTAATTCCTAAAAGTTATTATAGCCATGTCACTCGGAGATATCACCATCCGAACATAACTTTTTTACCTAAAAGACGACTTAAAATTAAAAGTATATGTATAAATGCTTATATCTCCGAGTGACATGGTGTACGAAACGTTGCCAAAGTCTCTAAATAATAGGCACACTATACCATTGAACACCTAATTCCTAAAAGTTAATATAGCCATGTCACTCGGAGATATCACCATCCGAACATAACTTTTTTACCTAAAAGACGACTTACGAAAATTAAAGTATATATGTATAAATGCTTATATCTCCGAGTGACATGGTGTACGAACGTTGCCAAAGTCTTAATAATAGCCATACTATATTAATAAACCTAAATCTAAAAAGTTATTATAGCCATGTAAAAGACGATTACAAAAATTAATCTATACTATTGAATACCAGATTCCAAGAAGTTATTATAGCGTTCTCACTAGTATTGCTTAGGTGTAGTAGCGTTTTATCTACTAGCCGCTAGAGCTTAAGCTAAATGTAAAATGGGTAATAAGAATAAGCAGACCAAATATGTTAAATTTTTTTTACTTTTTTATTTTTAAATTATACATGATACAAATTAAAAACAATCTTTTAGTAGTGTAACAATTTAATTTCATATGATTTGGCGTAGCTGTTAAAATATGTCTTGATTCGAATTTATATTTCTACTTCCGGCGATTGACGAAACAAAGATGTCTATATGTCATTCCCAAGTGCCTGATTTGGAAAAAGGCAAAAGACTTACCAAAACAGATAATATCTTACGAATTTTTTTTTATTATACATAAATTACAAAACTTGCTAGCATTTTTTGTGTGTTACAATAGAGAAAAAAACGGCATTTGCTTCAAGACTGTGTAGTGTGAGCTGCTGTAATGATGTGTAATGCTTTAGATATTGTGTATTGCCTTGTTTAATATAAGTTTCAAAAAGGTAAAGCGCTGTTATTAAAACAGTTATATGTCACATATCACTGTTAAGTTCAAACTACATTTAGTCAGGTTTAAGTAAAAAATAGCATACAAAATTAGCTGAAATCCAAAAACTTTTTTTCCGCAGCTGTTTAGATTGTCTAACCTAAATGTACGGTATCAATACTAGATGCATAGAGATATATTACTAGAGGAGCCCTATTGGTTGAATTTTGAAACATCGAAAAAGTAACCTGACCACATTCGATTATCATTATCATCAAATAACAGAACAAAAAACAGTAAATTATATAGTAGAATGTTTAAAATACAAATCACAACACAAACAATCTCCGGGAAGCCGAAAACAATTTATTAATTATAACCTTAACTCCCTCTTATAGGAGGTTTCAATGAGGTTACACAGAGCCCCTGAGAGCCTCACTAAAAATGTTTCAGGTCTCTCAATGTATTAAGATAGGCTATGCCCCCTCTAGTATATATCTCTATGACTAGATGCATAACTAGCATTAAGTACAACCATGGGCGTAGCCAAGGTTACCTTTAGGGGGGGGGGCATTATGTATATATACATAAAATTAAAATTTAATATAATTTTTTTATTTACTTTCCTGAACCATAGTTTTTTAGCGAATTTCCTTAGGGATAAATTCGCTAATGGGATAGGCGTCATGGCGGAAGTCGAACCTCGGACCGACACAAATCCGTTTCAGAGGTTCCCTAATGACAAAAACCTACGTTTTGCGAGACTTTATATATATTATATATATATATATATATATATATATATATATATATATATATATATATATATATATATATATATATACCAAGTTTCGTTTAATAGGACATGTATATCCATGCTCTTTATTGGATCATAAAATTTTAGCAGCATCAAACGTGGTGAGTGCTGTATGGTTGACCGCTGAAAATGAAACGGCTATATTTTCTATCAGAGGACAAGCGAAGCAAGTTCAATGATGTGTTGCAGCATAAATTTGGCGAATTATACGTTCTGAGGACGAGCGAAGCGAGTTTGGAAGGATGACCGTAGCGAATCCGATGGTATAAGGAAAAGTTACGACGTAGCCCGTACCCGATTTTTTTTAATAAATAAGGACCGAGGGCGCCGGGCATTTGCCCTGTAGGGTATAAATGAGGAGAACAAAAAAATGAATCAATATAAAACTTAGCACGTAGCTACAGGAGTACATGTGTGCCAAATTTAAAACGTTCATTTAATCTTTTTAGCTAGTTTTATAATTAAAAACTTGCGCCGGATTCTTGGACTAAGGTAATGGTATATATAACAAAAATCAGATTAAGTCTAAGTAATTAATTAAAAAGAAACTATAATAGTTATCTATAACTACAAAAAATACGTTAGAAATTCAACATAATATCAATATCATTTTATCTTGTTTAAGATTAAACAAATCGATATGTATAAGCATAATGTAAAATTTTAATTTATTTTTATTAAAAAAGTTTAATTAAAAATATCTATACGTAATTATTTTTAATAAACGTCATATGATGTGAATATACTGTTAATATTAATCGACATATATCGTGATATTTAAGTTATATTTTGGAGATAATAAAGAAGTGCCGACTAGACCGGGAGGGGGTAGGTCCGCAAACATCTGTTCCTTACAATACTATTGTTTCTTTAACTGAGTATACCTTAATAAACTTGATAACAGAACCCTTGAACTAACATCCTGTTTTCCGCCGTATTTTCGCCAGCATAGCCCGCCTTTAAAAATTAATATTTATTATTGACATTTTGGATGAGTTTTAAGTCGCCAAATAATAATTTTAAGGGGCCTTAATCAAATTAATCAAATTTTGTAAATTTGATGTTCAAAATTGATTATTTAACAGCGCGTACGCGCTTGATTAAAAACAATTACAAAATAAAAAACTACGTATTTGGCATATAAATAGTTTTTGAATTAAAAAAATACATATCTATCTCAAAAATTACGTGCGGAGACGTGGATAACATTTTAAGTTCGCGTTTCACCTTCAATTTCGTTTTCAATTCATTTTAGCGGTGTAGTCAGGGTTTCTTTTAGGGGGTTTTCACTAAGGGCGGGGTATCTCAAAATTATGAGAGTCATACACATTTGTAAAGTTTACTAGGGGAGAGGATGCACTAATTTCCAAAATCGGGTACGGGTTAACTCGGAACGTTTCCTCATCACATCAGATTCGCTACGCTCCTCCTCCCTACTTCGGACTCGCTTCGCTCGTCCTCAGATAGTAAAATACAGTCGTTGCATCCTCAGCGGTCACCCATCCAGGCATTGACCATGCTCGATTATGCTTAACATATTTGATCCAACAAAAATCATAGATATATTTCACAAAACACGTAACAAAACTTAGTGTACTTATTTAATACGTGATGGTATACACTGGTATCGAATTTTTACTCGATTTGATTTGTTCAATCATTCGTAGTAGGACTAATTATAAAAGTTTATAAGTTGGGGGAGGGAATGAGGGAGGGGGCACAAATATCGAAGTTTGCCTGGGGCGCGTCTTCTGTATAATCAAGTCCGGCCTTGATTATACACTTCATGCCAAAAAAATGGTAATAACTTAAAATTCATAACAAATTTGTGATTTAGCATTATGTTTTAATTACAAAATCATTTAAATGAGAGCTGAGCTACCATTTTCCTTTAAAAAAAAAAAAACTTAAAGTTATGGTTTAATAGAAAATGTCTTATCTTTCTGTTCCTTAAACACGATAACTTGAAAAATATGCACAGTTGCATATTGAACTTTAATGTTTTGGGGCGTAATAACTGATTTCTATTTTGAATTGTTGGTAACATTTGAACAGTAATATCTCTGGTTCTTTTAATTCATTTCCGATGTATGACATGACACAAAACAACCTCCCTTAAATTATTCACTCTTATGCAGCAAATATAAAAACGTATTTCATGACGTCATGCAAGAGTTATATGCAAGGAGTAACCCTTAAAAGCTTACCCATGAACAACACCCTTTTTATATAACCTTAATCCTATGAAAGTATTTCAGTAGTTCAAGCAAATATCAAAAGATAAAAACCTTCTTCCAGGAATAATCTGAACTATGACAACATCTGTGGCTAAATGATGTTGAAAAGACAAATTCAAAAAATAGATTAAACGAAAATAAGACATTTTCGTTAAATCAATTTTTTGATTTTTGATGTTTTATTACTTTCATTTGTAATCATTCAATGTAATTATATTGTTACCATAATGCGAATTATACTTTTAAATCATCACATTAATTAATTAATTAATTTACCACACTGTCTAATATGACAATTTTAGGAAGGGACTGATTTCCTATGGGCATTGTATGACCACGTAACTACATTTGTAAATGTGCTTACAATTATTCTGCACATTGGAGTGGACCAAAAATGTAGACTAGAAATGTCCAGTAGGTACAATTATTTTATGTCAGAAAGAAATGTGAATTGTCACACATTAATTAAATAATAATGTTACAGCGTTACCCATAGTTTACCATAATAGGTAAGATCTTACCGTATTTCCAACATACATCTATTTGTTTTATAAAATAAATGCCACATTATTTTGGCAAATCCGTGGGAACGGGATTGAACAGGGAGGTTGAACCCTGAAACTATTACTACGTTAATAGCTCTAGCTATTGCGGGGCTGAACCCATACTAATCCCAGGTCTAAACGAAGTAATCATTACTTGGAATATAAACGTATTGTATGCAGTGGAAAGTTCACACAGCAGCAATACATCCTTAATAAAACTAATAACACTATTTACATCTATGAATAAAAATGTACTTATTATTTTAACTATTAATTTAGTTAAAATTTTAGTACTATTATAACTAAATTGTACTGCGTGCTAACCTATCTGTCGAGACAAAGCCCTGAAAGCCATATTGTCAGGACAAATTCAGTTAGCAGCAATACATCTTAATAAAACTAATAACACTATTTACATCTATGAATAAAAATGTACTTATTATTTTAACTATTAATTTAGTTAAAATTTTAGTACTATATAACTAAATTGTACTGCGTGCTAACCTATCTGTCGAGACAAAGCCCTGAAAGCCATATTGTCAGGACAAATTCAGTTAGCACTAATACATTTGTAAATAGTTGGGTACGTGGTACCTCGACACTTTTCTATACAAATTTTGACTTACTTCGTCGACTATGGAGTATGACGATTTGCTAAATGTTAATTTGTCATTATGTTTATTTCGCTATGCACCTTACAATAAGCAACAATATATATTGGTTATCTGACGTTAATTATGAGATATATAAATACTTTTACACTATGCTTACAGATGTACTATAATTTTTTGTGCATACATTAAGTCATGGTCTTAAAAAAGGCATTGCCTTTCAAATACAACGATTAATATGATAATCAAGTGTAGTATTTTGTACACTACGTAGAGATATATATTTGATTCAAATATTAACTTGTTATGTTACATCTGATTTTACACACTGAGGGAGTTTCCAGTTAAACAGACACACGCACAGTCAGAGAGCATGATCAAATGCATTTAGAACGTCATAAAGTAAACGGATAAATATAAAGCACAATACCTTCCTACATACCTGTGGTATATTAGTGGAAAAGTTAATAATAAATTAAAAAATAATTAAAATTAAATAAATAAATTAAAAGTAGGAATCAACAACTTTATGATTACATTCTATTTACTTTTAAAGCACATGAATGACAGTTCTTATACACCAAAATGAATGTTAAGTATTCTGTTCTTTTAACCACTTAGGAAAGTAGGTAACGAAATATATTATAGCTAATTTACCTGACTTAAACAGCAGCATTTAGGTCAAATAAATAACAGGACCGACCATTAAATGAAAAATGAATACTTAAACTTTATGAGAAGTATTAATATCCAAAAGTATATATTTGACTACTTCACCAATATATATTATTGTCTTCTAAAATATCGACTACAAACTAGACACGTGAAGTCCATTTCAAGTTTTTCCTCATTACTTTTATCTTGGACATTAGCACACTTATCATGCAACCAGCGGCGACAATAGCCGCACATGATCCATTTTCCTGAATCAGAGCTGCTCAGATCTTTATTCATCGAGCCACATTTAAGGCAACAGTCTGCCATATTGGCCGAGCGCTCTAATATTTTTAGTTGCACATATTTTCGGTACTGCTTCATATCTACAGACATAGGCTGCTGTTTATTGTTACTAAAAAAATTATCCACAAAGCTGACAACATATGGGCCACAATTATTGCTGTCAGCTTGATGAGGTTTTTCGTTGTATTCTATTACCCACTGGGTATTCGAAAATTCAAAAATGTGGTCTAATTTTTGTTTGTTTCTTAAAAATACCAGGAAATTATTGACTTGCTCTCTATTTCTATTACCTTTGGAGTCATAACTTATAATTTTTCTATCAGCCACATCTATGATCATTAGAGTGAAGTGATTTCGGGTAAGGATGGGCAATATGACAAAGTCATAACTTGTTGTTAGTTCGACTCCAACAAGAGGAGACCCAAGTGTAATTGGACCAGATGGGTACAGTATACTGCTGCCACTATCAACAGGGAGTGCATTTATTCTGTACATGTTTGAGAAGGGAGAACACTTAAAATAGCGGCATCAAGGGCAATTGTACTGTACCATAAATCATCGAAAAGAGTACTAAATTCAGAGCAATCAAGGGGTAAAATAATGTTAAATTGTTGGTTAAAAAAATTACCCACAACGTAACTTTCCTTCCTGGCGTCTTTTATTGTTAGCCTATCAACCATTCCATGGTGACGGTAAACTCAGGACATGGGAAAAGACCGGAGGATTTGAAGGCCAAAGGGTGGGGGTATGAATCTCCCTTCTCTAATTGTAAAGTGGGTAATAGATTATCACAATTAAACCTAACATGTGAACTAGGTACAATTTCGTTATCTATTTCATTTGTACTCTTTTTTCGAAGGTACTCGTTGTCGAAATTTGAATTTACATCCCTCTTTCTTTTACCCCATTTTTCGACAGCTACTTTCTCAACTCGCTTGTACTGCTTCTTTTGCTGGCTACCGATTGGAATGCCACATTCTATTTCCCGGAGAATAGATGTAACTCTAGTGCGGACATCTCTAACAAATACCCCGGCTCTAACCTTACCAACTCCTTCCATGATGTCATTTTTAACAATGTCGTTCCACTTTTCGACTGATCCATTGGTAAGGTGACTATCTGAGTATCCTTTTATTTCGTGCACTATACAAGAAAATAACGGAAGCAGACCCATGTAACGTTTCGTTAAAATGGTTGGTAACTCTTTAAAATGTAAATCATTATTTCGACAAGACACATTAACCTGATTTTGATTTTGATGCAAAATTTTTTTTCTACATTCAAACGAATTAACTCATAACGAGTAGCAAACAAGGTTTTGTTGTTGCTCCAAGTAATTTTCTTCTCGTTATCCACAAAATCTAGATCGTCATCCTCATCAAAGTCAAAACCAAATTCATGGACGCTATCAATGTCCATACCTTTGAGAACAGCAATACTTGCTCTACATTCATCAGTGACCTTTTCACTCAGACATACGTAGACAATAGCAGTAAAAAGGGCATCTATTTCATTTACGGACCGACTTTTAATTATGCAAGCAAACGCTTCAAATAAAAACGTTTCTTGTTTCGGCTACTTTCATTTCTAACTTTAAAAATATTTGCAAGCGCCTTCATAATGTGAGACGCACAAAGGTGAACGGTTACAAATTGAGAAAATCTAAATTCCAAACTAGGGTCTGTGCTTTTTAAGACAGTTAAGAATATACGTCTTCAATGTAACGAGTTAATGACGTATCGTTCCAACTTGTCATTAATCCGTTGATTAGAGCTCTGCTATTGTCAACTACAACTCTAGCTAAAGGCCACTGTTCATTATTCTCATGCAATAACCCTTAAAATTTCGTAACAACCACTAATTTTGTAGGCGTCCTGCTCCACCAGACAAAATTCAAACAAGGGTATAATTCTAGACGAAATGTTAATAATACCGCTGTAATAATAAATTCCGACTATCATACTTAAGCTTCTTAATAACCCACCCGTGCTATCTAAATGCACTGTCGGATATTTTATGAATTTGATTTCCCAAAATGACCTCTACCTGTCTGAAGCTAAAAATTTCTAAAGTAAAGGGTGATTCGACGTATTGTACGTAACTATCGATCTTATTCTTCGCCTCTACTTTTTGTAATTCAATCAAATCTTGGATGTCGTCCTTCCGTAGACACATCTCATTATAAATTTCAGTCTTCAATTTGTACAACATCTTTAAACTTTTTATGTCTAGCAAGTTGCCAGCTACGACTGTCTCTTTATCTGCATCAAGAATTTTTTTAGCTCTAAATCTCGAAGGTTTTTTTATTTGCTTTAGTTCATTTCGCATTTCTTGTCTATAATAACCCCTCATTTGTCGTGTATTTTTTGTTTGGTGGATTGCAAGACTACCTTTTGTCTTTGGTATAACGTTTTGAGATCGAATGTGGACGGGAATGTTTTCTTCCTGATTATCGGGTACTTCGTAATCGAATCGGAACTTATGATAACAACCGGGTTGGGTACAAATTGTGTAGTCCGTAACGTCTCCTGTATTATAAAAGCGGCCTTTTTTTCCTCGTGCGCCCAGAAACTTAAGGACGCAACCTAAATGAAATTCTCGCGATATCGCGTCTAATACTTTCCGATGGATAAACTGCCAGAAATCTATGGCACTATTAAATTTAGTCAACCAGTCCACATTTGACACAAATACGGTTCCAATCCAATGAGGGTAAGCTTTCGACGGCTTTAAATTAACATTTAAAGGAACAGGTTCTGGAACTGTATTAATATTTTCGGCCTTTTCAAAGTCCGATAAATTACCGACTGAACTGCTGTTACTACTTAATTGATTCGACACCAAATTGGAGGACTCTTCCATGTGAGCCAAATCAATGGAGCCACAAAAAGTGCTGTCGGATAGGCTCGCCTCGTCATTATCTTGGTTAAAAAAATTTAAGGGATTAGGAAAAACATTTGGAGGCTTCGAGTCAAAATCATTATGTCCGTTAAACGGACTGACAGATATGTTACTCGCGGAATCTAAAACAAAATTACTTTCTTCGTTATGAGGGCTATACAATAACAAAGGGCCTGAGAAATCATTATGTCCATTAAACGGACTAACAGATACGTTACTTAAGGAATCTAAATCAAAATTACATTCAATACTATTAGGGCCATGCAAAGTATTAAGCAAGTGGTCTGGACTTAAAGATACATTATTGTTATTATAATTTTTCACTAACGGCTCCACATCTCTGTTTATTTCATTATTATTTATATTGTTATTATCATTTAATTTAGATATAAACAACTGCTTCAAATTATGCGTATTTCTGTTCCACCAATTGTAAACGGTGCAAAAACATCACGGTCACGCATTTTTACATATATACTTTTAATTTTTGTAAGTCGTCTTTTAGGTAAAAAGTTATGTTCGGATGGTGATATCTCGAGTGACATGGCTATAATAACTTTTAGGGATTAGGTGTTCAATGGTATAGTGTGCCTATTATTTAGAGACTTTGGCAACGTTTCGTACACCATGTCACTCGGAGATATAAGCATTTATACATATATACTTTTAATTTTCGTAAGTCGTCTTTTAGGTAAAAAAGTTATGTTCGGATGGTGATATCTCCGAGTGACATGGCTATAATAACTTTTTAGGAATTAAGTGTTCAATGGTATAGTGTGCCTATTATTTAGAGACTTTGGCAACGTTTCGTACACCATGTCACTCGGAGATATAAGCATTTATACATATATACTTTTAATTTTCGTAAGTCTTTTAGGAAAAAAAGTTATGTTCGGATGGTGATATCTCCGAGTGACATGGCTATAATAACTTTTTAGGAATTAGGTGTTCAATGGTATAGTGTGCCTATTATTTAGAGACTTTGGCAACGTTTCGTACACCATGTCACTCGGAGATATAAGCATGTATACATATATACTTTTAATTTTTGTAAGTCGTCTTTTAGGTAAAAAAGTTATGTTCGGATGGTGATATCTCCGAGTGACATGGCTATAATAACTTTTTAGGAATTAGGTGTTCAATGGTATAGTGTGCCTATTATTTAGAGACTTTGGCAACGTTTCGTACCATGTCACTCGGAGATATAAGCATTTATACATATATACTTTTAATTTTCGTAAGTCGTCTTTTAGGAAAAAAAGTTATGTTCGGATGGTGATATCTCCGAGTGACATGGCTATAATAATTTTTTAGGAATTAGGTGTTCATGGTATAGTGTGCCTATTATTTAGAGACTTTGGCAACGTTTCGTACACCATGTCACTCGAGATATAAGCATTTATACATATATACTTTTTTTCGTAAGTCGTCTTTTAGGTAAAAAAGTTATGTTCGGATGGTGATATCTCCGAGTGACATGGCTATAATAACTTTTTAGGAATTAGGTGTTCAATGGTATAGTGTGCCTATTATTTAGAGACTTTGGCAACGTTTCGTACACCATGTCACTCGGAGATATAAGCATTTATACATATATACTTTTAATTTTCGTAAGTCGTCTTTTATGAAAAAAGTTATGTTCGGATGGTGATATCTCCGAGTGACATGGCTATAATAACTTTTTAGGAATTAGGTGTTCAATGGTATAGTGTGCCTATTATTTAGACTTTGGCAACGTTTCGTACACCATGTCACTCGGAGATATAAGCATTATACATATATATTTTTAATTTTCGTAAGTCGTCTTTTAGGTAAAAAAAGTTATGTTCGGATGGTGATATCTCCGAGTGACATGGCTATAATAACTTTTTAGGAATTAGGTGTTCAATGGTATAGTGTGCCTATTATTTAGAGACTTTGGCAACGTTTCGTACACCATGTCACTCGGAGATATAAGCATGTATACATATATACTTTTAATTTTGTAAGTCGTCTTTTAGGTAAAAAGTTATGTTCGGATGGTGATATCTCCGAGTGACATGGCTATAATAACTTTTTTAGGAATTAGGTGTTCAATGGTATAGTGTGCCTATTATTTAGAGACTTTGGCAACGTTTCGTACACCATGTCACTCGGAGATATAAGCATTTATACATATATACTTTTAATTTTTGTAAGTCGTCTTTTAGGAAAAAAAGTTATGTTCGGATGGTGATATCTCCGAGTGACATGGCTATAATAACTTTTTAGGAATTAGGTGTTCAATGGTATAGTGTGCCTATTATTTAGAGACTTTGGCAACGTTTCGTACACCATGTCACTCGGAGATATAAGCATTTATACATATATACTTTTAATTTTTGTAAGTCGTCTTTTAGGTAAAAAAGTTATGTTCGGATGGTGATATCTCCGAGTGACATGGCTATAATAACTTTTTAGGAATTAGGTGTTCAATGGTATAGTGTGCCTATTATTTAGAGACTTTGGCAACGTTTCGTACACCATGTCACTCGGAGATATAAGCATTTATACATATATACTTTTAATTTTCGTAAGTCGTCTTTTAGGTAAAAAAGTTATGTTCGGATGGTGATATCTCCGAGTGACATGGCTATAATAACTTTTTTAGGAATTAGGTGTTCAATGGTATAGTGTGCCTATTATTTAGAGACTTTGGCAACGTTTCGTACACCATGTCACTCGGAGATATAAGCATTATACATATATACTTTTAATTTTCGTAAGTCGTCTTTTATGAAAAAAGTTATGTTCGGATGGTGATATCTCCGAGTGACATGGCTATAATAACTTTTTAGGAATTAGGTGTTCAATGGTATAGTGTGCCTATTATTTAGAGACTTTGGCAACGTTTCGTACACCATGTCACTCGGAGATATAAGCATGTATACATATATACTTTTAATTTTGTAAGTCGTCTTTTAGGTAAAAAAGTTATGTTCGGATGGTGATATCTCCGAGTGACATGGCTATAATAACTTTTAGGAATTAGGTGTTCAATGGTATAGTGTGCCTATTATTTAGAGACTTTGGCAACGTTTCGTACACCATGTCACTCGGAGATATAAGCATTTAATATATATACTTTTAATTTTCGTAAGTCGTCTTTTATGAAAAAAGTTATGTTCGGATGGTGATATCTCCGAGTGACATGGCTATAATAACTTTTTAGGAATTAGGTGTTCAATGTATAGTGTGCCTATTATTTAGAGACTTTGGCAACGTTTCGTACACCATGTCACTCGGAGATATAAGCATGTATACATATATACTTTTAATTTTTGTAAGTCGTCTTTTAGGTAAAAAAGTTATGTTCGGATGGTGATATCTCCGAGTGACATGGCTATAATAACTTTTTAGGATTAGGTGTTCAATGGTATAGTGTGCCTATTATTTAGAGACTTTGGCAACGTTTCGTTCACCATGTCACTCGGAGAATAAGCATTTATACATATATTACTTTAGGTTACTAGAGTAATGTTCGGATGGTTATTGTCCGAGTGACAGCATTTTTGCAACTTTTAAGCATTGGGTGATAAAAATAAGTATTTAGAGGCACATTTAACCTTTGGAAAAAAAAAAAAAAAACGAAAATTTTTCGATTTTTTTTTTTTTTTGGAAACGTTTCCAAAAGTGACTGTGGTTAATAGTCTGACTAACAAACATGCACACACACAACTTACCCCTCTCCATCCTTGTTAATATTCTTATGAATTAATTTCATTTTAATATCCCTAGTGTTAATAAACCAGGATTAACTAACTTACACTCCATATACTAAATAAAAACATTTTTAAATAATCAATTAATAAATTTTATGCAAACATCACAGAATTTAACAACAGGTTATGATTAAAAAGAGGTAATTATTTGGTTTTAAAACAAGTTAACCAATAAAATAAATATTTTTTGGTTTCTTATCTAATTAATAAAAACTAAGTAAAGACTTTAATTTGCAATTTAATTTACAAATTGTATTTTTCAAATTAATTCGAACCAATAAACAACTTTTATATACTTAAAAATGTATACTAGGCTATTTTGGTTTCACTTCATTCGCTTTATTTGAAAATAAAGAAGAAAATTGTTGTAGAAGTTGTGAAATGTCAACTAGTGATAAGAAACGGGATGTTTTTGACGCGCGGAGAATTTGCCTTCAGTTTCCGTTTGGCTGACTGACGGTCGTGTTTCGTGAATTTTGTCGGTTGTGATGTGCGTGTTCCTTATTTGTTTCTATTTATAGTGCGTCGTGTTTTGTGTTGAAATTTAAGCAAATTATAATATAAAAGTAAGTTCTGATTTGTTTACTCGAACAGCTGATTTATGTCACGAAATCTCTGAGTTGTTGCCTCAGTACTCGTGTATATCTTCGCCTAATATACTTTTATTTCTTATATTGTTGATTAATTAGCAAATAGACGTGACACTAGTCACTAATCCAGTAATGCTAAACCTTAAGTCAAGTACCATTATGATTCGATGATGGGGGGATTGACAGGCAACTTTATGAAGGGTTTGGAGAGTGTAAAAATTAAAAAAAGAGAAGTAACTTGATTCCCTTGCAGTAAAAAGCGAAAAAATCATCAGCCTTAAATTACCATTGAATTCTTATAGTTCTAAGCGTTAATATATGAAGGTGTTTGCCTATGCTTATGCTCCTTGTTAGCTACCTATTATAATATAGCACATGGTTATAATCAGTTGACAGCATGAGAAAATATTGTTGAGGAACCAATGAGGTTGGCCTGGTATGGAATTGTGGGCGTGGTTTAATGTCCAGGACCAACCTCATTGGCTCCTTTGCATTATTTTTCCATATAGTCAAATGATTATAACCATGTATTATATTATAAATGAGTCAAAATGGATGGAAGATAGCTTGCAGGAAAAACATTTTATGCAGCTTGTTGAGCCCTTACTCTGCCAAGGGGTTGCTAAGAGAGAGGACTTGACCCAGCACCGACCTTTGATGGGAAGCAGCGTGACAATATTACGCATTTATGCTAATATTGCTTACGTATTTATGCTGGCGGAATGGAAGAGGAGACTTTTGTCTCATTTCACCAGTTTTAATAAATCAATAAATAAAATAAATTTATCGTCTTGTGTGCAGTTTTCTACTGCTCTACATATAATAATGTTTCATTAGTGAATTGATGAATCATTTATAGATAAAATTCATTAAATCATTAAAAAATTGATAAAATTAATTCCTGCAATGAGAGCCTTTAAGAAGCTCTACGCTTCAATGTTATCAACAAAATATGCTATACTCTAGCATATGTTTGATTTGCGATTAATAAATTAAAAGACACAATTAGTAATTGAGAGGCTGACTTCAATTAGTAATAATGATCTGATACTCTCTTATCTCCAATTTGTAAGACTAAGTCCTGTCATCAGAAATTCTCTTATCTCCAATCTGAAAGACTTGGTCCTGTGATCACTATTGCCTCAAATCTAAAAGTTTCTTTCCCTGTGATTATTTGTAGGTCTCTGATGGACCAAAAATAGTTGACCAAGTTAATTAATGTAGATATATTAAGTTTATGGTAATTTAGTAGATCTATTCTTTTGACTGATAAAGATTTATATTTGGTTTCAGAATCATGTCTACAGATGGTAGATCCCGTCTCAAGCCCCCGTCTAAGATCAGCCGTCCCTCCTCTCTGCCCCAGCCCACCCCTTCGCAAACAGGTACATGTTACAGTTTGCATTAAAAGATTGTAGAGACTAAAATTCAAACCCTTCTGTTATAATGATATGTAGAAATGTTTCTTTGATTCATACCATAATATCCTTGTATAATTAATAATTTAATTAATTAATAATTAATTAAATAATTAAAATCTTTATTATGTATAAGACCCTTTTTGGGGTATACATTCGTCATTACATATACAATTCAAGTATTCACTTCTAGATTTTGAATATTGCTTTTTTGTTATCTTCAAAAAATTCATCTAAACTATAGTAGGGATTATCAAGTAAGTAACTCTTGACTATTTTACTAAAATACCATTAATACCATTATTATACCATGCTAGGTTCAGGAGGGATGTACTAGTAAGTAACCACTGACTTAGGCTACGATGGCGAGTGCTAATCAATCAGATCTAACTGACCAAAGGTTTGTTTGGTCATTCTCAAAGGTTCGTTGCATGTTGTTCCCGGTTAGTAGGTGGAGTTACTCGGTGGGCATGTCTCATTATCAAGTTGGCTTTCCTGATCAAGGTGGCTGACATAAAGGAGAGTTGCTTGACTCAGGTCTACCAACATTTTTGTCAGTTTTATAAATTTTTGTTTGTTTTGGCCTCTTATTTTGCACAATATGTTAGCTACTTTCAGTTGAATTATTAAATTTAGCAGGGTTCGAATAATAAACAAATTTAAAAGTTCATGAACAAAATTCTTTGCCAACAGTCTTTAAAGGACTTATTTGTTCTTATATATTGGGCTCTTTTTCTTAAAATGATAAAATGCTTATTACTATTAAAAGGCTTATTACTCTCGTAGGATTAATAAGCATCAGCACAAGAAATTATCGATATTTTAAAAGTAATGACAAGTATATGACACTATTGTTAAAAGTTTATACCGCAAACTGTGAGGTTACCTTCTCATTGATTTTTAGAAGAGAATAAAAAGTGTTTGTCAACTTAACTCAGGTCACTGTGGTTGTAAGGGTAAAATGACATTGACCTATTCAAATCAGTGACCAATTAAAATCAGTGAACAATTCAGATCAGTGACCAATTCAGGTCAGTGGCCAATTCAGACACACCCTTAATAAATATGTCTTATCTGGGCATTTCTAAGTTGAAGTATAGCATTAGAGACTTTGCCTTCAATAATGTTACCAACATGGTTTAGGGCTACTTACTTAAAAATCCCTGCTAGTCTTAGGCATGGATTCACAGGGAGGGGGGATCCTCTCCTTCAGGTTCCTCAAAAAAGGAAAAAACATGGTACATTAATAAAATTATTACAGTAATAGTATTATATAAATTAGTGGTATCACCCCCTTATAGATTTCTAAGGGGGTCATTCTAAATATTTAAACCACACAGTTTTTTAATCTTTAGCAGAGGGAATGACCCTCTGTGTATAGTAAAAATGTAAATTATTATAATATAAATAAAAAAAGATAATTTAAAAATAATAATAATACAGCCGGTTCTTTATTTTATGGGCGGTTTTTTAAATTTAACGCGCCAAATATTATCTTACTAAAAACCACTTACGTGGTAAAAAAAACTCCCCGCCAAGTCTTTGGTCCAAAAAAGTTGGGACATCAACTTTTCTGTCCCGCAGAGTCATGTTCATATTGGGTGGAGACGGTCATTGACGTTTCAAAGTGAGGTTACTTGGTTGGCAATACTAAAGGCCTTTTTCAAACTATGAGGCAATCATCAGCTTCTTCTCCTTGGCGGCAAGACAGCAGTGTGAACAAATTGTATAGCATCTTTTACTATATTTTGAGATACCAAACAATTCAGGTGTTCGTGGAGATTAATCACAACAGATTTTAGCAGTTGTCATAATTGCAGCAAAAAGTTGATTCACTTTTCTGTCACGCCCATAGATATTCTTATTAGTTGTTTAATATTTTGGTTTATTTAAGCTGGTTGGAGTGGGGAGACCCAATTAGAGCAGGAGGTCCAACAAATTTAGTTTTATTGTTCCATCTGCACTTTAAATTGCACACTTTCAACGGCCCAACTTAAAAACTTAGAAAATTTGTTTTAATGTAGTAAATAAAA
>JACMZG010001911.1:64221397-64275002 GCA_018340805.1 Microvelia longipes
AGTCCACCTGATATTGTCAGCGTTGCATCTACTTCAATGCAGTCTTTACTGCCTGTAAAATTTTGCAGCAAGTATTTAAAATAATCTCTTGTGTATTTTTTCTGCCGTTAGTAGATAAAATAGTATATGCTACTATGCAGCAAAGGAAACATTGCAGACTCGAGCAATTAATTACCTGCCTCGGCTTACGCCTCTGCAGGTAATTCGCCATTTGCCAGCCTCGGCTTCGCCTCGTCTGTCAAATGGGTTAATTACCTGCCTCGGCTTACGCCTCTGCAGGTAATTTCCATAGCCCACCCTCGCCTTCGGCTCGGGGGCAAATTTATAAAACTCGTCTGTAAAATTCCATTTTGCTGCCTAGTAGCATAATATACTATTATCTAACTCATTTTCCCTAACCAACACTCCAAAATACAGTATTTTTAAGTGATTTTAGGGGTGGGTAACTAGGTAAAAGAGTACCGAGTAAAGTAGGTTACAAATTAATTTTTTTTAAAAAATGTAATAACTTTAGACCTTTGCACTGTTATAAATTGTAATATCAATTAAATTAATGAAGACTTCAATCCTTTTTTAAATTTATTAAAAATAAATTGACGAAGAGCTTTCGCCCAGGGATCCTGAGTTTCTTCAGTTCTTGAATTGACAAAAATGAAAAAAACAATGAAAAATAATACAATTTTGAATGATTTTTTTTATGCCATGTGCCCAACTAAGAAAATAAATAAAGTTAAAATAAAATTAAAAAAAGGGAGGGTAAAGGAAAAATTAAGATTTTAAGATAATATTATAATAAATACTGCTAAAATTGTTAATGTCTTGATCTTTGTTCATACTGTCTTTGTCAGCTTTTATATAGAGCATTTATAAAAATTTCCTTTTGTTTGTATGTGGTTCTGTATGAAGTATACGTTTCTTTATTTGGTCGGTGGTCAAGTTTTGTCTGTTCTAATAAGGCTGTAAGGTTTGAGTTAGTAAAGTATTTGGTTGTTATGTTTGTCAAGTCAATTTTGAAAAGTTGAGAGGTCTCTCCTGTGTATACCTGGGGGCAGTCTTTACTTGGTATTCTGTATATAACATTGCATGTTTAGTCATTATTAACGGCGTCTTTTAATTTTGAAAAATATTTAATATAGAAATTCATAGGATTTTTTAGAGCAATTTTGATGTTGTAGTCTTTAAACAAGTTTTTAACTTGGTATGTAGGGTGTCCTATATAGGTAAGAGAGTGGTAAGTAGGTAAGTTATTCGGTCGGTCGGAATCATTATAATTTTTCCTTTTTCCTTTCTGCTTTTGAACGAACGCAGTGAGTTCTCAGAAGATAGGGACGGCGTGTATGTTTTTTTTGTGTGTTTGTTTGTACGTTTCCCGATAACCGCCGTAAAAATTGACCGATTTTGATAAAATTTTGTATACACGTTAAATTAACTATGTGTCAAAGCTGTATAGTTTTTGGTAATATACCGAAACATATTTTCAAAATGGCGGCCAATATGGCGGACCAGATAAATATAAATTTTGAGCGAAAAAATCGTGTTGTATATCGTGTTGTTTATATTTTAAAGCTCTTAACGTGTAGAAAAAGAAAATGTATGTTTCATGGTCAAAATTTAAAAAATAAAATAATTTAAAAATGACGGCAAAAATAATGAACTCAACAAAAATTAAATTTAAAGTAATAAATGGAGTAATATATTGTTGTAAAGTTCTTAGTCCAAAAGCCCCGGGGGTGTTTTGTTAATAAAAAGTGTAATGGCTGGAACCGGTCTCAATTTTTCGTAAATACCTCCCTGAACAAGGATCTGCAATTCTGCCGACTCGTATCGGATGGATGTCCCAAGTAGGTTCTGCCTGGGACACCCATCCGATACGAGTCGGCAGAATTGCAGATCCTTGTTCAGAAAGGTATTTACGAAAAATTGAGACTGTTTCCAGCCATTACACTGTTTGTTAACTTGGGTGATAAATTTGACCTGTAAAGTGCGTTCTGCCTGGGACGCCCATCCGATACGTGTCGGCAGAATTGCAGATCCTTGTTCAGGAAGGTATTTACGAAAAATTAAACCAGTTTCCAGCCATTACACTTTTTAATAACTTCGGTGGTAAATTTGACATGTAAAGTGCGTTCTGCCTGGGACGCCCATCCGATACGAGTCGGCAAAATTGCAGATCCTTGTTCAGGAAGGTATTTACGAAAAATTGAGACCGGTTCCAGCCATTACACTTTTTATTAACAAAACACCCCTGGGCTCTTGGTCTATCTTAATTAGTAGAAAAAATGCTATATACTAAAATAAAATAGCATTTCACTACAAATAGGGTAAATAGCATTATACTCCCACTCCAAGCATACAAGATTTTATCTCCAGACGTTGATTTTATTATTATATGATGTATTGTATTTTATTCTAATTTTTTATCGGGCCCCTCTAATAAATTTTGCGGGTGTTATCCCCGAAAAATAAATGATTGCTCCAAACTACTTCTTTTGACGTGAAACGGATTTTGAGCGTACAAAAAAAAATTGTTCGGGCCTCTTTTAAAAATTTGAGGGTGCTATCCCTGGGAAAATTACAAAAAGTAATCGGTCACTTGTATAAATTTAGAGAATACCACTCCCCTAAATAAATTGATATCATTGGCTCTAAACCCAATAATTGGGAACACTTTATATTCCCAAGAAGAAAAAGATACTTTTTACTCCCAAGGGAGTGAAAAGTATCTTTTTTCCCCCTTGGGAGTGAAAAGTGCTTCTTCACTCCTTAAAAACTGGTTAGTAAACTTTACATTATAATAATAATAATAATAATAATAATAATAATAATAATAATATAAATATTAATAATTTTCACAAAATACAAAATTCTAAACAATAATTTTTTTTAAATTTTAACATGTCCTAAAATATTATTTCACATTTATTTGAGGAGAGCTTTAAGCTGTCGATTAGATTTGGCGTCAAAAAATTTCATTGAAGGTATTTGTTGTTTTCAAGTTTGTTATTTAACCGGCGATAAATTCTGTGGAATCATTGCAACGAGTGTTAGGCCTGCTTCCGTGGCCGTGATCGTAAAGGCGTTCGATTTCGGCACCTGAGGTCCGGGGTTCGCAGCCCGGGCTATGGCTCTAAGATTTTATAAATAGTATTTGTATTAAAAAGATTTCGCCAACTTTAATTAATTCTTAGAATGTAGTAGATGCTACCCACCTGAGGTGGTTCCCGCAGGGTGAATGTCCTGATGGGCCGAAAGGCCCTAAAACGGGCATTTTATTTTATTTTATCAATGTAACGAGTATTTGTGGGATCTTACATCTAAGTATTAGTTCAATTATACAGATTATATTAATTCAATTATTAGATTAATAAATTCTTGTAATTTTTAAATATTGTCTTTTGACAGCATTAACAATAACCAAACCATAGATTAACAATATTAACATTGTTAATATTGTTTATCTATGACTAAAACTAAATAAAATAAATAAGTCCCTACAGTATTCTGTGAAGATAAACCATTCGGTATGCTTGTAAATGCATAACGACATATGCAACCTGATTGTTTCATCACTGAGTAACCAGCATAAGTATCTAAGTAGCGAACATTTTGACTAAGTATCATCTTATCGGTATACGGTGCACCATGTTATCAATATTATATATCGATATATTTTTAGTTTAGAGATGTGACGTAGGAATAATCGATATATGCCTTTTCTTTTACGTTTATGAACTTAAAATAATACTATATATAGAAGGAGCACTACTGATAACACGAAAGTCGGTTCACTGGTGCAACTAAGTAATGCTGCCACCCTAACAATATACAATTTTCTTATAAAAAAGTTGGCAATACTTCCGGTTGCTGAATTGTTATATTCTATTATTAATTAATGATTGATTATTCATAAAATACTAATATAAATATCGGTGCATTACAATATTTAAAGCATTTTAAATTGTAGTTTATCGTATTTATTAAAATTATATATAAAAAGTAGTCCTCGTCAACTAAATGTAGATTCTTGTATTCCGCACCCTTTTGCCATCTAAGACCAGTTTTATTAAATACTCAGCAGGTGTTTTAAGTTATTATATTTGTTCTTTACGATCTTTCTTCATTAATAGATATTTATGACAAATATTTAAAATAATGTTTTGTTGTCAGGTTGGCAGCATTACTTAGTTGCATCAGTCAACCGGCTTTCGTGTTATCAGTGGAATTACATTGTGTTTACGGCCCTGTGCTCCTTCCATATACAGGGTGACTTACTCTTAATGGGACAAAATAAAAATCTTGATTCTATGGACCAGGATGAACAAAAAATGTCATGTAAGCATAGGGTCGATTCTCAATAGTTCTCTAGAAAAATCGATATATCAAATTATTCGATACTTCACTATCTAATTTTCTAAAACGATCTACAACTTGAAAACTACTAAAGCTAAAGAGATGCGGTTTTCACTATTCTTAAAGACATTAAATTTCCTTTAAAATGGTATACTTTATGTCGCAGTCATCACAATTAAACTTTAATTTATTTGCATTTAAAATAAAAAATTTTATTAGTACTAAAAATGTAAAAAAATTTAAATGCTAAAATCTTCGATATTTGTTCACTCATAGTTGAAACCTAAAAATCTTAAAAACTGCCTCATTCCATACCCTTTAAAATGATATAACATAATCTATGGCTTGTTTTTAACTTTAACCAAGATATTCTTAAAAAACTTGATGTAAGTCGCTTAGATTCTAAATTATTCACTATGTAAACAAAGACATTTACATTTAAATTATTTCTATTTGATTTACAAAATAAACTTTATTTTATTAGTTATAACTATATTATTAATTATTCTATGTTTTGTTAATCATAGAAAATAATCAACCCCCTCCCTCCACTCCCATATAGCTTAAAAACTTAATTTAAGTCTCTTATAATAAACAAATGCAACAAAAAAATTTCTTGAAGAATTTTGTTGAAAGAATACAAAGTAATAAGTATATTTATACATAATTAAATAATAAATAAATAATCAACTTTTTACTGCAAGGGGAATTAAAAATCATTCTTCATGTAAATCATAAGAGAGATTCAAATCTTCCTCCTTCAACTCTAATACATAGTCTACATCTTCTTAACACTGATTGTGTAGCTTTTTCAATTTGTGCTGCAGTTATGGCAGCTCTTGACTCATGCACTTTTAACATCAGGTCATCTCGATTTTGTGGGGCTGAATGAAAATTATCCCAATCGCTGAATTGGACGAGAGGGACCAATAGCCTGGCCTCCGAGATCTCCTGATCTTACACCTCTAGATTTTTTTCTCTGGGGCGCAATGAAAGATGAAGTATACAGGCAAGCCCCACAAAATTGAGATGCCCTGATGTTAAAAGTGCATGAGTCAAGAGCTGCAATAACTGCACCACAAATTGAAAAAGCTACACAATCAGTGTTAAGAAGATGTAGACTATGTATTAGAGTTGAAGGAGGAAGATTTGAATCTCTCTTATGATTTACATGAAATGATTTTTTCCCCTTGCTGTTAAAAGTTAATTATTTATTTATTATTTAATTATGTATAAATATACCTATTACTTTGTATTCTTTCAACAAAATTCTTCAAGAAATGTTTTTGTTGCATTTGTATTATTATAAGAGACTTAAATTAAGTTTTTAAGCTATATGGGAGTGGAGGGAGGGGGTTGATTATTTTCTATGATTAACAAAACATAGAATAATTAATAAATAGTTATAACAATAAAAAAAGTTTATTTTGTAAATCAAATAGAAATAATTAAATGTAAATGTCTTTGTTTACATAGTGAATAATTTAGAATCTAAGCGACTTACATCAAGTTTTTTTAAGAATATCTTGGTTAAAGTTAAAAACAAGCCATAGATTATGTTATATCATTTTAAAGGGTATGGAATGAGGCAGTTTTTAAGATTTTTAGGTTTCAACTATGAGTGAACAAATATCGAAGATTTTGGCATTTAAATTTTTTTACATTTTTAGTACTAATAAAATTTTTTTTTTAATGCAAATAAATTAAAGTTTAATTGTGATGACTGCGACATAAAGTATACCATTTTAAAGGAAATTTAATGTCTTTAAGAATAGTGAAAACCGCATCTCTGTAGCTTTAGTAGTTTTCAAGTTGTAGATCGTTTTAGAAAATTAGATAGTGAAGTATCGAATAATTCGATATATCGATTTTTCTAGAGAACTATTGAGAATCGACCCTATGCTTACATGACATTTTTTGTTCATCCTGGTCCATAGAATCAAGATTTTTATTTTGTCCCATTAAGAGTAAGTCACCCTGTATAGTATTATTCTAAGTTTATGAACATATTTTATTATTTTTTTAAATGTTTTTTAATGTTAAATGTTTTTTTGTTGTTTGTGTTTTTTTTTATTTTTTGTAAAATGGTTTATAACTATTTTCATATTTTTTTTTTGTTTTTATAATAATGTTTTAACTATGTTTTCATAAGAATAATCGATGATACACCACATCTAATTTTATGTAACGCGTATTTTTTACGTATTTTTGTGTTTGTTATTTTCAGTTTTTTATTATATTTTTGTTGTTAATGTTTTCATTTATTTGTTGTATGGTTTTTTTAATGTTTTAATTATAATTAATAATTTAAAGACGCTGCTTATCTTTTAAGTGCTCAGTTCTCGTTTACGTATCGCGTAACTAAAAATATATCGATGTATAGTATTGATAACAGGGTGCACCGTATACCGAAGATTTACCTATCGCGCTACTGTTTGAAGATGTCCTCTTGGATCGCTCGAGAATAAAGCGACTGGCATAGTATAGAACGTAGTTGGGATTAGTTTTGGCCTTGGTTACAGAGCTGTGTGGGCCGGAGTCAGGCCTTAGCAGCCTTGTTATTATATAACATGATCCTCAGATATAATACCCAGTATTACAAGATTGTAAACATATCTTTGTCTACATTTCCTGGGATAAACGAGACTTCTGTGAAATGTTCAAACTAATCCTACCTATTAGACGCCTTTTCTGGATTAAGTACTCAATTCCACAATTTGAGGGAATTTTCAGAGAAAAATGAGCTTATGACATTGGGTCAAAAAGGGGGGAGGGGTGAATTATTTGTTTTTGAAGGAAGGACTTACTGATCAAGGATGTATAAAAAATAGTGTACTGGGGCACCTCGGAACTTTTCCTCATCACATCGGATTCGCTACGCTTATTATTCCCGCTTTAGATTCGCTACGCTCATCCTTCCTGTTTAGGACTCGCTTCGCTCGACTTCAGAGTATACAGTTTGCCAAATTGATTCTACAGCACGTCTTTAGACACGCTTCCCTCATCCTGTGATATTAAATGCATCCGTAAACTACTCAGGAGGCCTTTAAAACACCTGAAACGGATAATTCCGATGACATCCCGGTTTCGGTTTTTTTTTGCAAACACAATACTTTTCCTATATACCTACGGTATAAATGAGGAAAAGTAAAAATAAACTTGTAAAAAGTAAGAGGTACCTGAATAATAGGATCTATAAGTCATTTGGAAAGGAGTAAGTACAGGCATTATATATGACTTGATGACACTACACTACAGTCTATCGTTTAGTTAAAAAAATTTGACAGCTCAGTTTAGACACCACTGATTCTTAAGAAAAAAAATCCCTGCAAAAAGGGAGCGAGAAAAAACTAAGTAAACAAATCAGGTTATTTTACCCGTATTTTTTGGCGATGTTTTTTTACATTTCTTTTGTGTAGTACCGTGCGAAGCACGGGTATCCCTGCTAGTATATATATATAAACACGAATCCTTCGATTGCTTTCTCGGATCAAAATTAAACTTATGCAAAAATCGACCTTGTTAATGTATCGAACCCTATTCTGTATGGAATATGTTTGACGTCATTAACCCACAATAACGTCTCAGCATAATTTTTATAAAATTTATCACCAACGTTACGGTTTTAAAGATTGGAATATATAACATTATAACATAATGTAATTGGCTCATATCGTGGCATTATGCCACTTTAATATGACAAATTTATATAGAACAACGGCCATAACTGGTTCCGGTAGCACAGTGGTAGAGCACTCGCCTTTCAACCTAATGGTCTATGGTTCAAATCTAGCTGGAGGAGGACCATAATATGAAGTTATACCGTAAAATCGGAGGTCTTGAATTTAAAGCCTGTCAACAGTTTTATGTGATTTCTTGGCTAGTAATACGCAAATGCGGGGTTGGTTCGTGTTTCATCTGAGATATGTCTGGATTTAGTTTCCGTTGTTTCCGGCTCACGAAAAGTGCCGGTTCTACTCTGCGGGCTGATGTAGATGAAGGTCGGAAAGATATACTGAACCTTCGTTTGTCCGAAAACGCAGTCAGTGAAAGTAATGGTGGAGACACGAATAACGTAAGTGACTATAGAAACGAAGTGGTCAGTTGTTAATGACAGTCGTCTCCTAGTAGCACTAGCTGCGACAGTCCTACCATTTTTGCCTCAATAAAGGCCAGACGTCCTAAAATGTCGAAGTACTAGACACATTCTAAAGTTTGTTTATTATTATTTCATAAATGATCATTTAAGTATGAAAATATCTTCTGATAGATTATTAAGGTTATGATAAATAAAGAGAACAAGTCTGAAGAGATAAACCGTTCACTTGGAAAGTGATATCGGGAAAAGCTATTGAGTCAATTAATTTTTGCTCTGTTTAAGCCTTTCTACGAGTTATATCGCTTGATGACAGCAAAGGTGGTTTCTCTGGTGTACTAGGGTCACTATGTGCTTGTGACGAGCGACACTAAGGTAGAACTCGGAAGACATAATGCCACGCTCACACTGGCACAGTACAGTGTATCACAGACAAAGTCGCTCGATGTCACGAGGACTCACACTGTAACGGCACAGACAGGAGACTTACACACACTATGACACATCAAGTCGTGTAATTATAACAATGAAGTTCCAGTTGATTGCATTTGAAGAGATTACTATCTATGTCGGAATATTAACTCTTTAAATATAAGAACCTTTCCTCTTAGGTACAGAGATGAGATTGTCTAGGCTAGGTCTGGTTAAAAGATCTAGCTAAGCATGTGTAGGCTAGATCAATTTGAAGGTTTAAGCTGAGCGTTAGTGGGCTAGGTCTAGTTAAAAGGTCAAGCTGTGCATGTGTAGGCTAGTCAAGTTGAAAGGTCCAGCCAAGCATGTGTAGGCTAGATCAATTTGAAAGTTTAAGCTGAGCGTTAGTGGGCTAGGTCTAGTTAAAAGGTCAAGCTGTGCATGTGTAGGCTAGTCAAGTTGAAAGGTCCAGCCAAGCATGTGTAGGCTAGATCAATTTGAAAGTTTAAGCTGAGCGTTAGTAGGCTAGGTCTAGTTAAAAGGTCAAGCCATGCATGTGTAGGCTAGTCAAGTTGAAAGGTCAAGCTATGCATGTGTAGGCTAGATCAATTTGAAAGTTTAAGCTGAGCGTTAGTGGGCTAGGTCTAGTTAAAAGGTCAAGCTGTGCATGTGTAGGCTAGTCAAGTTGAAAGGTCAAGCTAAACATGTGTAGGCTAGGTCTGGTTCAGAAACTGGCATTTTATTGACTAGTTCAAACCTACACTAACTGGGGTGCTTTTCGGAATATTTTTGACATAAAATGAAACTTTGATACTTATAAACTGGAGCGCCCACTATCTTGAATATTTATTCAAATCACCCAAAAGTTTACCCACTTTCTATATTAAATTGAATCTGTCGAGTTTATGGTTCGCTTGCTTAAAATTTAGTTAATTGAGATGTCTTAAATTTATTGCACTTTTGATCCACTATTTGTGATAATATTTTATGTCTTAAGACACGAGGTTGTGATGCCACCTATTGTTCCCTGGCAACTGTTTATTACGGCCCAATACTTATTAATTTCAAAGAAGCTTTGTTAATAAAGTTTGCAATATTAATTTTATGAATACTATTAGGAAAAGAACGACTTTAATTCCACAATGTTTTTTAAACAGGAACAATATATTTTAATTCCGTTTGGATCATCTTCAGGAAAGACTAAATACAATTTTATGACACAATACATAACTATTCACATGGGGTTTGCCATGTATTTAGCAAATTTTCATTACGTTTAAGCGTCATTTCAAGTTTCAAATTTTTATGACAAGTTTTTTTTTTTTAAAAAAAGGCTATTCAACTCATAACGTTTCGCTATTTTATGTTTCGATTTGAGAAAGCCTCTGAGAGTTACAATACTTACTATATACAATATACTTGCTCGCTCACAATATATATCTATATATGCAAGCATATTCATTATTAAATTATTTTTATTTTTTTTTTTTTTTGTTTTCCACAATCAACTATAGCAGAAAAAATGCCAACATACATACAATAATATGTATGTAAATAGATATGTTAAACTTCAAAAAGGAAATTTGTACATTTTTTAATATATATATATATAATATATATATATATATATATATATATATATATATATATATATATATTATATATATATATATATATATAATATATATATATATATGCCTTTGAAGTCGAATACCTAATATTAAATGCAAGAAAATAAGATAAGAAAAATTTAATGAAAATTTTAAATCTGTTTTAACTGGCAGGAAACAAGTTAAAACTATGGGATTTGAAGACGAGAGAGCTGTGCGAAGTGTGGTGATGAGTTAAAGACAGCCTCCTATTTCATAGCGGAGTCTTTGGTCTGTAGTTCTCTCCTGTCTTGCATATTTGGTTCTGGTCTCTTGTTTTAACAGGATATTTATCCTCGAGCTTCAAAAAGATTTTAACGTTTCCTTTCAATTAAGGATTCATAACGGTTAGTCGTAAATGTGATTGTACAGCGTAGAGGTATAGAGGCTGGCAGGAAATGCCAGACAGTGCCACCGGGTAAATAAACCTGGTTTATTTACCTGCGTTGTCACCCCTACTACAGACAGCAATTACTACTACTATGATTTAAAAAGTTCGGTATTTTGCAAAGAACCAGAGTCGTGTTAATTTTAGTAATTTACTTCCCCCTCCACCTTTAGCGAGAGCTTTATAAATGTGTTTCAGATTCATGACTCTATGACTGAAATACTTAATTTCGTTAGTTATGCTTTACTGCAAAACTTGACCTAAACTCATGACCTTATGTATTTGTGCGATGTAAATATTGTATTCTAGGTTCTTTGTAGAATTTCATGTATTTAAATTTAATACCAGGCTATGATGCAACAAGTGTTACTAATCCATTAATATCTGATCCCATACCTCGATGTATCCTCCAGCTAGTGTCTGTTGTGCAAAACTTTCTTAATACACACACGCACGCATATATGTGTGTGTGTGTGTGTGTGTGTGTGTGTATGCATATATATATATATATATATAATATATATTATATATTAATATTATATATTTATATTTATATATTTATATAACATATTTATTTATTTAATTTAATTTTTTAGCGAATTTCGAGGAAAAATGAGTTTATGAGGTTAGGTCTAGGGGGGAGTAATTTTAGAATGGGGACTCACTGATCAAGAATATATATATATATAATATATATATATATTAGATGTGTGTGTGTGTGTGTGTGTGTATGTATGTGTGTACGAGATTTTTGTGTCTTAGACGTTTCTATGGGACACGATAACTTTTGTACGCTTTCTCGGATCGAAATGAAACTTGGTATAAAAATCAACCTTGCTAATGTCCCGAACCCTATTGTTTATGAAATACGTTTGACGTCATTAACCGTCAATAATGACCCCACAAACATTTAAAAAAATCAGAAATCTTCATATAGTGTTTAGATTTGGGCTGACATTTTTTACACATCTACTAATATGAATGGTTCACAGAAATGCTAACTTCCCATTTCATTATCAGTATTAGTTCTGGTTATTGATTGACACATATGTCGAACGGCCAAGAGGCCGAAGGCCCAAAAATGCCAAGGTGGAATTGATCCCTTCCTTCTGATTCCCTTGATCACTTTCTGATGAGAATTCCCTAACATGCTAAAAATGTATTAAAATATTTAATTTACGACTATTATTTAATCTTTGTTAAATTAACTTTTTTTAAACTGTATAAAATGAATTACATTTTAAAAGATCAATTACATTGCGTCGAATGCTAATATTAAGACTACATTTATATTGCAGAATTATTGTGTATAATTACAACCCTGGGTCTGGCTGTTACGATTTATTTCTTTTAAACTTTAGTTACAATTTGCTTATAGGTGGAATAATAACATTATTATGGAGTAAGTTTAAACTTGACTGTCTACTGTTATTGAAAACCATATGTATTCCACAGATAATACAAATCTACAGTCTATAGATAATATAGCCCAGCTCAGTATGTATTAGGGATGGGCAACTACATCTAAGTCCTCCAGGACTTCTGAACAAGAATAGAGAGGTCTGAGCCATATCTCTTCACCATCGACATCCAATAACTTTAGTGAAGTCAAATATAGGCGCCAGGTTCTTTTTCAATGTTAAATAGAGGGGAGAAGAACCAACCCTAGGCACCAGATCCAGATTTGAGAATAAGGTTTACTTAAAACTAAGTATACAAGAAAATACTCAAAATGTAGGTTAAATTAGGTAAAATTCCGGAATAAATGGTACTTTAATGACTTGAAAATGATACATTTATACTTATATAAGAGTTCAACTTAGTGCTCTAACTCCTAAACATTTAGGCCTGTACTTAGGGACTAAATCAGCGATCAAATAATACATTACTATTCTAAAACATGACAAATAATAAAATAATAATTAGATGCCTCCTGATTGGTGATTTTTGTTTCATCTTCTAAATTTAGGCCTGTGAATCAAAGTCCTAAATTTAGGACTGTGCCACAAAGCCATACTCAACTATCACTTAGTCTCAAGTGCCACAACTAATCCAGTACTAAAACTCTAAAAACAAATGAACAGTCACCATTAGGAAACAATAAATCGAGGACAATTTAAACAATAAATTAAAGAAACTATCTCGAAAAGAAATGAAACGCTAGCTTACCTTGAACGAAGGACAACGGAAATTTTAGTAAAAACATTTCAAATAATAAAAGTGAAGAAAACTTAAATATTGGATCCTCCAACGAAATAAAACCACTAAATTAAATAGGTAAATATTAACTACTTTTAGAACTAAAAAAAACTTAATTTCGGCCGGTGGCCGAAGCCACACCGCCGGCCGAAAACCTCCAACCAAAAAAAACTAACCTCGCAGTGGTGTTCCGAAGGTTGCCACTACATTAACAATAAAAATTCCTAACAAGTCTAATTAAAGAATTAAGAAACTTCCCTGAAACATTATGATAAATAAATTAAAACCGTGTTCAACCGATATAATATGAAACGAAATTTACGAAAATTATAAATATTTTCAAGACATGAATTTCATTGACATATTAACGTTACATGTCGTAATTTTAAAACCGACACCGCACGTTATTATTCGCTCTCATTTGAAGATCAGTTTATGATAATTGTTAAATCTATACTGTTTAAGTTAAAGCATAGATCAGAAACATCAGCAAGAAATAAATCGTTAAGCTGGGAAGCTCGAATTTTAAAGAAAGTATATCGAACGCCTTCAGAACCTCTGCGCCGGAATTATCATATGGTAAAACTCGCTACAGAAGCTCTCGAATAAACTTTGCGTGAAAAATCGATATCCAAACTAACTGGAAAAGTCCAATCCGACATCGAAAGATTTCGCTATAAAGGTCTCTACTTTGAGGTGAATGATGTCCCATTAATATCATGATCTCAGGGTAGATTCCTCTTAAAATAATTGGTGATTTGTTAAAATTTCTTAAATACGATTTGGTGCAATGAGTGGTGGTATGGCGCGGAGTAGGAGGAGGCTGTGGAGTAGGGAAGTATTTGAATCCTGACTCAGTTTATTATGATATTAGACGTAGTAAGATATACAAGATTATGTAGTGTAGTGTCATCAAGTCATATATAATGCCTGTACTTACTCCTTTCCAAATGACTTATAGATCCTATTATTCAGGTACCTCTTTACTTTTTACAAGTTTATTTTTACTTTTCCTCATTTATACCGTAGGTATATAGGAAAAGTATTGTGTTTGCAAAAAAACCGAAACCGGGATGAAACCAGAATTATCTGTTTCAGGCGTTTTTAAGGCCTCCTGAGTAGTTTTAGTAAAGTTGTCTGTCTGTATGTGTGTGTGTGTCTGTTATCATTGTAGCGCCCAGTGTATTAAAGCTAGAGAGTTGAACCTTCGTACAAAAATCAGTCTACCACTGTAGTTGTGCCATGCGGAAAATAATTTTTTATAGCGTCATTAACCCGCAATAATGACTCAGCGAAAATTTCGAAAAATTATAACACGCGGAAAAATGATGCGATCAGATTGAAATTTAGCAATTATATAGCCATTATAAGAAGTATAAGAATAACATACGTGACAAATTTCATCTCATTATCAGCATTAGTTACATTGTTATTGAATGACTTGTGTACGTTTTTTAAAAAATTGGAAGATGGTCTAATTGAGTTGAAATTTATTACAAGTGTATACCATTACTTCATAAATAAGTACTCGTTAATTAATAATTAAATTTCGTTTCAATTCGACTAGTATATCTTTGATTTTTTTTGGATCATAAAAATTAAGGAGCATTGAGCCTGGTCAGTGCTGTATGGGTGACCGCTGAGAATGATACGGATGCATTTACTATCTGAAGACGAGCGAAGCATAAATTTGAAGTATAAATAGCGAGTCGTGATGCATGACTCCCTCATATAAAGCAGTCCTATAAAGGCATGTTGCATTATAAATTTAGGGAACTGTATTTCTGAAGCAGGGAGAATGTGTGTAGCGAATCCGATGTAATGAGGAAAAGTTCCGAGGTATTAAATTCAACATGAAAAATCGGGTACGGGGTCCCGATTTTTCATGTTGAATTTAATACAGAGATAGTTATTGCGCTGATGGTCACCGGTTTATGCTGCTTCGTATGTTATGTTATTTAACTCTGGAGTGCTTTATACAATCCATATTAGTGTTTTTGGTTTTACCTTCTCTAGTTGAATACTACTGTCTGGGACACTTTTGGGAAATATAAGTTACAAATCATGTACGCGGTACAATTCCCCATTTTATCGGATTCGCTTCGCTCATCCCCCTGAATGTGAAAACTACCTAATTTATTAATTTATTGTTATATAATTATTTTTTATTTATTTAGTAAAGCAAAACCATCCGTTTTATTCCCAGCTACCACCCATCCAGATACTGACCTCACGGTGTTGTTTAACATACGTGATCCTATAAAAACTGTAGATATACAAGTTGTATTGAATTGGAACTTAATATTCTCTTAATTACTTTGAGGGATGTACTCATAATACTCATACCAAATGTCAACTTTATGAGATACTTTTTCGCCTTTTTAACATTTTTCCAAACAATCTCATAATCTTATTTCTCCTTCGAAAGTCCGCTCTAATGTTTGTTGTTCCGTCCAAAGTAGGCTAATGCTAATAATGAATGAAACTTAGGACATTTGTTGCTCTGTAAGAAATGTAGTACATGATGTACACATGTCTCTGTAAAAGACAATTATAATATATATATACTATATATATTATATATATATAACTATATATATATTGAGCTTTTTACAACTCTCCAAAGAGTTTGCAAAACTGACTAACACAATGACACGCATATTTTGAATAATAAACTATGAAATAATATATATATATATATATAAATATTATATATATATATATATATAATATATATATATATATATAGTATATATATATATATATATAATATATATATATATATATATATATATAATATATATATATATAATATATATATATATGTCTAACTCAAATTTTAATATCTGCTTTGGTTACCATTTTTCATTTGACATAACTTTATGTTAACAAATCATGTTTTTCGATTGATCATGAAACCCGATGTAGCGGGGAAAAGTAGGGCGGTATCCCGCACCCAATTGTGCTGAATATGCAATGTACCGACTTATGCAATGCGACTTTAATTTATCGGAGACGAAATCAAAGTGATAGTGGTTGGCTATACTATACGTACACGTATTTATTTATGTATAATTTTTGTTAAATCGTGTTATGGTATAATCAGGTAGTAGTAGGTAGTTATATACAGGTATTATATTTGATATAGCGTACGAAACCATATCATAAGAAATGATTCCTATATTTATTTTAATTTTGCATATTGGTTAGGTTGCATAGTCTATCATTTACTTTCTTATCTCTTACAAAAAGAGAGAAAAGCATGTAGTTAATAAAGGCCACAACAGAGTTTCATAATAAATATTTACGTGGAAATAAATGAGTTATGGGGTGTTCAGTCTTTAAATAGATTATATTAAATTAAAATTTTTAGGTACATTATATTAGATTAAAGTCTTTAGGTATATTACATTAGGTTAACGTTTTTAGGTATATTATATTATATTAAAATCTTTAGAAATATTTTTCCAGATTGTATATTAGATTTAATCTTAATCTTATCTTGTTTTAGCCTCATAAGACTAGATATCTCTCAGATGTGTGGAATATATTAATTCAATATATATATTATATATATATATATATATATATATATATATATATATAATATATATATATATATATAAATACATACCTTAATAAAAAAACATTTAGAAACTTACAATAAAAACTAACGTTTCGAACTGATTAAGTTCTTCCACAGACGAAGAGAGACTGATTACTAATATATATTATAATATATATAATTATATATATATATATATATATAATATATATATATATAATATATAATATATATATATATATATATAGTTTGTGTATTTTTCAAATATGAGTTACGAAAGCTTTTTGTTTTATATTAGGAAGCTAGTTGAGAGGACACTACCACTACACCATGAGGAGGTTTGTGTCCGAGGCCTACAATATTAGACGTCCATAGCTCATGTATACATCATGCCATGTTGACACTGTACAACTATTTGCATCCATTGCTATATTCATTCACTCTACATTCATCACTAGTTTGTAGACCCATCACTGTAACTGAAATATTACGAACCTCTGATGTAAATTATTATTTTTCAAGTCCTGTGTAAACAGCCGTGTCGTTTCGTTGCATTCGTTAAGTAAAATCTACCATTTTACTTGTAGCAGTTTACAATTAATAGGCTCCTAAACCCCTTAGTGAGTTCTTTTTATAAACCTCTTAGTGAATTATTGTTATAACCCCCTTAGTGAGATCTTGTTATAAACCCCTTAGTGAGTTCTTGTTGTAAACCCATTAGTGAGTTCTTGTTATAAACCCCTTAATGAGTTCTTGTTATAAACCCCTTAGTAAATTCTTGTTATAAACCCCTTAGTGAATTTTTATTTCATACCCCTTAGTGAGATCTTGTTATTACTTTCAAGTATTTATTCTCCTCGATTTTCAAATCGGTTTCACTCAATACAATTCGATTTTATTTGTTGGTTCTTATTTGTTTGCCCTCTCGATCCAGTGGAATGCTATTGTTGTCTTTTCACTGATATATGAACACTTGTATTGGGTTCTGTTTACAAAATATTTACAAGTTAAATATTTGTCTTTTTGTTAGTACACTTGTTTGTATCGTAACACCTACACATCTCTGGATCGACACACTCCCAGTGCACACTACACTGACGCTCAGTACAAGCGCTACTAGTCTTACGTCAAACGCAAACACGATCAAGGACGCATTCTAACGTTGACTTTCAATCATCTTTATAAATATCAACTGGTGGTTGCTGAGTGAGTGTGTTGTTTTATAAATATCAACAGGTAGTTGCTGTATGATGTGTGGGTGTGTGAATCACAGTAATCCCACGTATGTAACACAATACCTGACATTAACAATTACATCTCCTTTAGTTTTTGTTTACATAGTGATCATAAGTAAACGTTTCAGCGATATTTATTTACCTGTTTATAACGAAACGTGCAGATTTATCAAAACAAGAAATAAATGTACTTTCATTATTTGTCATAACATTTCCTTCTCATAGCTAACAAGAAAATTCTTTGAGTCTGAAAATAATATGTTGCTGACGATCACACTTATTTAGAGTCTACATTCCATTTTGCTCCAGAATTCGGTTAATCTAATTTTGACTCTAGAATCCAGTTTTTTTATATTTCACTCAACAATTTAGTTTTTTTTTATAATTGACTCCAGAATCAAGTTGTACTATGTTTAAATTCAGAATACAGTTCTTCTATATTTAACCTCAGAATCCAGTTCTTCTATATTGACTCCAGAATCCAGTTCTTCTATATTGACCCAGAATCCAGTTCTCTATATGACTCCAGAATCCAATATTACTCCAGAATCCAGTTCTTCTATATTGACTCCATTCTTCTATATTGACTCCAGAATCCAGTTCTTCTATATTGACTCCAGAATCCATTTCTTCTCTATTGACTCCAGAATCTGGTCCTAGTAAAATTTACTCCAAAATCTCCTTCTTCTGTATTTATCTTCTATTCTTGTTTATCTGTGTCTATTTTATGTATTCTGTTCTCATTATTTTCGCGAATTTTTAAAGGAAAATAAGGTTATGAGGTTGGGGTAGAGATGGGGGGGGGCGTGAGAAAGGAGGTGATTTTTTGAGATAGGGGAACTTACTGCTTTAAAATACAAATATATTTATATATATATATATATATATATATATATATATATATATATAATAATATATAATATATATATTATATATATATTATTTATATGTGTGTGGTGTGTGTGTGTGTGTGTATGTATTATATAGGTACTATTTGTTCCTTGGCAATTTTTTAAAAAATTAAAAAATAATCTAATTTTATACCTTTATGTAATAAATAAGTACACCACGTTTCGCTTCAATACGACAAGTATCCATGATTTTTTGGATCATAAAAGTTAAGCAGCATCGAGCGTGTCAGTGCCTGGATGGGTGACCGATGACAATTTAACAGATTATCAACTATCTCAGAACGATCGAAGCGAATCCTTAGACGCGTTGCAATTTAACGACTTGTACATTGTGCCTTGTATATCTGACTGACTTATGATTTCTGAAGGAGTCTTGTTTTCACTTTTAGACTCAACGGAAAGGAATAAATTGAAATTTAATTACACTTCGTAAATTAGGAAGCCTTATTTTTATTTAGACATGTTATCTAATTCCCGAATAGGAGTATAATCGATTTTTGATATTATGTGTTCACAGTCGAATTTGACAACCATAACCATTTCGTATCGTATGCCTAAATTTTTACTAAATTGAAGTCTTAGATACCATTAATCCTTTAGTAACAAAATATTTAAACTATGAAAGCCCTTAAAGCTAATAGTCCCTTTTAAAAAGCTTTTAAAGCTCCTGATAGTGAATATTTTCTTAATCTCGCTGAAGTGTAATTTTTAGTTGTTAACTTCCTACTTGTCAATGTTAAGTTTCTATAACATGATCATTAAAATGTTCAGTTCCTTAATCTATGTGGGTTTCTCAAATTAGTCTTTCAATCATTCAAAACCCCAATACAATTAGTTGTTAAACCTATCATTACATATATATATTGTTCTAATTAACAAATTTTAATCCAAGATTAACTCTACTAATCCAGGTACAAGAATAAGAAAGCTTGATAAGAAAGCTTAACCAATAATAAGTTGAATGATTTTTTGTTAAGTTATGCTGAGCAATTAGATTATTATTTGAGAGCCAGTCAATATTATTGATTTACTAAATTATGTCGAATATTAAAAGACATATATATTTGTACTGATTTTTATTTAAACTAATTTTGTCGTCCCACTGTTAAAAATTGGTTAGGAACCGGACACTGATCTATCGCCCACCGAAATATCTATGAGTTGAAGGTAGTTTCCGATTGACCCTGCTAGATCTCCATACGCGGACGATGTGACCGTGTTAGCGCCCAGCTGTGGGGTGACCTTGCCTCAGTTGCTCTTTGTTGACCTTCCTCTTGATCCTCTCTATAAGGCAATAACTAGTTAGTGATTTAAAGGTAAGGTTTGGATGTTTTCAAGTTTAATAGGGTATTTTGTGCGTGCTTTGTTGTATTTGTTAACTTCACAATAAAAAATTGTATGAAGAATTCAAAGCTATATTGCGAGCTTACCTACTGCTTGTAAGAGTGATAGAAGACTTGACTACCGTTGAAACTTAACTTAAATTTGTGTCTCCTTAGACACATCAATATCGATATATCCCCTGACCAATATCGCGTTACTGATCCCTCAATAGCTTCTTAACTTGCAGCAATAAAAATGTCATTACATTTTACGATTTGAATATCATTTATTTTCTATCACGTCCTAATCTTGATAATCTTGACCAGCATTTCTCAACCTTTTTGATCCGCGACCCAAAATATTTTATGGTTATCCCATTCTCCGCAACTCAATTCTTCATTTCAGTTTTGTAGGCTTAGTATTTTATAGATTTTGAATGATGGCCAAAGTAATCAACAAAACAGGCACACAGAGAATAGTGTGAACTGTATTTTTGGTATATTAAATTATTATTTGCTTATGATATTTAATATAATTTTACACAGTTGCTTATTTTGATGCAGCAAATCATAAATTGGCAAGCACAGCGAGCAAGAAATGTAGCAGTCTTTTCTCTGCTAATCTAAAGAAAATCTTAAAACTGCTAATCTAAAGAATTAGATTAGCAGTCTTAGGTCTTTTCCCCTATTTTGGAGGCTCATGGGTATTTTTCCTGAAGTTAGGTCTATGACAGCCTGACGCAAAAATATTTGCAAAATTATTTGCAAATAATTTTGCAAATAGGCAACAAAAATCTTCGGACTATGCCCTAATTTGTCATTTTTCTGAATTTTCATTTGAATATAAACAATTCAATAGTCCAAACAAAATGTGTAAATTACAGAAATGAAACTATATAGAGCCGAGTGTATCTAATAAGGCCGGAAAGCAACTGTCAAATACATGGATAACTGTCGATCTAAGTCATTGACAATGTTTACACAAGTTTAAACATAATTGAACTTAAAAATAAAGCTCATGAAATATTTTTGTTGTGTAAAATGTTTTCAAGAGAATATTTACGACCTACATATTTTTGTTAAATTTTATGAAAAAATTATATTAATTTACCCAAGAGTTGTTTTGTGACATAAAAAAAAAAGTTCAAGACCCAAAGGTTGAAAATCGTTAATCTTGGGCTTCCCATTTATCTGAAAATACCTGATACTAACTGATAGCGATCAGTTGACAGGAATTATTCATTATTAGGTCGGTTATGCGCCTCTTTATTTATTTTATTTTTAATAGAATTTATTTTATTTTAATTAGTCTTATTTAAACTTTATGACATTATTAAAAGAGATACATTTTAAATAAATTATATGCGCAATTGCTTATGTTCAGTGTGAAGCAATTAATGTCTTAAATTTTACTTTTTATTGGTAAATATAAGTTTATATGAAGATCACCACGATAATATACTGCGTAGGCTTTCGCGGTTATTCTCATAAAGGTTTACATCTTCGGGCGATGACTGGGCCAATGCAATGTTTATAATACTTTGTTTCCAATGTAGAAGGCATCTTCGGGGATTGAGAACTTTCAAATTCCTGGAGCACTGTGTTTTGATCCATGATGTTCTACATTCCTGAAGACAATTCCTACAGTGGAAGCGAAACGTTAGACCCACATCTATATTGACGTGGTCTCTATCGGAAGATTAATTCCACTATAATAATATTTATTTTTGTTATGAACCCTTATTGCGTCTTGCTTACAGGGAAACCTCTCTCGTAGTACTATTCTCTCTCGTAGTACTAATTCTCTCTCTCTCTCGTAGTACTATTCTCTCTCGTAGTACTATTCTCTCTCGTAGTACTATTCTCTCTCGTAGTACTATCTCTCTCTATTCTCTCTCGTAGTACTATCTCTCTCGTAGTACTATTCTCTCTCTAGTACTATTCTCTCTCGTAGTACTATTCTCTCTCGTAGTACTATTCTCTCTCGTAGTACTATTCTCTCTCGTAGTACTATTCTCTCTCGTAGTACTATTCTCTCTCGTAGTACTATTCTCTCTCGTAGTACTATATACTATTCTCTCTCGTAGTACTATTAGTAGTACTATTCCAAAAAACGATCTCATTAGCATATTTTTCTTTTAAAATTCTCTAAAAATTTGTTGTCTTAGTGTGTGTGTAGGCAAATGCATGAGTGTGTTCTTCACAACATTATTACTACTCCAGCATTGTTTTTGTGATGTTAAAGTATATAACGCGGAATATTCCTTAACGTTTAATATAGAAAATAGAAAAATTAGTCTTAATGTCGGCAGTTTGATCAATACGATTTATATATCATTTGATACTACCAAGTTTTGCAAAACACTCATCAGGGCGCCGACAGAGCCTGAACTCTGTCGGCGCTCTGATGATTTAGACGTAACGAAACAGAGTGGGACATGACATTATGTGGAGCTATCAATGATGACGAATGTCGAATGATGGAACAGTTCCCAGATGTAGCATTGCATCTTGCTTGTTACATTTCCTAGGTGTCTTTCGCACAATTATATTGTGTCAAATATGATTTATGTAGTCTATATATTAATATTATATAATATATCATTTATGGACTCATATAATAGGTGTCATTCTATGATATATATTGACAGGTAAACTCCAACTAACATAAAATGCTATAAATTTCTATTAAACCTCCCATTAGGTAAACATCTGACATTTACGGTTTTGCAGCCTGACTTTTGTCCTGGTCGTCATTTGCAAGCGAATTAGCTTTCCGTTCGTCAAATGTGTTTTAACGCCTTATTTGTCGGATGTGATGTGATCCTTGAAGAGTTTTACAAGTTTTTAAGAACCCACTACACCGGGTGTGTGTCGAATCAGACGAGGTTTCAATGGTTGGGAACTTATTTGTAATTTATGGTAATTTGTGGTTACCTTTATAAGAATATGCGCTCATATGAATATTTTTTTTGGTTGATTAGCTGTGTATTTATGATTCGGATTAAGCACATTATGTGTGCTTTCAACTTCTCTGCTGTTTGAAGTTCAAGGCAAATTAGAATTAGCCAAATGCAAAGATGAATTATTACCCACGACTAAAGTGTTGTTATCCGTCATATTTAGTTTTTTGTTTTCATTTTTGTACCTTGACTGGCCATTTAAGTACTCAATTTGAAATGGTCTACATGGAATGGACATGTAGATTAATCTGAAGTGTCCTACATGAACTAGCTATGTTGATTACTCAAACTGAAATGTCATACATGGAGTTGCCATGTTGGTTACTCGATTTTAAATGTCCTACATGGACTAGCTATGTTGATTACTCGATTTTAAATTTCCTACATGGACTAGCTATGTTGATTACTCGATTTTAAATGTCCTACATGGACTAGCTATGTTGATTACTCGATTTTAAATGTCCTACATGGACTAGCTATGTTGATTACTCGATTTTAAATGTCCTACATGGACTAGCTATGTTGATTACTCGATTTTAATTTCCTACATGACTAGCTATTTGAACTCGATTTTACCTACATGGACTAGCTATGTGATTACTCGATTTGAAAGTCCTGCATGGACTAGCTATGTTGATTACTCGATTTTAAATGTCCTACATGGACTAGCTATGTTGATTACTCGATTTTAAATGTCCTACATGGACTAGCTATGTTGATTACTCGATTTTAAATTTCCTACATGGACTAGCTCTCGATTTTACCTACATGGACTAGCTATGTGATTACTCGATTTTAAATGTCCTACATGGACTAGCTATGTTGATTACTCGATTTAAATGTCCTACATGGACTACTATGTGATTACTCGATTGAAAAGTCCTACATGGAATAGCTATGTTGTTTTTTTATTTGATCTATTACATGTTGGACATATGTTGTATGTAAGGCGTGTCACGTACCTTATAGTGGGATCACTCTGGTTGCATTTGATACCTATAAGAGATGCTAGTGCTTGTGTGCGATTTATTTTTTCATCACACATTGCTAGGTAAAGATTTAACACATTGGGCTGAACGCGAAAGCTAGAGATTGTTACCTGTGCAGGTGTCTCGAAAATAGTGCAGTATGTTCGTGTCTGTAGCCCAGAGCTACTTGGAGAAAAGAGTTTAATATTCTGATATACTTTCACTGTAATTGATATTAAAATTAAATTTGTGTAAAATAACAGGGTTGCCAACACAACGTCCCACGGATGTGCTGGTCTCACTCGCATTTGTTGTTTAGTTGGGCCTCCCACTCCTACTTGCTAAAGATCCTGCACGCACTTGGCTTTACTTACTTATTTACTCTCCTTGATCTCAGTAAAGTTGAATATCACTTGATTTCTGAAGTTGCGTGTACACAGATCTGTACTTTACAATTCAAATTATTGTAAATAATTAATTACAATTCAACCCCTAGCAATTTGATCAAAAGTCAGACCAAGAAGTTTAATCTCGTGTAAAGCCGAATTTAGTATAGTCTGTCCCACCTCCGATTTTTAACTTTATGATTGGGGCCAAAGTATGTCAACTTTATATTTATAGATGTAGAGACACAAGTGAGGTACTTCTTAATTAAAGACATTATGTAAACTGTTAATTCACAAACCTATAAACAATACTATTTAAGATTTAGATATACTACATATTTTTGTCTTATATATTATTAATATACTTATTAAGAATTCACAAACATATAAAAAATACTATATAAGATATAGATATACTATACAGTTTTGTCTTATATATTATTAATATACTTATTAAGAATTCACAAACCTATAAACAATACTATATAAGATATAGATATACTATATAGTTTTGTCTTATATATTATTAATATACTTATTAAGAATTCACAAACATATAAAAAATACTATTTAAGATATAGATATACTATACAGTTTTGTCTTATATATTATTAATATACTTATTAAGAATTCACAACCTTAAAAATACTATCAAGATATAAATACTATACAGTTTTGTCTTATATATTATTAATATACTATTAAGAATTCATAAACCTATGAACAATACTATACAAGATTAGATATACTATACAGTTTTGTCTTTATATATTATTAATATACTTATTAGAATTCATAAACCTATGAACAATACTATACAAGATATAGATATACTATACAGTTTTGTCTTATATATTATTAATATACTTATTAAGAATTCATAAACCTATGAACAATACTATACAAGATATAGATATACTATACAGTTTGTCTTATATATTATTAATATACTTATTAAGAATTCATAAACCTATGAACAATACTATATAAGATATAGATATACTATACAGTTTTGTCTTATATATTATTAATATACTTATTAAGAATTCATAACCTATGAACAATACTATACAAGATATAGATATACTATACAGTTTTGTCTTATATATTATTAATATACTTATTAAGAATTCATAACCTATGAACAATACTATATAAGATATAGATATACTATACAGTTTTGTCTTATTATTATTAATATACTTATTAAGAATTCACAAACCTATAAACAATATTATACAAGATATAGATATCACTTGATTTCTATATCTTGAATATCACTTGATTTTAAATCAAGAATATCACTTGATTTCTGAAGTTGCGTGTACACAGATCTGTACTTTACAATTCAAATTATTGTAAATAATTAATTACAATTCAACCCCTAGCAATTTGATCAAAAGTCAGACCAAGAAGTTTAATCTCGTGTAAAGCCGAATTTAGTATAGTCTGTCCCACCTCCGATTTTTAACTTTATGATTGGGGCCAAAGTATGTCAACTTTATATTTATAGATGTAGAGACACAGTGAGGTACTTCTTAATTAAAGACATATGTAAACTGTTAATTCAAAACCTATAAACAACTATTTAAGATTTAGATATACTACATATTTTTGTCTTAATATTATTAATATACTATTAAGAATTCACAAACATATAAAAAATACTATATAAGATATAGATATACTATACAGTTTTGTCTTATATATTATTAATATACTTATTAAGAATTCACAAACCTAAACAATACTATATAAGATATAGATATACTATATAGTTTTGTCTTATATATTATTAATATACTTATTAAGAATTCACAACATATAAAAAATACTATTTAAGATATAGATATACTATACAGTTTTGTCTTATATATTATTAATATACTATTAAGAATTCACAAACCTATAAACAATACTATACAAGATAATATATACTATACAGTTTTGTCTTATATATTATAATATACTTATTAAGAATCATAAACTATGAACTACTATACAAGATATAGATATACTATACAGTTTGTCTTATATATTATTAATATACTTATTAAGAATTCATAAACCTATGAACAATACTATACAAGATATAGATATACTATACAGTTTTGTCTTATATATTATTAATATACTTATTAAGAATTCATAAACCTATGAACAATACTATACAAGATATAGATATACTATACAGTTTTGTCTTATATAATTATTAATATACTTATTAAGAATTCACAAACCTATGAAACAATACTATACAAGATATAGATATACTATACAGTTTTGTCTTATATATTATTAATAACTTATAAGAATTCATAAACCTATGAACAATAATACAAGATATAGATATACTATACAGTTTTGTCTTATATATTATTAATATACTTTATTAAGAATTCATAAACCTATACAATACTATATAAGATATAGATATACTATACAGTTTTGTCTTATATATTATTAATATACTTATTAAGAATTCACAAACCTATAAACAATATATACAAGATATAGATATACTATACAGTTTTGTCTTATATATTATTAATATACTTATTAAGATTCATAAACCTATGAACAATACTATATAAGATATAGATATACTATACAGTTTTGTCTTATATATATTAATATACTTATTAAGAATTCACAACCTATAAACAATATTATACAAGATATAGATATATATACAGTTTTGTCTATATATTATTAATTATACTTATTAAGAATTCATAAACCTATGAACAATACTATAAGATATAGATATATACAGTTTTGTCTTATATATTATTAATATACTTATTAAGAATTCATAAACCTATGAACAATACTATACAAGAATATAGGATATACTATACAGTTTTGTCTTATATATTTATTAATATACTTATTAAGAAATTCATAAACCTATGAACAATACTATATAAGATATAGATATACTATACAGTTTTGTCTTATATATTATTAATATACTTATTAAGAATTCATAAACCTATGAACAATACTATACAAGATATAGATATACTATACAGTTTTGTCTTATATATTATTAATATACTTATTAAGAATTCATAAACCTATGAACATACTATAGATATACTTATTAAGAATTCATAAACCTATGAACAATACTATACAAGATATAGATATACTATACAGTTTGTCTTATATATATTAATACTTATTAAGAAATTCATAAACCTATGAACAATACTATAAGATATAGGATATACTATAGTTTTGTCTTATATATTAATAATATACTTATTAATAATTCACAAACCTATTATTTATTTTATTTTAAAGAGCACAAACTGGAGTCAAACAATAGAGTATTTGCATTTATCCAAAAAAAAAAAAAAATGTTTTTGCTCATAAAATGAATAATGTGTTAAAAAAATATACTAAGCTGTAAAAAATATTAATTTAATTTTAAATAGTTAATTTTTAGCGAATTTTTCATAATGAAAATGACGCTTATGAGGTTGTTCGGATGACGGAAGTTGAGGGTGGGAGTGAGCGGAATCGGTTTCTTATTGGCTTCCTGATAACAAAAAAGTATGTCCGAAAAAAGTTTATATATATATGTATATATATATATATATATATATATATATATATATATATATATATATATATGTATGTAAGAGTTTCTTACCCTTTTGTATGGCGAACGATAACTCTCGAAGGCGTTCTCAAATTGAAACGAAACTTTGCAAATCGCGAGATGTCGAGGAGGTTACGAGGCCTATTGTTATAAAAACATTATGACGTCATCAACCAAAGTTATGACGTCATGAAAAAAAAATTTTTTTGAAACTTGAAATGGCTTTAAAACAAGGTATCTCGTATTAAAGTAGACGGCTAGCTGAGTCGATTAAGACCGATTTCAGCTCAATCGAACCATCACAAATGGCGCAAACGGTATACTATATATATAATCTTGTATATATGTATACGTCTAGGTCAAAGACTCGTACGATATCTGTTGGTTCAGTAGTGTTAGAGGGTGGGGATATAGTATAAAAGAGGGGCCTCTACCTCTTGCTCCATCCTGGTAAGCCTGCTGTCCCAGAGAGACAGGACAAAAATGGCTTCCACTAAACCACGCCGAGCTAAGCAGGCCCGTAAAGCGGAAGAACCTCGAAGTAGTCTTTATATGGTCGAAGTCATTCTAAAACGATTGCGACCGGTTTCAGCTCAGTCAGGCAATCTTAAGTGACGGAAACGGCATTTTTATTTAAAAACAAAAATCATGAATATATTTTTGTTTTAATTGTCGCGGCCGCCGCTTGTTTTATTTTTATCTATATTTGTTTTGTTTTTGTTATTTTGGACAACACTGTCAGGAAAGAATTATGTTTTGACGTATTTTATTTAGTTTTTCGATTCGTTTCATTAATTTATTAGTTAGACGGTAAATATCTTTTTACGGGTTCTAACCAGGGTTCAAACGGGTTTTTTACGGGTTCTTGTTCGATTATTGTTCGCGAAAAACGGGACGCTTTATGTTACATTGTTCCTTCTTCGTATCGATACTTATACAAATAAAACTCTGTGAAAGTTAAAGCTGTCTGACTTTAAATTTGTGTAGCTAGAATGAATTCCGTGACGATTGTTGCGCGATTGCCGGCACAATAATGCTTCTTAATTTTAATATTATAGCATACTATTAATAATAGAGTATGAATAAAATCTCAATTAGCAAAATCAAATTTGTGAGAAAGCCTCTCAGGCCGCGAAGCGGGCCTGTGTGGAAAGGGCTGTGAAAATTCGCTAGATACATGGCAAATGCATGTAACAAGAACAACACATAATACAAACCAACAACAATGTGGCCGCGAAGCGGCCACAGGGAGGCCCGGGCCGCGAAGCGGCCCGGTGGCCGACGCCGTGGAGCGGACGAGCGCGAAGCGCCGAGGCCGCGTAGCGGCTACGGGCCGAAGGCCCGTATTTAATTTTAAAGGTTGGGTCGCTTGAGGTACAGATGGGAGTTTTAGTTAGAAAATCGTAAGGTCAACAGTTTGCTTACAGTTAAATAGAATTTAAAGAAGACTGAAACAAAACAATTCCGTGATCCAGGTAATACAATGCCTAAGGAACGTGATGACTACAGCTGTCAGTATCATCTTGTTGACAGTATAGAATAAACTTTTATGAGTGTTGCTTAGTGAATATTGTTACTACACCGGCAGTATTCTTACGTCTGACGTCACACAAGCAGTCGAGACCGTTTTCCCGCCAAAAGAACATGTTTAAATATATTTTTCGTTTTTTTGCTGTGTCATCAAAAGTATACGTTTTTTCATTCTAATATTTTACAGGGTGTTCTTTTATAAGACGTACTTAAAGATAATACAGTAAAAAAAATTGTGCAAATACTATTGGTAATGCGGAGATGGTAAAAAAATGAAAAATGAAGGCAAAGCGAGAACCGGTCGCTACCGTAAGCTGCCCACCTCTACCTGATTAATTACTTCTATAAATATCTTAATTAAGATTAATTACTTAACCTCAGGTTGTCTTGGACCTTGCTTTATTCTTACACAAATACATATTTTATGTACATTTACACACACATACAAAGTTTGTTGACATTTTCGCATGTATATGTAAGTTGGTTTAGTAGTTTTTTACACGTACCTATGTATTATTATATTATGTATTAATATATAAAGTTACTTATAAGTATACTTTAGACACCAGGACTTAGTACGGAATTAATTACTGAAACTGAATAGCTAATAGCTTTATGGTGTTGACTTTGCCATATCTATACTTTGTGGTCTGCAAGTTTCTAAATTAGGTTGGACTTAATTTAAATTAAGCGAATGGCTATTCGCTGTCCTATGATCTACTTTGTTTTATTTCGTAGTCTGAATACATTTGATATCTAACTTATCCTGAATATTAACAACCTGTGATTCTACTGGCCTTGGTAACTTGGGTTTATTATCTTATATCAGAGCGGTCGATTGTAGTTTAAACGATTGCTTAAGGTTAATCCCGACACCTAAGCCTATTAGAGATCATAGAATAAAAAGTAAAATATGTGCTTAAGAGATACAAATGATGGGGTACGGGGCACCTCTAAACTTTTCCTCGGCTTAATAAATTCGCTGCGCTTATCCTACTTCATACTCAAAATCACCAATTCCACATTGCACTTTGTTCGCTAGTTGTCAGACATTGAAAACGTCGGTTTTATTCCAAGCGGTCACCCATCCATACACTGACCATGCTCGATTCTGTTTAACATTAGTGATGCAACACAAACCGTTGATATACTATCCGTATTGAACATTTTTTGGGGCTCTGAGTTGAATGAAACTGGTACGGAGTCGATCCTCGGTTTAGATTATTCTTAACTATTCGAGAGACCAGGTTCGAAACTTAATTCCGATAATAATTTTTTATCGTTTTATCTATACTTTGTAAGTATATAATTGCAGAATAATACAGGCTTGAGGCCTAGAGGTGATTCAGATTTTGGAAATTCACTAGAAAGCTTTCCATCTTACTCACCAATTCAGTGCTTGCTCAGGTTGTTCGTTTATGATTTACAGTCGAAAAAGTATTTTCCTGCATTTTTCAAATGCATCAAATTAAATATTAGCAAAGTGTTAGGTTTGTATGACTGCTTCCAAAGTTTTTTTTGTTTTGTTTTTATGTTCTATTTTGAAAGTTTACTATTACCTTTGTTTTTCTCAACGAAATAGTTTTAGATGATAGTAAGGAATTGACAAGAATAGCTGAATATATTTAGTTTCTCTTGGAATTCGAAATCATCATATATATGGTTACTTTTTATTTGATCTATTTTAGACTTTATTTGATTTTTTTAAAAAATTATTGTATTTTTTTTAATTAACTATAATGGTGATGTATATACGCTGTTTTTGTAAATTTTTTATTTCATTATTTTTGATCAGTATGCTGTGTATGCAGCAACTTATCATTCTATCTCCCAGTGTGTTATCATCCTATCTCCCTATGTTATCATCCTATCTCCCTATGTTATCATCCTATTCTCCCTATGTTATCATCATCATCCCAGTGTGTGTTATCATCGTATGCTAGGATGATAACACACTGGGAGTTGAAACTTGGTACAAGAATCAGTTTTTAGGTGTAGTTGTGCTATTCGGATGATAATTTTTTATGACGTCATAAACCCGCAATAATGACTCAGCTAAAATTTCGAAAACTCATAAACCGCGGAAAAATGATGAGATCGGATTGAAATTCGGTACACATTTAGCAATGTCTAAGACTAACATATGTGCTAAGTTTTATCTCATTTTCAGCATTATATCAATTTTAATTAAATTACTTGTGTACGTCTAAAAAAAACGGAAAATAATAAGTATTATATGGAAATAAGTATTTCCATGATTTTAGTTAGATCGTAAAAGTTAAGTTGCATGGAGCGTGGTTAGTACCCCGTATCCGATTTTTTTATAAATATATTATGTTTCTCTCCGGTTCTATAATTTTTTGAGCCTATAGGTAAGGAAGCCTCGTTTCACGCTTGTCAGCTTGTTTTATGAAGTTAATACTGGGGGATTTTTACGTTTTCTCCGACTCAGCTTTAAAACGTATAGGAATTAATTAGATATTTAATGAGTTGTATTTTCTTAATGTAATTATAACTATTAAAGATATGATTAATGATTCTAATAGCGTGTAATGGGTCGCTAGGATGCAGTAGACAATAATGTCTATTCATGACAGAGCCACGTATGTCGAACAGTGTCAGCTTGTTGTTATGTCTTGCTGGTCTATTTAGTTTTCCTGGCCTCCTGTTCGTCTTTCACTATCTTGTAGTTTATTTTTTTTACTTTTGCTTGTTTACACCGTAGTTATATACGGTGCAATAAGCACAATAAGTATTGTGCTTGCCAAAAAATCCGAAACCGGGATGTCACCGGAATTATCCGTTTCAGGTGTTTTTAAGGCCTCCTGAGTGGTTTTCGCAAAGTTGTTTGTGTGTGTCTGTTATCATCGTAGCTTTTTGTGTTTTGTGTGTGAGAGAGAGAGATTCTAAACGCTTTTCTCGTCTCACAATTATTTTTAAACTCTTGCTCTGATTGTGATGAAAGTAGGCACAAAAAGTAACAAAAAATGATTCAAGCTTAACGGTTAAGGTACTAAAGTTTACTTCTGTTATTTTATCTCCAGACAGTATATAAAACGAAATTTAATGACTAGATTTAAAAGAGTAAAGAACCCCTTTTCACTCCCAAGGGAGTAAAAAGTACTTTTTACTGCCCTGGGCGTCAAAAGTACCTTTGCCAACTTAACTTACTAATCGACAAACTGAATAATTATTTTTATTTAAAACTAAGATACCTATAAATAAAAAGATATACAAGAATAAGACGTATGAAAAAAGAGTATAACATTAACATTCATTTTAAGTAGAACTAGTGTAATGCTAATAATAATATAAGAATAAATAATTTAAAAAATAAAGACTAGTTCTTTATTTAAAAGTAAAAAAATGAAGTTGGCTATCCTGATTTTTTAAAATAATTTTAAGATTTGCATACTCATTGTTTTTCTTTTTCGACAAAATATCATCAAATCAAAGTTTTTTTAGTTTAAAACCTTAGCTTTATCTGTTTAACCAGTCTTAAACTTTTATAATTAGATTAAAATATTACTTACAACTGCTCTAATATTTCAATTATGTCAGATAATATTGTGTGCGATGTTGACGAACTTTTTAACAATACACCTCCTGACATTGCTATTGAAACGAACTTGGTAAAAGAAAACTTGTTACCAAAGAAATCGAAAAGTGACGTCCACAATAACTCCTACATTTTTAAGTTCCGAGGTACCCTGCATCCGATTTTTATTATTATTTTTAAACTCAGTAATGTTTCAAGTACTGAAAATTTGCAAAGAAATAATATTTTTGTGCGATGTTGAGATCTGCAGTATTAGATGGTGAGCGTCCCACGCCTGTCTCTATATAGTCATAATTACAGGTCTCTATATACTATCATTATTCCATTATACCCCTCTTCTCTGTACTTAGCTCTGATACCATTCCTTCTTAATGTCCCCATTTAATTCAATTTATACTTTGTATCCTACTCCACATCTCGTTAAAAGTTCAACTTAGTCATTGAAAATCAAAACAACTCACTATGTTGAACAACAATAGACTCCAATTCTTTTATTGGATTTATAGCATCCGTGGGTTTATTATTCTTTAAGTAGTGTTCGTATACTTTCTCAAAAAACATTTTTCGGGGGGCTGTCAAGTAGGAACTTCAAATCGTCAAAAAGTAGGTGAAATGCGTTTTTTTTACTGTCTGGGACAGTTTTGTAGTTTTTTACTGTTAGCGACTGTAAAAGAGTTTTTTTTTTACTGTCGTTGGTGAAGTTCCTCAAATGTCCACTAGGTGGGTGCTAGTCATAGAGATGTATACTAGAGGGGGCATGGTCTATCTCATTACATTGAGAAGCCTGAAACATTTTTTGGGGGCACTCAGGGGCTCTGTGTAACCTCATTGAAACCTCCTTTAATAGTGAGTTAAGTTTATAATTAATAGATTTATTTCGGTTTCCCGCACATTGTTTGTGTCTTGATTTGTATTTTTAACGTTTTACTATATAAGTTATTGTAATTTTGTATTGATTATATTTATAGCGAAGGTGGTCAGGTTACTGTTTCAAAATTTAACCTGTTAGGCCTCTCTAGTAATAATATCTCTATGGGTGCCAGTAGTTTACTACAAGGTTATAATATTACCTTCCTTGTCCTTCTTGCATTTTTTTTGTTTATCATATAAAAATCGAACATTTTTGTTGACGAAGTTTTGTTATTTTCGGACAGTGAGTTATTAATTATTTATTATCAAGTGTTTAATAATTATGAATATCAAATTTTTATATATTATAGTGTAAATAGTTATTTACTATTACTACGTCCAAAAAAATAGGACATGCTAACAACTGGGACTGGCTTTTCTTACCTCGGCTCCTTTCACAGTCTTGCTTCGCTCAAGAGTAAATATAGTCGCCACGGTAAAAAAAACTTCCTTCACAGTCTTGTAACATAATATACTATTATTATGTAACTTTAATTCAGTTTTCTTCCCGATCACTCAATGAGGCGGAAGCATTGTTATTAGCATAATTCTAAATGGTTTACAGCAAATCAGAAGGAATAATAATAATATAATATATATATAATATATATATATATATATATATATATATATATATATATATATATATATATGTATGTATGTATGTATGTATGTATGCATGTATGTATATATACAATCAGTTTGATAATTTAGGTTGCTTATTACTCGAAAACTACTTAAAAGATGTTGACCAAAATTTAAACTTAGACTAATCATACATCAGAAGAATTCATAAACTAAGTGAGGTCTTGATCAGTGCTAAAATAACAATAGTGATTAGTGTGAAATTCTTAATTTAACTGCTTAGATCTCAAAAGAAGAATTATTGTTAGTAACTAAATAACTGTTTTTTGTTATTATTTATTATTTTAAGCCTTAAAAATGATAAAATTATATCGAAAGCTCGGAAAAATTAATTTTATTTATTTTTTGGACCTATTCCTCCTCAAAAGCTTAAATAATACATTGTAAAATTCGCTAATATCATGACAATATACCACTTATATTGACTATTAATATAATAAACTGATGTAAGGCAATATTGATTTGGCCGCGAAGCGGCCCCCTGCGTTGACGTCCGAAGTAACAGCTAACGGTGTTGTTTTTTTAAACTTAAAATTTTGTTAAAACAAGGGTCAAACGTGGATTTTTAATGAGCGAAGAAAATGTCCAATATCCTGTTTCTAAAATGCTTTGTCCTCCTTATTTATAAGTATTTAATATAAATAAGACAAAAAGGAAAATCTAGTTGTGAAAAAGAGCGTGTTTCCCTGGAAAGCAGTTGAAATGATTAGCTACTGTTATTGGCCGCTACTGGGTGAATGTGGCCTGGTATGTGGAGTTGGTAGCTATCCTATCTTGAGTGCACTTGAGTCTGCCTAGATATCCGTTTTGTATAGAGCATATCTGTGGGAGATATCTTTGAGAAGTGGGTTGTATTTTTAGCTGGTTAAGTGGAGGTCATTGAGATAGGTTACGTTGTAAGTGGAAAGGTCATTTACTTTCTTTGAGTCAGCTGATTGCTTTTTCTTCCTTGTATTAGGAAAAAATCAATTTATTTTGGTCCAAGGATCTTTAGGGAAGGGATTGTCGCGTTAAGGAAACTTTAATAACCCCACGGACGTTTTAGCTTAACGAAGGTTGTGTAACTGTTATAAAAGAATACAGCATATTTCTCTTCAGAGCAAATAAAACATTTAACTGAACAACCTTTATTGTTTTCAATAAAGTAAGTTTAATCAAATCCCAATAGATATTTCAAAAACTGGAATTGTAAGATGAATAACAGTATTAGGGTTTAGAAGCACAGAATAGGATCATGACAAAATACACGACAAATATAAATGCAATCTGATACTTTACATAATTTAAACATCAAAAATTGTTATTTAGATAAGAAAGGAGTTCAATGAAATAATACAAATAAGTTAACTTGATTTAATTTTTTTTCGTTTAAAAAAGTGTGTGTGTGTATAAAACCAATTTTTTTGAGATACGATAGCTCTGAGAGGATTTATGGTTACACTCTCGAGTCCATCTCCCGCTATATGGAGCAATCCCATTAGCGGCAATTTTTCTCCAAGTAAATTTGTTAAATACAAACCATCATCGATTTATAGAGGTAAGGGAATTATAGGTAGTTTCGTAAAACTCACCTAATGTTATCAGGGTTGCCAATAAAATTAAATAAAAAACCTAAATCCAAAAAGGCGCATGCGCAGTTATTCTAATTTTATCTATTTTTATTTTCAAGCCAGCTTTCAGCTGATCGGGCAGGTCTGATTTTTTACATGTGTTAGTATAGTAGTTTCTTTACTTGGTTTATATATTACTTTATCTTAGACAGACACGGATAGGGCAACTCGATACGGGTAACACCTAATGCGAGATTCATCAATTATAATTCCACTCCAGGATGCCCCTACCCCCACAAAACCATATTTTACTACGACAAAAGATGAACATAATTAAGAAGTGACGTCATATGTATAAATCAAACACACGCGAGATAAATCTCCCACCCAGAGAGAGACGTGGGATTCCAACCCACGCCGTCAGATCCCATGTAAACAGGAACTAGCAACAATCCACATATTATACAGGGTCAGGGATATCCTCACTTTCTAGTACGTTGAACTTAAGGTACCGAGTTCGAACCCAGATAAGAATAATATAGTTTTTATTAAAACAAAATCAGTTTCTCCCAGACTTCTGCCAAGTCTGAAGCAAGAAATAGGTAGATTACAAAAGAGAATTAAGATACATTAGGTCGATTCTAAAAGAGAATTATGATACATTAGGTAGATTCTAAAAGAGAATTATAATATATTAGGTAGATTCTAAAAGAGAATTAAGATAAATTAGGTTGATTCTAAAAGAGAATTAAGATAAATTAGGTAGGTTCTAAAATAGAATTAAGATACATAAGGTAGATTCTAAAATAGAATTATGACACATTAGGTAGATTAAAAATTTAGAATGTTACAGTATCATAGCATATAATAATAATAATAATAATAATAATGATAACAATGCCCGTTTTGAGCCTTTCGGCTCAGTTGGGATAAACCCTGCGAGAACAACCTCAGATGGTAGCGACAACTGTTACTCTTCTTAAAGTGTAATCTAAAGTTGATGATAATTTATTTAAACAATAATTTTATATAAATTCAGAGCGTAACCTGGGATGCGAACCCCAAACCTCCGTGGTGTTAAAAGGGAGTGTAAAGGCTAACACTCTAACGACCTCGGCCACGGAGGCGGCACATCATCTAAAATCTTTATACGGCGAAATCGATTTCGACGTCGTAAAAAAACTTAAAATAGTTCTAAAGCAATAAACAGCACGCAGGGATCGCATCTCCTGGTCCTCTTTATTCCCATTTTAAAAATAAATAAATCATTTTATTTTCTCACTAATTTGGCAGTTTATCAATTTATCAATTAAAAAGTACCAACTTACCAATAAAGCAAATCGTATTAAACTATTTAACCAATTGCCTAGCTCTATTACTAAACTAGAAAGTAGACAGTTCTTAAAAAATTTATGAGTACTAGATGACCGCTGTACTCAGAGTCAAAAACTTTAAAATTAAATGTCATTAAGTTTTATTCATTTACTTGTTTTTAATAGTAATTTTAGATGTGCTCCACCTGTAGTTGTCTGCAGTGTTAAATTTGATTAACTATTCTTTAGTACAATTATTATAAAATTTAGGTGACGATTGGTATAGAGATATATTACTAGAGAAGGCATAGCCTATCTTAATTCATTAACAAACCTGAAACACCATTTCGGGGCTCTCAGGGGCTCCTTTAAGAGGGAGTTAAGGTTACAATAAATTAACTGTTTTCGGCTTCACGCACATTGATTTTTATTTCAAACATTCTACTATATAAGTTACAATCATTTTGTTCTCTTAGTTTAATTATATTGGTAGTCAAAGGTGATAAGGTTAATTTTTCAATGTTTCAAAATTCAACCATTTGGGGCCCTAGTAGTAATAATAGAGGGCTCCTTACTAGAGAGGTTTTCTAGTGATAATATCTCTATGACGATTGGTCATATTTTTGAGAGATGATTTGTATTTGCATTTGTAAACAAACATTCAGTGTGAAGTAAATAACCCTATTTCAAGGATTTGCCCTTTTATCCATCGTTTTTTTAACAATATGTATTTGAACGAAAATTAACAATATAAATAATTTTACAAATTACAATAATGTACTTATTCTATTTTCAAATTAACTTTATATTAAGTTATGCAAATACTACCCCCATTTTTAGGGTAAAATCAGCCCTGAGCTGATGGGGGGGGGGGAGACCAGTCCATAGATCTGGTCGTTTTTTTTTATAAATAATAATCAATTATTTATACATTTTTTAATTTGTTTTATTTTAAAGATAATAAAAAGAATTAAGATGTTATATCTATAATATCTAAGATAGTATAATTTAAAAAATTAAGAAGTAACCTTATACCTAATGACATTTTGATTAATTTATAAGACTGATTTATTTATTTTTTTTTATTTTTGTAAGTTGTATAGTTGAATACATCTTTCACGAACACCTACCCTGAGTATAGTTATATTTAAAATCTGACGCTTGATTCAGAAGGCATTTTGCAGAATAATTAACTGCTTCTTTTGCAACAAATTGCAAGCACTAAGTGCGTTCTATTCGTATCGAAATTCAGTTAGTCTGATATTTGGTCCAAATACCAATTAAAAAAAAAATTAAATAGGTATATGGACCAAATTATTTGAATTGAATCGATCGGGAAATTAACCCAAGTCAAAGAAAAAAAAAAAACACTCTGGGATGATCCTGGAGGAAGTAGTTAGAGAAATCAAGTTGACAATGGAAGCAACAGGTAGAAAACAATCGCGTTGTAAATCACACTCGAGATCGATACAATACGTGGGACAAGACAATGGTTCTGTTTCTATTTCTGATTCACGCGTAAACAACCTGCAATAATTGTTGCGCAGGCTTAGAGCACCAACGTCATGGAGTAGTTAAATGTTATGAAACCCGCAGTGCTTCATAACATAACATAATCGTTTATTCTCTAATAAATACAACTTTTTTTGATAATATAAGAGTCGTCATGTTTTATAATCATATAAGATTCGAACCTGTGTTTTAGTCAGTTTTGCAAAACTTTTTGGAGAGTTATAAAAAGCTCAGTTTATGCAAATATCAAAAGTAGCGCATTTCCTACGAAAAATCCAGGAGAATTCATAATCAAATAAAATTATTTATTTATTTATAAAATGGGAATAAAGAGGACTAGGAGGGCCGATCCCTGCGTGCTGTTTATTGCTTCAGAACTATTTTAAGTTTTTTTACGACGTCGAAATCGATTTCGCCGTATAAAGATTTTAGATGATGTGCCGCCTCCGTGGCCGAGGTCGTTAGAGTGTTAGCCTTTACACTCCCCTTTAACACCACGGAGGTTTGGGGTTCGCATCCCAGGTTACGCTCTGAGTTTATATAAAATTATTGTTTAAATAAATTATCATCAACTTTAGATTACAGTGTTTCAGTTCCAACTTTGAATTGTAAACTAAGAGCTAGAGCAAGAACCGGGTTGTTGAGCATGAAAGCAAGCATTTCAAATGAAATTCGCCTGGCTTTGAATTTCTTTATACGCGGATTGAGGAAATCTGATGTTCATCGAATTACATAAATTAATGTTAATCAGTAATTTTAGCGCGATCTATAAGACAAGTAAATCTTAGTATGCAGGTCAGTCATACCGCAATTCTTGCATACATTGTTGGCTCGTTGTATACCTGACACTTCATGTAATGATTTGTGTAAAGCCATCGCATTATGCATTTATAGAGCAGTTCCGGGCATAATGTTGACAGTTTTATGACTATTCTATGCACATTTATTATCATATTTATTGTTTTAGTTGAGAATTATTAGTTTGTAAACTAATCATTCTAATTATACCTGTATGTGATTACGTATTGTTAAGTAGATTAAGTACTTTAGACTTAGCGGGTGAGCTTTTTATAAAGGTTAGAGAAGAACACAATCTAATTGTGCGAGAGACACAATAGTTGACACAGATTGTGTCAACTATTCATGTTTTGCAAAACTCGGTAGTATCAAATGATATATGTTAGAGAAGAACATAAGAAATCAATAAGGAAAAATAATGAAGACAGCAGTCCGAGTTTTTGTTAGTTTAATTTATTGCATCAAAGCTTTCGCACAAGCGATGCTTGGCATCGCTTGTGCCAATTATTAATAAGAAGAATCTTATTAATTCTTAAATGAGAAATCAAATTGAAAAATGTATTAGGGTTATCAGAGTATTTGAGGCATTGACTCTAAAGATTTCTATCTTTTGAACTCGACGCAAAATTTAAGGAAGGTTCAGCCAGTATGAAAGAAGTTAGTTTATAGTATAAGGGAGGGAAGCATGTTTTTCTTAATCGAGGTAATGTTTTCCCTGTGAAAGAAAACTATATTAGATCCCCAGGCCGCCAAGCCAAGGAATTTTTATTAGTTTGCTCCCGCTGCTCTCCGAGGGAGTAACTACTGCTTCGGCAACCTAGGCAAAGCTGAGGACAAAAATAATCTTTGAGTAGACATTTTTCCATCATGTTTTGTGATAAATTTCGTCTACGACTTGTATTTAAATGATTACTTTAAGTTCTTAAATCTATAATGGGCCGTATTCATTCAGCTCAACGCCCATAATAGAAAACAACACCCCTCAACAACAAATTTCATCAAAATAAAAAAAACTATTATTATTTATGTATTAGAAAGGCCACTGTTGTAATAGAAAGGCCACCATTGTATCAGAATGGTAACGTTTGTATCAGGAAGGCAACCGTTGTCCTCTAAATGTGTTGTTTTAGAATCAATATTTATATTTTAAAATAAATATAATACACAGACCGCATTGGCGTGTCGTTAAAATTTATTATGTCCATTAGAGCCTTCCTACGCCGAGTTGTTTTACATGACTTGGACAAATGACCGAAAAACTACTTACTAAAGATGGCTTGCGACCTTGTGCTTGGTCACTACTCGGATGGGTGACCCTCCACTCCATCAAGGAGACAAATATTGTTTTTCGTGTTTCAACTTCAAATTCAGTCTTAATCCAGAATCGTTGAAGAAATCTATTTCCGTACTGCCACTAATTAATTTTACATTTTCTATTTATTAAATTTAAAAAAAAAACTTTTCTTATTTTATTTTGTTATAATGTTTGTTTTTTTATTTAATTTTTTTAGTATTTTTAGTTTTTATTTTCTTTTTTACTTATTTTTAGCTACTTCAGTTAGATTTATAATTAGTGTTTAATTTTATGTTTCTATTTGTTTACTTTGATATTTTATTTTGCTATATGTTCTTAATTTTATTGTTTTTTATCATTACTTGATCCCGTAGTTTGATTTTTAATAGATCCGTTTTTATTTGAATGTTTCATTCAAATAAATTATTATAGTTATAAATATTACTTATTCTGATTTTCATAGTTAAATGATTAATTATTAATTTTTTTTTGGAATTTAATTAGTTATAAATATTACTTATTTTGATTTTCATAGTTAATGATTATTATTAAATTATTATTTATTATAGTTAATGATTTAATAATTTTATGTATTGTTTATGTGATGCAAGGCCTAAAGTATAGATATTTTGAATTAGAGTTTGTCTCGTTAAATCCTTTATAATGATAATAAACCTTTTCATGTAACCCGAGATATAAGGAACAGTCTTCCAGATAGATTTAATTTAATATGAATTCTTTTTAATTCATTTTTGACTTTCATAACATTTGTTTTTTTATATTTATTTTACTCTTAATTAAATTTCTTTTTGTTTTTCTCGCTTTCTTTTATTTTTTTATTTTTTTTACTTTTCCTCTCCTACTAATATAGATAAAAATTGTATTGTTTTTACCTAAAACATCCAAAATCAAAGTTTCATTGTTTTTAAGAATAATTAGGTTTGATCAAAGCCAGCGGAATACGCTTTTAATTAGACTTTTTAAGACTTTCTGAGGTAATTAGGGATTGATTAAAGCTTTCGGAATACGTTTTAAAGGAGACTTTAAGACTTTCTGAGGTAATTAGGATTGATTAAAGCTTTTACGGGAGACTTTTTACTTTCTGAGTAATTAGCTTTGAAACGTTTTAAAGGAACTTAAAAACTAAGAATATATCTACAAAATTTTATTTTGCCATTTGCAGGACTGAATTTAAGACATGGTTTTTAAAACTGATTTTCCATAAGTCTAAAAGTTGAACATTGTGTATGACATTCACATTTCATTTAAAACACATTTTTATTAAATATAAAGAAACATTCATAATACATTTGAAATTATTGTTTTTTTTTAACTTCTCGAGGATAGCAAGACTGAATTTTTGCTATTTAGTTGTTGGTTTAGTCTTATTTTTACTTTTCCTCATGTATACCGTAGGTATATAGGAAAAGTATTGTGTTTGCAACAAAATCCGAATTATCCATTTCAGGTGTTTTTATGGCCTCCTGAGTGGTTTTCACAAAGTTGTCTGCGTCTGAGTGAGTGTCTGTTATCATCGTAGTTCCCAGTGTATTTCTGCTAGAGAGTTAGAACTTTGTACATAAATGAGCTTACCGCTGTAGTCGTGCGATTCGGAAAATAATTTTTTGATGACGTCATTAACCCTCAATAATGACTCAGCAAAAATTTCGAAAATTCATCAGATGATTCGATCTGATTGAAATTTGGCACGCAATCAACCATGTGTAAGACTAACATATGTGCCTAGCTTCATCTCATTAGTTTCAATTTTTATTTAATGACTTGTGTATGTTTTTTAAAAAATTGTAATATATCGGGAAATAGTCTTGTATACGTTTTTCCAATAATTGTGAAAAATCGAAAAATAATACAATTTAAGTTGGAATTTGGTAAAAGTGCAGCCCTTTACGTAATAAATAAATGTACTAAGTTTCGTTTTCATACGACTAGTATTTCTATGAATTTCGGTTGATTATAAAAGTGAAGGAGCATCGAGCCAAGTCAGTACCTGGATGGGTGACTGGTGGAATAAAACGAAATGTTTTTACATCTGAGGACGAGCGAAGCGAGTCTGAAGACGTGTTGCAGTATAAATTTAACGACTTGTATATTCTGAGGACGAGCTAAGCGAGTCTTAAGTTGGAAGTATGAGCGTAGCGAATCCGATGTAATGAGGAAAAGTTCCGAGGTACCCCGTACCAGATTTTTTAATTGATTTTATTTTAATAATTTTATTATTTCAAGCTTTACTTGTGAGATTGTTTTTATTTTGTTATTTATTCAGTTTCCTATTTCATATCCTTATTGTTTCACTTTATCATTGTTTTCTTTTTGTTAGAACTTAACTCTTTTGAATATTTATTGTAAAGAATTCAAATATTAAAGTTAGAAGGATTGTTTTTGTTTGGTTTATCGCGAACTTAAATACTTTATACTTAGAATACTTAGCTAAGTCTATACCGAGGCGATGACGCACTCCAAGGAGTCCCGAGAATCGAGTGGGTATTTTAATTTAATTTCCTCTCCACTGTAAAAATATTATACGTTTATTATTTATAGTTTTGAACAAAATGCTTTTTGTTCAAAAACACATAAATTGATGTTAAAGACTATATGTATTTAAGAGTAGTTATTTTCCTTGTATATTTAATGAATCTGTATACATTAATACAAACTTCTGTAATATGTTATTTATGATATATAACTCTAGCTCCTGTAATATGTTGTCTGTTATATATATAACTCTAGCTACTGTATTATATTGTCTATAATATATAACTCTAGCTCCTGTAATATGTTGTCTGTAATATATAACTCTAGCTACTGTATTATATTGTCTATAATATATTACTCTAGCTACTGTAATATGTTGTCTATCATATATAACTGTAGCTACTGTATTATATTGTCTATAATATATTACTCTAGCTACTGTAATATGTTGTCTGTAATATATAACCTAGCTGCTATTATATTGTCTATAATATATAACTCTAACTACTGTAATATGTTTGTCCATAATATATAACTCTAGCTGCTGTATTATTTGTCCATAATATATATAACTCTAGTGCTTGTTATATTGTCTATAATATATAACTCTAACTACTGTAATATGTTGTCTGTAATATATAACTCTAGCTGCTGTATTATATTGTCCATAATATATAACTCTAGCTGCTGTGTTATATTGTCTATAATATAACTCTAGCTGCTGTATTATATTGTCCATAATATATTACTCTAGCTACTGTTTTATATTGTCTATAATATATTACTCTAGTTACTGTATTATATTGTCTATAATATATTACTCTAGCTACTGTATTATATTGTCTATAATGTATTACTCTAGTTACTGTAAAATATTGTCTATAAATTATAACTCTAGCTGCTGTATTATATTGTCTATAATATATAGCTCGTGTAATAATTTGTCTATAATATATAATTTTAGCTACAGCTAGCTATAATATACAGAGTGTTACATTTCATATACATCATCCCGAATAACTCTGCCTCTAATTGAGCTATTGACAAAAAATTAGTGTCTTCCCCCTCCCAGTAAGTCGACTATCATGATTTTTCTTTTGGCAATCCTTTTCCTAGTATAGCAATCAGATTGCCAAAGTGTGTTTTTCTATGATAACGTTTGACTTTCAAATTGGAGCATTTCATGATATGAATAAATTCAAAACCTACACTACTTTCTATACAATTCAATGCCAATTTAACTTAATTCTGGATATTAAAAAAAGCTATCGTTTGACATACGTAACTACTTTTATCCAATAGGACCCAAAGTATGGTAAACCAGAATACATTACCACTGAAGATTTAGGTCTTCCGGTGGTGACCGCGTCAATGTAGATGAAGAATCCGACGTTTCGCTTCCACTGTGGGATGCCTCCCACAGTGGAAGCGAAACGTCGGATTCTTCATCTACATTGACGCGGTCACCACCGGAAGACCTAAATCTTCATGACAATAACCGCGGAACCCTACGCAGTTTATTACATTACCACTATTAACTATGCTTCTTATGGAGCTATCGCCAACAAATTTGTATCCACCCATTCAGTGATTAATTAATTCAAACGAACTCGTATGAGCTATTAATCAATTATAGTTCATTGATTAATACATTCTCCCATTGTATGTTTTTAAATAGCTTTATTGTTCTACTTTGCTTGTTTTGTTAATTGTATTTGTTTTTGTTGTTTAGATGGTACGTCATCTTTAAGTACTCTTAGTGACGATTTGATGAGGACTAAGATAATTGGTGAGTCCAGCCACCATTAATTGTTTTCTTATTTTATGTCTAATTATTGTCCATAGTCTGTAAGTAAGGAGGGGGTTATCCCACTTAAAAGTAACGAAAAAATGATGAAGCTGTCATCAAACCAATATTGCTGATTTATAAAAGCGTACAGGCATAACTAATGCCTAAAGAGGAGCTCAAAGTTATTCGGAAACTAATTTTAGCTAAACAGAAAGCGAAAGTTGTCCCAGTTTTATAAATACTAAACTCGTTAAAAAGGCAAATCGTCAACGACATGAATGCAATGTCGTTGTTGAAAGACAAAATGTCAAATACATTAAATCAATGTCGTCGTTGAAATACGACTTTTCAGCTAAGCCTCAGAAGCACATGAAGTTTTTACCTTCGACTTTTATTCTTAGTGAGAACTTATCCGTTTATTGTAAAGTCTCTTTTCGCTCCAGTTGTGTTAATAGCTCCTCTAAACTGTAAAAACACTGCTTAGACTTGTCTACTGTTGGCAAAACTTGACCTATCAATTGCTCTGATGTAATCTAAGATTTCTGTAATTATAATTTATTTATAATAATTACAATTAATATAAATATGTTAAATAAAATGAGCCAGATGTTCATAGACGATTAAGTAGTGTAGTTAGTAGATGTTAATGGTGTTTGTAGATTGTAGTTGTACACTTAGTTTGATGAGTGTAGCATTAAGTATTATAGTGTATTGTGTGTTACTGCACTTAATTTATTATTTAGTTTGTACTTTGAAGTACACTTTTATCTACTCCGTTGTTCATGGTTCTTCATCCAACATATGTATGTTCTTATTTAGCCATTAGTTTGCCACGAAGGTGAAATTTCGTATTTCCATTTTTATTCCGTGTCGCACTGATACATTTTTCGACCACATGGTTGTCACAGTGTAACGTTAACCTCTACTATCCGATTTGGTTCTCTTAGAGGTGATCCCTGACGTAGCGTATAGTCCAAGAGCCAGGGCTAAAAACTGTCACTCATTCTGTACTACTTCAAACTAATTTTTTTCTGAAAATATACCTTAAATGATAAAGGAAAAGCAAAGTCTCCTAATCCAGAGTACAGCCCTTCATATGAATGTGCTCGCTCAAAATATTAGAAAATGGCACAAATTCCAGTTTTCTTGTAAAAAGTGGTTACCTGTAGGTCGTGTGCCAAACATGAATAGAACATTTTTTAAAGCTGATAAAATTTGGCATAAAACTATTGTTTTTTCATCAAAATCGGATAAGTACTACTAAAGTTATGACATCTGTTGAATGGCAAAAAAAAAAAAAAATCACTATAAGCCAATATTTTTTCAAAGAAATTCGCTGACTTTGCAAAAATTAACCATTTTTTGGCGTTTTTGAAAGAGCCAAAACTTTGGTTATAGTTATTTGGTTTTGATTTTGATGATTGAACACTCGCTTTATTTGAATTTTATCATCTTTAAAAAATGTTCTCTTCACGTTTTGCACACGATACTCAGGGAATTGTGGATCGTATTCCAAGAAAACTAAAATTTTTGTGTTTTTATATAATTTTGATCATGCGCAATCATATCAAAAGCTCCATTCTTAATCGGCAGACTATGTTTTTTCTTCATAACTTCAGGTATTTTTTCAAAACATTTGGTTTGAATTTGTACAAAATGAGTCATATTTTCAGGTCCGGCACTTGGACTATTATGTTTATATGTATATCTGTATAACATAACATCTGTAGACGAATTGCTTAAATGCTAAATGAGCTAAGGCCATTTAAGGCTTTAAATGAACTTTTATAGCTGTTAAATGTTATTTAACAAAATGGCTTATATGAATAACAACATTCTATTATTTGTTTGGTATTGAATTGCTTAGAAATGAAAGAGCCTTCCACGGCACTAAAAATCCTTTTGGTGCCGCCGCTGTGTATGATTTCCTTTCCAAACAAATACATGAAGGATTGGGATTGGTTGAATTGTGGTTTGTCTCCCGAGTACTGCTGTGTAAATCATTTTTTGCCGCAAAGTATAACGGATAGTACACGAGCTTACTTTTACGGCTTCCTAATCTACAGACAAGTAATTTATTGGTGAAAAATATACGTGTATTGATACTTGAGTCGCCATAGACTATCTTTTTACATTAGAAGGCCGGAAAGATCTTTACTAGACCTTTTAGTGTTTCTTATTACAAAATTCTGTCATATAACCTCCTCCAAGGGGGTGGCTAGCGCTAAGTAGACTAACTATCTCACGTATTTTACAAGGTTACTTTATATTTTATATTTACTTAAGATATCAACTTTAATTCAGTTTTGCTAATTATTTTTCAATGAAGTAGACAATTATTAGGGCCTCTTTAAAAAAACCTGAAAGTTCAGCCATAAGATATTGCGGCCATAAGATGTAGGTGTTATCGTTAAAAGTGATAAGTCGCAATTCTAACGTCCTTATCAATGTGTTTTTCGCCGGAAGTTATTAAACATTAAAGTATTGGATTTCGTATGTCTTATTATGCTTGTTTAATATTACGGTCATAAAATCTTAAAAGTATGGAAAATGATATTTCGCAGCCCAAACCGTAATTTTAATTTTATAAAATTTTAGGTCTACCTAACCTAAATAGTATAACCTAAATTTTAGGTTATACTAAGTTGACCACTGAATGTTTAAATAACCATTTTTGTTGTTTGGTAATCGTCTGGCATGTATGACAATCTAATTACCAAAATATGTTTTTCTTCTGTAACTTTAAAAAGTTAAATTAGAGCTTACCATTGTATTAATTATTTTAAAAACTGTGTAATTTTCCAAATAATTTGATATCAATATTATTAAATTCCGGTAATCTTTCTTTGAGCTATCGTTTGGCATACATAAGGACTATTATCCATTTAATTTAAAAATAAGTTTACTGGTACACCAGAATGCGTAACTTCTAATACATTGAATGGGAAAATATAGGACTGTGAAATATTACCGTAATTTAGTGATACTAGTATCAAATTGTCCAGGATATGACGCAGTTTCAGGAATGATCCGTATAATGGTATGCTCCAATTTAACTGTTTAAAGTTACCGCAGAAACCAAATTTTAGTTATCAGATACTGTACATGCCAGACAACTACCAAAAACTTTGGTCGACTTAGTGGGGGGCAGGTACCAATTTTATCACTACATATTTGAAATGTACTACGCTGTATGCTTGAGATTTTGGAATTTTACCCTTATTGTACTTACAAAATAAACGAATACTGACCCCAGTGTTTATCCCATGAAATGGTAATTAACTAGGCCGTAATTCTTTTAGGCACGCGTGCTATCCTAGCCTAATGAGGCCCTTCTCTTGTAAATTTTTGTCTCTGAATTTGCATAATATTTATCTATGGATGAAGAGCCATGTCAGAGTAGAGTTATTGTTATGACTCCATATGTAGATGATATAGTTGTTGTTTGTTGCACTGTTTTGTTTCAATGCACTTCTATCTGTGGTGTGAATGCACTGGTATTCATGGTGCCTCATTAATGGCGTCGTGTTGTCATGGTAACGGATCACTTTAACAGAAGAAGAAGATGGCAGTGATTTAAACTTTGTATATAACAATGGAGCAGGAGCGAGAAGGCCTTCCACTCAGTCTTCTAGTGAGTATTTTCTCTTTCCAGCCAATTATCGAAGGAAGAATTTACTTATGTTTTCTTAAAATTTGTATTGTGGTGGTTTCTTTAATTTTTTATTCTATTCATGTCATCACATAGTAAGAGCATTTAATTGAAAACCTTCATTATATACTTTACCATATGATTCCATAATGTCATTGTTCATCAGTGGAGTGTTATACAATCCATTGGAACAATACCTTTGCATACTTCAATGTAGAATAATTCTTTATTGGTCTTTTTTATTGTAATATACTTTGTATGAAGCCTGTGATTTCACTATGGAGATGTTCATTAATGGATCATTCTTAATGAGGGATGTCTTTATTATAAAATTATTTTACTTATACTTACATTTTTCTAGTATATTTCTCTCATTGTCTATGTACCTTAATTGAAACCCATTTTTGAACGGTTCTTAGTGAATCATTTTGTGGTTATCATTCTTCACTATCCTTTTAAAACATTTATATCTTTCAAACCTTATAATTCCTATGTATGTCATTGTGGAATCAATCCATTGTGTAACACAAAGTTTTATTTCTTCAACCTTATAAGAGTGATTTAATTGTGGAATAGCTCATGATTGTAAAAGGGTCGTTTTTATGATTGAATTTCTATAACTTATGTTAAAGTTTAAATGTCTCTCTGGATATTGGTGTATTGTTGTAAAGGTACGTTAGCTTGTTTAGGGTTTCTTACTGGATTTAGGGTTCTTTTGGTGCAACGGTTAGTATGTGAGCCTGTCACCCAGATAATTAGGGTTTGTTCTTGGTGGAGGCCTCAAAGACTTCAATACGAAAGATGAAAAATCATACATGTGACGTCTTTTGAAATGGACGTTAAGCCGTTTCCGAACCTGTGCGATATCAGGTACTCATAAAAGATCCCTATCCCTGAACGAACCTGGGTTTAATTAACATTTAGGACCCTCAGTAGTAGCATAATAAAAAAACCGGTTCCAAAAGTCCGCAAGGCGGGCAAATTTTCTCTGAAATCCTTGCATGCTTGCTAAATTTTTCCTTCAATTTCGGTTTATGATTTAATACCAGACTAGTAGCATTACTACTTGTTTTACAATATTTTGCAGATTTTTCAAAGGAAAGGGAATTATTTCATAGGTTTACTAAGACTATGTTTCATCACTTAAAAATCGGCACTGCATTATTTGCCTTCAATTAATGCTCAGTTTATTCTAATTTTTAAAATGTTTTACTCATTTAAATTATATTTGTGAGTGTATTTATGAATACTTAGAGGCAAGATTCAAAAACTAAGTAAATAAATAAAAAGAGACAATTCTGCATTTTATAACCACTGGTACAGATAAACGTTGGATCCTGAACAGGATATGTTTTGCTGGTGGATTCACCCTGTTGTTGATCACGTGTCCATAGTGACGTTGTTAAATCCTGCAGGAGGCTTTACTATGCGTTGTTGTATTGGATGGGATAAGACTTGCCTACTGACTGACAGTCGGCATCTCTTCCTTGTTGTCTGACAGGATAATGTAGTCTATATAGGTGTGGTCTGTCTGTCAATCTGCTGAGAGTAGATTATTGTAGTTATACTATACTCTAACTTAAAACCTAACAATATGTTAACAATATTTATATAATGCTATTCGTTTGTTATAAATAGTTAAGTAGACAGTTTCAACAAGCCGCTAAGTATGGTAAGAAGCTTCCCTGATCCATGTAACATCATAAACAATCAATTTTTTCTGAGCCCGAGTTTTTAAACTAAACATCTTTCCACCACTTGCTGCCTTATTAAAAGGTCTTCGAATGCCTTGAACAATCTCTTTGATCTATTTTAGATTTGCAGCAATTGAAACACAGCAAACGTGTGAAGTTTTGCGCATTCTGCTCAAGAGAGGATAAATAAACAGTTTTGGGACAAATTTTGTGTTACTCTTACCTTATAAGAGTTTGCATGCTCCTTACCTACCACTCATCCTACTCTGACGCCGTAACATTGGTTGAGTTTAAAGTTATTCGACCTGAACTAATTACTCGAGCGTTCACTAATATGAGACGAGACCCTTCGCCGCTAGAAGATCACGTCGTTGTTTGATTTGTTTAATTTATCGCATCTTTATACTTCTAGCCTTACTAGCAAAACTGCTTTGACCAGAGCAACTAAAGTGACAACTTTAAGCGAAATTTGTTGCTTTTATACATATACATACATTCAAACATACAAAAAAATTTGCATGAAAGATGATTTTTTGAAAAAATTGAATTTTATGGAATCTTTTTGGTAGGACATTAGAGGAAGTAAGGGATGAGCAAAAGTTTAGCCAAGAACGGAAAAAACTTCTCATATGATTGCCCTTTAAGAAAATCTAAATATTTTTATACATTCAATAGTAAAAACTGTAAGCTATTGTTGCTAGAAGTACAATAGCTAGAATGTTTTTGCTAATTATTTTATATTGCATATAAATATTATATTTTATATTGCTAATATTTTGCTAAAATAATTATTTTTTTGCTAGAAACAAAAAAAATAATTTAGAGGTCTTTAATATCTGAACAAATAACCAGGTTTGGAACCAAATTGCGCTAAATAACACCAAGTTAAAATATTTCAAAAGATCTTCTATCAAGATACTCGTTCACAAAGGGAACTTAAAATTTTTTTGTTTAAAGATGTTTTCGTCTCAAAAAAGTTTGTCATTAATCTCCAATAATAATAAATAGAACAAAGAAACAAAGGGAAGAGAGATTGGGAGTATGAGAAGCCACTCTAGGCGAGGCCGTCACTTCCAAACTAGGACCCCTGTCGATTCACATTTACAACAATACAATAATTAATCAGAGTAAGTATTCTACAATTTTCAGAAAAAGATGCTCACCTTTTCTAATTTTTAAAGGGACTAAAATGTTATCAAATTTGATACTACTGGAATTGGTTGGACAGGAATGGTTAATACAATATAATAAAATAAGACAGGAATTGGAATGAATCAAACAAAAGAGTTGGATATTGGATATGGCTACGTTGTGTCTCAATAGATTATGGCTGTTCACAAACGCATTGGAATATATCAAGCAATAGAGTTAGATATGGCTACGTTGTATCATAGATGGCTCATCACCACTTACCACAACACATCCGTTTATTCCTTGTCGATCCTCCTGATTGATAGGTATCTTATCGTGGCTCTCCAAAATATATAAACTATTCACTCCAAAAATATGTAAAGTATGTAAACGGTTCGGGTTCGTATCCGTGTTAACAGTTTCTTTCTTCAAAAAGTTTTTCTTTATAAAAACCTTTGCTTGTTTTAAAATAAAGATTTATCACAATAGAAATAATTCAGGCGCGAAGGTCCGCGCAAGGCGGGCGAATTATCTTTGAATTGCGCGCTTTCTTGCTCTTTCTGCTTTTTCGTTGTATATTCAATAACCTGAGCAGTTGTATACATTGTGTATATTAAATCACAACTTGTCATTTTCTTTTTTCGAGTTTTTCAAACAAAATGTGCATATTTATCCCACATGTTTATACAATGAAGAGCACAGCATTATTAGCACTCATTTAAAGCTCAATTAATGCTGATTTTGTTGCGCATCTTCTTTGAAAAATCCGAAAACATTAGCATTAGCAAGTTGTGAGGCTACTGCTCAGGTTTTATCTTTCCATTTCTAATGTTTAGTTGCATCTAGCGTAAGTATGATAAGCATCCTCAAATTGTCGTATAATGATCATCAAATTGACGTATGATGATCATTAAATTGACGTATGATGATCATCAAATTGACGTATGATGATCATCAAATTGACATATGATAAGCCTCAAATTGACGTATGATTAGTAATAATGGGTGTTTTTTTTATTAATGAGTTTTTTAAAGTTAAATCACTCTTAAAAGGAATTTTCTTATTTTATTTAAATTTGTTTGTGCATTTTCTTGATTTCATATGTTTGCATGACTTGTTGTTTTTGACTCATTTATTTTGGTTGCACAACATTGTTGTGGTGGTTTGTTTGTGTGAGTTCAGTTGGTGGCATCTCTTCCAATGACTCCCTGTGGGGCGACGCCAGGAGGCTGAGCGAGGCCGGAGTCCGCAGAACTTCTGGTACCAATTATTACTTTTATGCCAAAATTAACAAACCTGCTTTTCTAGTACTACCTAACTCAATTATAGTCCCTACCATAAACAAATTAATGCTATTAAGTAATATTTATTAACTATTCCTTAAGTCAATAAATATAATACTTTATTACTTAACTAATTAATATTGTTTAGATAAACTTATAAACTCATTAGATAACTACTTATTTTCGATAAAAAACTTAAAATTTAAGAAATATCTAAAATAAGACTTCAACTAGAAACTGAAATATCTAAAATAAGACCTCGACTAGAAACTGAAATATCTAAAATAAGACATTAATTAGAAACTGAAATATCTAAAATAAGACATTAACTAGAAACTTTAATGTCTAAAATAAGATATTAACTAGTAACTTTAATGTCTAAAATAAGATATTAACTAG
>JACMZG010001911.1:64276180-64328016 GCA_018340805.1 Microvelia longipes
TCCAGCCATTACAAAGTTTGTTAACTTGGGTGGTATACTTGTCCTGTAAAGTGCATTCTGCCTGGGACGCCCATCCGATACGAGTCGGCAGAATTGCAGATCCTTGTTCAGGAAGGTATTTACGAAAAATTGAGAGCGGTTCCAGCCATTACACTTTTTTATCAACAAAACACGCCTGGGCTCTTGGTCTAATATAAACCATTTGGTCATAAGATTTACAGTGCCATAGAGTAGTTAGAAACCCTCCAGTCTGGTGTTCTGCACCGGCGCTAGACAATATGCTGACTCACCAACATATTAAAATTATTACAACTATTTTATTGTTAAAACTTCTGAAAAAAGTTACAAATAAAGGTTTACGTACTCGAAAAACAAACATTTTTACATAGAGGTTTATACTAGAGGGGGCATAGCCTATCTCAATCCATTGAGAGCCCTGAAACATCTTTTTGGGGCTCTGTGTAACCTCATTGAATCTTCCTCTAAGAGTAAGTGAAGGTTATAATAAATCTATTGTTTTCGTCCACCCCCACATTTCTTGTTTTGATTTGTGTTTTTAACGTTCTCCTAAATAATTCGATCTAATTTTGTAACTGATTATTTGATTTAAATTTATAAGCTAAGGGGTCAGCTTACTTTTTCAATATTTCAAAATTGAACCTGTTGGGCCCTTCTAGGAATAATATTTCTATGTATTTTCAGCCCTGGTCATTTTTTCCTCACGCACTTAATAAGTAAGACGTAAAGGATTGAAGTTATTAAAAAATATCTTATGACGGCACCCCTGGGTATTCCGACTTTTACTTTAGGCAGCACTTTGTTCGTAACGATTGCTACTGCACTATCACCAGAGTTGGTTCCTGCTGGGTTTATCATTGATAAGCCACGTAACTTTAAACAGGCGTGCTTACTATTCGCTGAATTCAAAGAGATAGTTGTAGGTTTGGCAATACCAATGGCGGGAAAACGAAAGGGTGATCAAAAAAAATATCATAGATTTAGCATGGGAGCCGATACAAATCTTCTTTTATTATTTATTGTTTGTTAATTTGTGAAATAAATGTGATGAAAATTATTAAGAGACGAACCATCGGTGCTAAAAAAATGCAAATATTTCTAGATAAATATTTCGATAATTCCAGGATTTTAAATATAAATCAGGGCTCTTATCAACTACAGACTTTTTGATTCGTCCAATTTTAACCTCAGAAATAATAAAAACCTAAACGTGATAATTAAAACCAAACATGTTACAAAAGAGAATTTATGAGTTATTAATTTATTTTTAGTGCGTAAATAAATTGGATTTAATAAATTGAAAAACCCACTTAAAGTGAAAATCGGCTTTCTTATCAGTTAATTTAAATACCCTGTTACAACTAATTTAAAACATCATTTAATGCAAATTAAATGGTAATTTTTGTGTGTTTGTGCAAACTAAAATTATTTAAAAGTAACATTAATTAACAATTAAATAAAATAAAACACTATGTAGTTATGATCTTCATCTTCTTCATCAACTCAATTTAAATACTCGTGACAACCCATTAAAAACGCTATTTTTCAATGAAATGTGATTCTTCTGAGTTCATACGCCCTAAAAATTAGTTAAATTAAAAGACTTTGATGAACAAATTTAAAAGAAATAAATCGTTCCAAATAAGAAAAACCAGAAAATCCCCATAAGGACTTTAACAACGATACCCTTTCGTTATCAATGTCTTATAGCGACGGGTGGCGCTGAATACGGACTTTGAATCGGGAATATATTTGTTAGAGCCAAACGACTTTTGAATCGCCTATAAAGTATGACATGGGGTGTAGTTATATATCAGTTTTAATTAGCTTCATGTCCACTAATATTATATATGTGTTGAAAATGGTAAAGTCTCTGCATGTTGGTTGTCTTGTGCATGAAATATTCTTACATGTTTTTGCATGAGGGATTGGTCTAGTCTATGTGCATGTGGGAAAATTGTTTACGCATAGCATGAGCATGATTAGCATAAAATGTTCAGGCTCGCCATATTATGCATGTATTTGTTATATCATGACTAAGCATGATTTAAAAAATGAATTTAGTCAATTAATGATGAAGAAAATTAATCTTATAAACCTATTGCTTTTATTATGTAAACATGTATATCTACCATGAATACCTTTTTACGTGTAAAAATACATGTATATGTGTGTGAGTATAGGTTCATCTTATTGTTAGAGTCGAACCTAATTCAACCTATACTTGAACCTAAGTAAACCTATAAAACCTAGGTATATTAAATTCTAGTAAAGTAATATATTCCTTAACCTGTGTAAACAGGTTATTCAGACATGCGTGATCAGCTGATAGCTGGCTCAAAAAATAAAAAAATAGTAAAATTGGAATAACTGCGCATGCTCCTCTTAGGATTTACTTTTTTTACTTAGTTTTATTGGCAACCCTGATAACATTAGGTGAGTTTTACATTTTAGCGTGTTTTCGTACTTTAATATGTACGTTATAATTTAATGATTTTGTATTAAACTCTGTGAAATAATTGTTATAATAAGTTTGTTAAAAAAAAAAGAAAAACTATAGTAAAGGTAAAACACATGTTTTTATTCAGATTGAAGAACGTACTGACGACAATGTATTGCCTTAAATATAACTTAAAAATACGATTTTTTTTATTATATTAAAAAATGTTTAGTTAAAGTTGTTAAATTACTAATTACAGTTAATTTTGAAGGAGAAAAACAAATATAACTCGCAAAAATGTACCAAGTTAAGTAGTGCACACGAAAAAAATTATCTCTTTTTCGAAAAAGTGCAAATGTTTAGGCTCTTGGAAAGCTGTCAGAGGCTGCGCTCTTGAGAATCTTAGCCGTCAGAGGCTGCAGGCTTAAGACCTTAGCAGTCAGAGGCTGCAAGCTCTTAACTTAGCTGTCAGAGGCTGCAGGTCTTGGAGATCTTAGCCGTCAGGGCAAAGCTTGAGACTTAGCTGTCAGAGGCTGCAGGCTTGAAGAATCTTAGCTGTAGAGCTGCAGGCTTTTGAGACCTTTAGCTGCAGAGCTGCAAGGTTTCTTGAGACCTTAGCTTCTAGGCTGCAGGCTCTCTTGAGTCCTTAGCTGTCGGAGGCTGCAGGCTCTTCTTGAGACCTTAGCTGTCAGAGGCTGCAGGCTCTTCTTGAGACCTTAGGTCAGAGGCTGCAGGCTCTTCTTAACCTTAGCTCAAGCCTGCAGGCTCTTCCTTGAGACAGTGTCGGAGGCTGCAGGCTCTTGGCAGACCTTTAGCTGTCAGAGGCTGCAGGCCTCTTGAGATCTTAGCCTCAGAGGCTGCAAGCTCTTTGAGATCTTAGCCGTCAGAAGGCTTGCGCTCTCTGAGACCTTAGCTTCAAGGCTGACCTTAGCTGTCAGAGGCTGCAGCCTCTTGAGATCTTGAGATCTTAGCCTCAGAGGCTGCAGGCTCTGAGACCTTGCTGTCAGAGGCTGAGGCTCTTGAGATCTTAGCTGTCAGAGCTGAGGCCTTCTTGAGACCTTAGCTGTCAGAGGCTGCAGGCTCTTGAGACCTTAGCTGTCAGAGGCTGCAGGCTCTTCTTGAGACCTTCAAGCTTGTCAGAGGCTGCAGGCTCTTCTTGAGACCTTACTGTCGAGGCTGCAGGTTTCTGAGACTTAGCTGTCAGAGGCTGCAGGCTCTTCTTGAGACCTTAAGGCCACCTTGAGATCTTAGCTGTCAGAGGCTGCAGGCTCTTCTTGAGACCTTAGCTGTCAGAGGCTGCAGGCTCTTCTTGAGACCTTAGCTGTCAGAGGCTTGCAGGCTCTTCTGAGCTTAGCTGTCAGAGGCTGCAGGCTCTTCTTGAGTCCTTAGCTTGTCGGAGGCTGCAGGCTTCTTCTTGAGACCTTCCTGTCAGAGGCCTGCAGGCTCTTCTTGAGACCTTAGCTGTCAGAGGCTGCAGGTCTTTGAGTCTTAGCTGGGTTGGGCCTGCGGCCTCTTCTTGTAGGGCTGCAGCTTCTTGAGACCTTAGCTGTCCAGGCTGCAGGCTCCTTCTTGAGCTTACTGTCGGAGGCTTGAAGGCTCTTCTTAGCTGTCTAGGCTGCAGGCTCTTCTTGAGACCTTAGCTGTCAGAGGCTGCAGGCTTTCTTCTTTGAGAAGACCTTAGCTGTCAGAGGCTGCAGGCTCTTCTTGAGACCTTAGCGTCAGAGGCTGCAGGCTTTCTTGAGTCCTTAGCTGTCGGAGGCTGCAGGCTCTTGAGACCTTAGCTGGTCAGAGGCTGCAGGTCTTCTTTGAGACCTTAGCTGTCGAGTGCAGGCTCTTCTTGAGACCTTAGCTGTCGGAGGCTGCAGGCTCTTCTTGAGACCTTAGCTGTCGGAGGCTGCAGGCTCTTGAGACCTTAGCTGTCAGAGGCTGCAGGCTCTTCTTGAGATCTTAGCTGTCGGAGGCTGCAGGCTCTTCATGAGACCTTAGCTATCAGAGGCTGCAGGTCTTCTGAGACCTTAGCTGTCAGAGGTGCAGGTCTTCTTGAGAACCTTAGCTGTCGGAGGCTGCAGGCTCTTCTTGGAGCTTCCGCAGGCTCTGTGAGACCTTAGAGGCTGCAGGCTCTTCTTGAGACCTTAGCTGTCAGAGGCTGCAGGCTCTTCTTGAGACCTTAGCTGTCAGAGGCTGCAGGCTCTTCTTGAGACCTTAGCTGTCGGAGGCTGCAGGCTCTTCTTGAGACCTTAGCTGTCAGAGGCTGCAGGCTCTTCTTGAGACCTTACTGTCAGAGGCTGCAGCTCTTTCTTGAGCATCTTAGCTGTCGAGGCGCAGCCTCCTCTTGAGACCTTAGCTATCAGAGCAGCAGCCTCTCTTGAGACCTTAGCTATCGAGGCAGCAGCCTCCTCTTGAGACCTTAGCTGCAGAGGCTGCAGCTCTTATTGATCTTAGCTGTCAAGAGGCAAGCAGCCTCCTCTTGAGACCTTAGCTGTCAGAGGCAGCAGCCTCTCTTGGATAGCTGTCAAGGCAGCAGCTCTCTTAGAACTTAGCATCAGAGCTGCAGGCTCTTCTTGAGACCTTAGCTATCAGAGGCAGCAGCTCCTCTTGGACCTTAGCTATCAGAGGCAGCAGCCTCCTTCTTGAGACCTTAGCTATCAGAGGCCTGCAGCTCTTCTTGAGACTTAGCTGTCAGAGGCAGCATCTTCCTTAGCTATCAGAGCAGACTCTTGAGACCTTAATCAGAGGCTTGAGCTTAGCTATCAAGGCTCTTTGAGACCTTAGCTTCAGAGGCTGCATCTTGAGACCTTAGCTGTCAGAGGCAGCACCTCCTCTTGAGACCTTAGCTATCAGAGGCAGCAGCCTCCTCTTGAGACCTTAGCTATCAGAGGCAGCGCCTCCTCTTGAGACTTAGCTATCAGAGGCCAGCCTCCTCTTGAGACCTTAGCTATCAGAGGCTGCAGTCTCTTTAGGTTTTATTATTATTTTATTTTATTTATTATAATTAGGTTGTATTTTTCTTTTTACTTTTTCTTTCTTTTTTTCAAGCTCCCTATCTTATCTTTCATTTTATTTATTAGTAATATTATTATTTCACTTAACTATTTCTTAACTATTATTACTATTATTTATCCATCTTATTATTATTATTTCTCTTTTATAAATTAATTGTATCTGTTTATCACTATATTTGTACTAATTTTAATTACTCCCGCCTGAGTGCGATCACTGGATTGTTTCTCTACCAAGTCTCTCAAGCCACTAAAACTATTTAACTCTAATACTTGTAACAATCATAATTGTTGTTGTATTAATAAATAAAATATGTTAACAAAATAAAAAGAAAATGTTGGTGCATCTGAAATTTGCCACACAATAATAATAGTTATTCATAGTTATTGTAGAGAAGCTGTTACCTGCTGTCAGTCCAGTGACAGAAATATTAAGTGCTCATTAATTTTATTTTCCACAAATTAAAATATGTATACTTTCACAAACTAAGTATAATTTATGCAAGTATGTTTTTACAGTCGACTGATTTTCAATTAAAAACAAGTGTCAGGTTGTATTTGTTAGAAATTTGTATCAAATTGGATTATGTGTGGAAAATAATATTGGCGAAGTAACGGTGTGCGAGGGAAGCCTCGTGTGGGCTGCGGCTGCGTGTGGGTGCCGAGCTTTTTCCTTTGCGCGAATATCGCTTGCTTGATAATCGAGTTTTTGAATGCTTTATCTGAAAATCTTTCATATTAAATTGCCAATTTGGTTAAATTTGGCTAAAATGTTTAAGTTTTAAATGCATTACACGAGAGGAATTAAATATGCTTCGGTTATTATTGCGATGCATTGGATCCTTTTTCAAATCTGTCAGCTGAACGTGGCTAAAGTTTTAATTGTTAAAATGCTTTACAGAAGGAAACTTAACGAAACTTATTATTTAAGCTGTATATTAGATCCTCTTGCTGAAGCGTCAGCTTTTACGAGGAATTGACGTGCTGTTGTCGAATTTACGTCAGCAATTCACGTGTTGTACGTTTTCATTGCTAGATTTGAATTCTTAAACAAAACATTTAATTTATATTATAACTAATTTGCTAGCTCGTAGAGCTTAACCAACATTGTTTTCTGGTAACATAATGTTGGCTAACTGTATATATCTGCTATTGTACCCGAAGAAATTCAAATAGCTTTTATAAATATACTTCGTCTGTATACTCAAAAATTAATAAACCACCCAAGTCTTTCCACTTATAATGCTTATTGATAGAGCTATACCTTAAATGGTGAAAACAAATGATAAAATATGCACAAAACGTAAATATTTTTTAAAGACACTATATAATTGTGCGAGAGACAACTAGGAAATGTATCAAGCAAAAAGCAATGCTACATCTGGGAGCTGTTCCATCATTCGACGTCATTGATGGTCCGACGTGATGTCATGTCCCACTCTGTTTCGTTACGTCTAACTCATCAGAGCGTCGTCAGAGCCTGAACTCACTCTGACCTTCAATTAATTCCGAAGAATATAATGTGAAGTACTTACCAGAGACGAGCGGTGCTCTCTTACCGCCATCATGCTTGGTTTGCAAATGCACCGCTTGTCTCTGGTAAATACTTCACATTATATTCTTTGGACTTTTGATTGAAGGTCAGAGTGAGTTCAGGCTTTGACGGTGCCCTGACGAGTTTGACGTAACAAAACAGAGTGGGGCATGACATTATGTCGAGTCATCAATGATGACGAATGTCGAATGATGGAACAGTTCCCAGATGTAGCATTGCATTTTGCTTGATACATTTCCTAGGTGTCTCTCGCACTATTATATTCCCTTAATAGTACCTTATGTATAAATTATTTATTTCTGCCCTTTGGTTTTAAGGGAAGGAAATCTTAACCTTCCAGTGGGACACTAGTTGTTTCTAGTTGAAGCTTTGGAAACTCATATTAAAGTCAAAGCTCTTTTGTGGGTTAGACGCAAAATTCTGTGGATTTGGACTCCTTGGGGAGAACTCTATCTTCTATCTGAGAGGGTTAGCAAAAAGGGTCCAAGAACGTGGCCTACTTGCTTGGTGATCTATCACCTCTCCTTAATTAATGTTAGTGAGAGGAAAGCCACTATAACCAGTGGCGTCCTACTCTACCACTCAGAGTTAACATCCTTATTATGCCTGACGCCCCTGAAGATTAAAATTTGACTTCTTATTATACAATAACATTGTTTTTCATTAATGTTACAATGCATGCTTCTATTGACGATGAAACAGATGCTGGTGATATTGTTATCACGTGGTGTTTTGCTATTTCAGATACATCGGTAGTATTAACTGAGGACACTGATACTTTCATCATAGGCGATAGAGTTTGGGTGGGAGGAACTAGACCTGGTCAAATAGCTTACATTGGCGAAACTCAGTTCGGACCTGGTGACTGGGCAGGCGTTGTACTAGAACAACCTATAGGTAACTATTCCTGTTTATTGTCAAGTCATTCAAGCGTTCCAACTATGGATACATGTGAGATACATTTTGCAGAAGAAATTAGAAGCGTTGTTTAAACACACGAAGCAGGGAAGTGGTCAAATTTATTTGAAGTTGATTAGGCTATGACTTACTTTTGATTATCTTTGTGATTATGTTATTATAACCTTGCACTTGCTTATTAGTTTGTTTACACTCTACAGTAGGTGTATTAATCTATTTGGTCACATGGAATAGAGTATTTGCACAATTTTTTTATTGCATTATCTTTAAGTACGTCATGTAAAAGAACACCCTGTAAAATGTTAGAATAAAAAAACTTATACTTTTGATGATACAGAAAAAACCGAAAAATATATTTAAACATGATTTTGGTGGGAAAACGGCCTCGACTGCTTGTGTGACGTCAGACGTAAGAATACCGCCGTGTAGTACAATATTCACTAGAGCAACACTCATAAGAGTTTATTCTATACTGTCAACAACATGATACTGACAGCTGTAGTCATAATGTTCCTTAGTCATTGTATTACCTGGAACACGGAATTGTTTTGTTCCAGTCTTCTTAACATTCTATTGAACTGTAAGCAACTGTTGACCTTTTAAGTGCTTTCCTTTGAAAGGGATGTTAAGTTGGTGGTTCTGAGCCTATGCGATGTCAGGTACTCGTAAAAGATCTTAATCCTAATTGAACCTGGGTTTAGGCAAAATTTAGGACCCTCAATTGTAGTTTATATAAAAATATTTATATGTTTATGCCTTATGGTTTTATGAGCAGGAAAGTTTAGTCTGGCTGTGGGGCACGTGTTGTTTCTATATAAAGCTAATGACACTTATAGTAAAGCCACATCTCTTCTGTGGATTAGACACAATATGCCTGTACAAATACTTATAAGGTAGAACACTATCATCTGTCTAAGGGAGTTAGCAGAAAGGGCCCAACAACCTCTCCCTAATTACTATTGCTATTTGACAGTAATCAGCTTATATTGGTAGAAATGAACTTTATTTGATAACATTGTTACAATAAATAGCTTTTTCTGCTTGACGCAATTATTTGCGCAACACCCAAACCTTCATGTTGATAATCCCTGGATTATCCTCTGTTTTTCCTCGTCTAGTACTAGGTAAGCTATGCTTGACTCAACTAAACTTGTTTGAATTTTTAAATATTGTTAATGTGTGTGATACAGGTAAAAACGACGGGTCTGTTGGTGGAGTGAGGTATTTCCAATGCGAACCTAAGAGAGGAGTTTTCTCGAGACTCGGTCGACTGACTCGAGAACCCCTGGCTGAGCCCATACCGACTCCTCCCCGCCCCATGGCCCAGTCTACACCAGTAGCGAGGCGTATCACACCACCCCCCGTACCCTCGACACCTGTCTCAACACCGGCCAGACCCCTGGAAGAACTGAGACTCGGAGATAGAGTCATAGTAAAGAGTGGGGGTGCCTCGGGCAGCAAGGCAGGCATACTCAGGTTCAGAGGGGAAGTCAAATTCCAACCTGGTATCTGGTGCGGTGTAGAGTTAGATGAACCATTAGGCAAGAATGATGGATCTGTTGAGGGCATCCGGTGAGTAAACCTTCAGTATTAAATTAGCTAATTTTAAATATTTATTGAGTAAGGTGTTTTAAACTAATGCATATATTCTCTGGTTACAATTTTTTCCGCAAATCTCGGGAGATTTAAAACAGCTGAAAGAAAAGAACCTCATTAGCTAACTTTGTCTTTGGAAACTGGCTACAAGACTGCAATAATTTTTTTTTCTAATTATTAAACTAATAAAGATTAGTTGGCTCATTTCCAGAGCAAATGAATTTCATTTTTTATTTAGGATATTTCAGGATTATAATTATTTTGAATGCTAATCTTAACAATAGAACATTAATAACTTAATAACACTTAAATAGACTCTAAAGTGCTTTTAATATCTCATAGGATATTTCAAGATGTTTTGCAAACTTTTTTAAGTTTTTATCAATATCATTTGGCATGTGTCAGCCAAGTTGTCCCTAATGGTAGAGAGAATAAAGGGCTTAGTCCAGCCTTTGTAGGATAAACACTTTTCATATGGTTCATGTTGTTGTAATTTTAGCAAATTTTCATTAAAAAACTATGCTTGATTACGCTCGGGATGGTAGTGAAGGGGGTAAATAGGGTAGATAAATAGGTGAAAGACTTCAATTTTATCTGCTGATGATGTTACTTGTCTTTTATTTTAAGCATCGTTGGTCTTGTGTAAACACCCCTTGTCAAGGGCTTATGCTACTAATACTAATAACATGGAAGATTCAAGCACTTGTAAGGCCCGTCTACAATCTTAAGTTAAGTTAAGAAGAATTGAAGAAGTGAAGAATTTTTCAAAATCTCTTTTTCTTCTTAAATAATTCTTTTTCCCTCTCTTTTGACTTAAAAAACCATAAAAATGGTTTTTTATAAGTTTCTTAAAGAAGAATGTACAACATTATCTGTTTTTGAATGATTACAATATTTTGTAAACAATGTGATGTGATTGTTTTGATTGTTGTTGTTTGAATATGTGATTATTTGAATATGTGATTATGTGATTGTTTTGTTGTTTGAATATTTTTTTATATAAAATATATTTTTCTTTTTATTTTTGAATTATATAGTTTTTGAAATGGATGAGGTTCCTACGTCTGTAGACATATAAACTAGAGATAAGGAAAACAACGCTCCCAACAATTACCTCATCCATTTTGATTTTATTTATTAATTAAAATAAATAAAACACGGTCGATTTTAGAAGTAAAGTAAAAAAATATTTGCAAAAAGTCTTTAAAAAATGGAAGGAAAGACCATTGAAAAAGCAATGTTTATTTAAATTGTATTAAAATTGTTATTGAGCTTTGCTAGTTGTTACAATAAATAAATAAATAAAATGTGTGTAGACGGTAGAAGAAAAGTAGTCTAAATACAGCTATATGTGTAATTGTAACTTTAAAACTTGACTTAACAACTTAGAGGTTGTAGATGTGTTTACGTATCTCTTAAGTCTAAAGAGCGGGAATTTCAAAATAGTTTGTTCTAAGTGAGAAATTATTCACTTCTTCGATTCTTCCTGAGGAATTCTTCAATTCTTCTTAACTTAACTTAAGGTTGTAGACGGGCCTGTACTCTCATTCAGGGTTCTATATCCTAATAAAACATCATCTTGCAATCCAAAAAATAATTAAGTCATCGCCATGGTAGGATTAGGTTCACTTGATAGGTTTGTAATAGGGAGGAGTTTCTTTGTTGTAGGTACTTCATTTGTCCACCGAGTCACGGTTTGTTTGCACCGGCAGCTAAGGTCAGCAAGTCACCGGTGAGTTCATCCATCAAGCCCTCATCTTGTGTCCTTCACGGCAAGACCACATCCAGTATCAGGAGATCCAACTCTAGGGAGAGCTTGAACTCCACTTTCTCCCAGTCCTCTGTACGGACGAACCAGTCTTCCACTGTGAGTTCCTCTTTACTTGAAATGTAGTACATAGATATGGTGGTCAATTCTTGAAGAGCAATGTAATATGATTGGTTGCATGTCCTCTCAGGACTGCTTCAACTTGCATAATGCATATTTTGAGATAAGTACTGCTATATCTCTATATACATAAACAGCTTAGAGTTAGTAATGATAAAAAAATATGATAGACATGATAGTAATAATAATAAATAGTGATAGTAATTATAAAAAAAATATGATAGACATGATAGTATTAATTACCTTTTCTTTATGGTAGAAGTCATAAAGTTTTGACTAAGTATAACTAATTTTCCTGACAAAAATTTGAAATCAAAAATTTAGATCCAAAACCTGATCAGTTTATTGATGAGGGTTGTGAAATTTTGAAAACGCTATAGTCTTACATATAGGTAAGAATTTCCGTATAAGTAAAACTTTTTTATTTATAAATGTAGCTTTATAATATTATAATATATATATATATATATATATATATATATAATATATATATATATAATATATATTATATATATCATATATCTTTCAAATATCTACTAAACTGATTTAATGACAAAAAATTACATCAAATTCAAAAATGGAGAATAAAATTATCTTTCGTTTAATATTTTTATTAAACTAAACAGAGAGGTGTGATTTGAAACAATTTATGGTGAATGTGCGTGACTGCTAAATGATATGCATTAATATTTTCCAGAAACTTCCCAGGCCTGTGTTCAGCACCCCAAGTGTCACACGTCACCCTGTTCAGGTAATTTCTCTTGTTCATCTACTGCATGCTTTGTTGAGTTTTTCTTCTTAGTTTTTCTTTTGTTTGCTCTAACTAATTTTATTTTTCAGTGAACATTTTGTAGAGTTACAATGTTACTTATATTTAAGTGAGATATGTTTGTCGAAATCTTTTGTCAACTTACACTTGATTTCGAGATAAAGAACCCACTTATTATAAATTATAATATAGGTTATAATAAGTGTATAACTATTATAGCTTATAATACATTTATAATTTATTATAGGTTATAAGAGTGTATAACTTATATAGCTATAATACTTATATGAGTTACAGTTTATAGGTTATAATGAGTGTATAACTTATTATAGCTTATAATACATTTATAATTTATTATAGGTTATAATGAGTGTATAACTTATTATAGCTTATAGTAAAAGTGTAACCTATTTTAGGTTATAATAAGTGAATGACCTATTATAGCTTGTAATAAGTGTATAACTTATTATCGGTTATAATAAGTGTATAACTTATGATACACTAATTATGAGCTATAATTATTATATTGTTTAATATAATATTATATTTATTTATTATATAGATACAAAGTTTAACTTTGTATTTTATGATATGATGAAAAATGTTTTTATTAACATTTTTTTTTCTTTGAAGAAGTTTACTTTGACTATTTTGTTTTTTTAAAAAAGGACTATGTGCAGGAAACACTTGTCTATTTCTGTAGACAACCAACTCTTCCGTGCACTTAATGTAATCTGTGGTTACTATTCATTGTTTCCACATCAAATAACAGAACTCATTTTATAGACTCAATTTTAGTATTTGTCAATGACAAAACAACTTGTTGTTGAAAAGAGTTAACATTGAAGATGGAATTACACTTGCAACTTTTTATATAACTTGTTTTGCAGTCCATTTTATCCAGCCTTAAAGTTAAGTTGTAACGTTTTTTCATTTCTCTACCAATCAGTTTTATTTTGAGGTAAACATTCTCTAAACAGTATGTAAAATTCATTTGGATCCATTAGGCTTCTCTGATTGGTTGTGTAAGTTTAATGTCAATATGCCGATATTGCTTTCAGACTTGATTTAGCAATCTCATCCCAGGTTTACTTATTTTGTCAAATCATGAAAGACTTGAATGGTTTTTGAACTATGATTTGTCAAAATGGAATTCTTAAATATGGATACAAATTTATTTGTATTCATTCCTGATATCTATACATAACCATGTACATTGTAGATCTAACTTTATTGGATCCAAACACAGTAACACTCACTCCTCATCTCATAGCATAGAGCATGTATGAACACAAGGTGTGTATATATTACATTGTGTTTGGTGTTTCTCTTATGTTGATTGACATAAGGTGTGAATCAACATTGTGATTGGTCCTTTTCATATGTCACTCGACATAAGGTTTGAAACAAACCAATCATACTGTAACATTTACAGACTGTAGTCTTTAGTTTTCACTCGGCTGTTCAGAAGACATTAATCCACCCACTAAACCAAAAGTTAGATACCATCTTAAGTTTTACTCAACTCTTAAGACATTACCTCTTCTTATCAATTGTTGAACATGTTATACCATGTGTTATGTTAACATCTGGAAACTTTGAACATTGAAAGCAGTTAAGTTTGATTCCTATAACTAGTCAACAGTCACCTTTAAAATTAAATTAAATTAAAGCCATTACAGTAATACAGATTCTAAATAAAAGTTTGAAATGGATCTGCACTTATGAAATATACTTATACAATTCAAAGAAAGGAAATAATAATTTGATTATGTTTGATTTAAAAACATTAGATCAAATAAAAATGTTAAAATTCTCTTCCTTTTTCTTTGGTTTCTATTATTTCAGCTATTTAGATCATTCAGACTTTACGGGGGTCTAGGGATTTCAGCCCGAGTTGTGCCTTGTGTTTTTATAATTTTTAACTGAACAAACGTCAGAGAGTACTTCATTAGACTTCATTTTCCGTGTTACTAGTTATCTTTTCCGTTCTACTGACATTATCGATGTGTTAACTTCGAAAGGCGGCCAACTTTGGTTATTACTTTGATCTCATCATCTGAGGTAGTCCCTGCTGCATTTTACTTTGATTTATACCTTATCTGGTCTAAAATACCTTACATGCATTAAAATGTTTTATTTTGTCCTGAAATTTATTGATCCAAATTTGATTTCCCCTTGGTTTTGATTACATTGACCTTTTATGATTCATTAAATAAATTAAAAAGAAATCTGATGTCTTAAGAAGAGTAATAAATTAACAAACTAAACAGCACAAGTGTACATATTGTACCTAGAGCACACGTGTACATGTAGTAGTACCTAGTATAGAATACATAACACTTTCACACCTGTACTCGTGTTTATTAAATGAGTAGAACTGGTTACATCGTGCTTAGTGAATCTAGTCAGGATTGGAATGATTTTTTCTTGACATTGTTTATTAAGTAATAGAATAGAGCTTAAGATTGCTTGATATGAGGAATAATGACTCATCTAGATTTGTAAACACTGTGGCACATTTTGATGCACCAACATTACAACCTAATTTTGTTAGTTTTCCTCATTTATGCCGTAGGTATATAGGGTATTGTGTTTGCCGAAAAATCTGAAACTAGGATGTCACCGAAATTATCTGTTTCAGGTGATTTACGGCCTCATGAATAGTTTTCTCAAAGTTGTCTGTCTGTATGTGTGTGTGTGTTATCATCGTAGCTCCTAGCGTATTTATGCTAGAGAGTTGAAATTTTAGCTAAACTTTAACTTTAAAGCTGTAGTTGTGCTATTTGGAAAATATTTGTTTTTATGATGTCATTAAACCACAATAATAACTCTGCAAAGAAATTGATTAATCAAAAAACGCAGAGTAATTTTGCAATCACTTTGAAATTTGGCACGCATGTAGCCAGGTATAAGATTAACATATGTGCTGATCACATTATCAGCATTAGTTTATTTTATATCAGATGACTTGTGTACGTTTTAAACAATTGTAAATAAAAAATTGAAAAATTATCCAATTGAATTGAAATTTGTAATGGTAGAAGTGTATACCATTACATAACAAATAGGTAAAATAGTTTCGTTTTATAATGACAAGTATATCCATGATTTTTGTTTAATCATAAAATTCAAGCATTATCGAACGTGGTCAGTGTTTAAATGGGTGACTGCAGCAAATGAAGCTGATGTGTTTCAGAATAAATTCATGTGTTTGAAGTATTAATGGTGAATTTTATATTCTGAGGTCGAGCAAAGCGAGTTGGAAGTAGGGAGGATGAGTGTAGCGAATGCAATGAGGAGTTCTGAGGTACCTCGAACCAATTTTTTTTGTTCTTGCTATGCTTTCATTTAGTTATCTGCTAATTGTTATTTGATTATTTTACTATCAAAAATCATTCCAAAGATTCAACTAATGCCTTAGGTAACTTGTTCTCTCTCTTTAACCATTGTTGTAATTGTATTGTAATATTGTGTATGTGATGTAATTGTAATTGTAATGTAATGTAATGCTGGTGTAGTGGGAGTACACGTGTCTAACTAGACCTCTCTATGTCGGACTAAAAGATATCTAACTAACTCAATTTACTCTTAAAAATACTTTAATCGGTAAGTCATCATTTCCTTTATTTATATTTAATAAGACTAATATTTTATGGTTAATATCGAAATCAATCACTTGAATAGGGCTTAGTGATGAAAAGTTGTTTCACTTAAGACTGGAATTACATAGATTATTTGTTGGGGGGTTGTAAATTAGACACTTTAAAGACCCATAACTGTCAGTGAAGTATGGTTTATGTATTTGGCAGTAAAACATATAGAGTGAGCTAGCTGCAATACAGAGTTTTTACCTACGATATTCCTTTTTGACTTGGCACTAAACAAATTAACCCACTTGTTTGATGATAAACATATTTCAATAGCAATCGAAGAATCAACTACTGTTGATACTTTTGCTGTTGGATATAAATATCCCTGGGCCGGTTTTGGCATAACGCCATCATTAGCAGGCGGGGAACACTCGAGCTTTCAACTAATAAAGTTATATCAGTGATTAACTTTATTAGTTGAGAGCTCGAGTGTTGCCCCGTCTGCTGATGATGGCGTTATGCCAAAACCAGTCCAGGGATATTCATATCCAACAGCAAGTATCAACGGTAGCTAATTCTTCGATTGCTTCTTCAACTTGCGGTAAATACAACCTTTTTAATATTTCAATAGCAAGAAAGTAATACTTTACTGTTGAGTTACATAATATACTATTATGAAGTTTGATTTTTCCACAGAAAAAAACTATTCAGGTCTAAGAAGCCAGTAGTTTTGTATCAACACCATGTTCAGGTCATATCAGACAAATCAACCTATTATTCATTTAAATTTTTCCTTTGTATGTGTCTTTGCTTCATTATTGAAGGTATTTGGTCATCGTCCCAGGAGGGGGTTTAAAATAAAGTGATGACCCAGAGGGGAGGGGGGAGGGTATATTATGCCACTTAATGCATGTGTTGCATGATGATTTACTTACATGTATATTGATTAAATAATTACTTGCCCTGTGCTGAGTTCAAACAATTAGCGTATTTTTTTTACTTTAGCGTACAAAATATGGAATGTTCCCATTCCTATGGGGTGTATCATCCCTAAAACTACATTGTGGGTTTTTTGTTCAGTTTTTGATATGATTTTCTTTTTCTTTTTACCGAAATGAAAGCTCTGTGCTGCAAGAAAGCCTCCAGAGTTCGAACTTTGTGTCAGGGAACCTATCAAACGAGCAAAACACGCAATGAAATCGACCATCTCATTGATGAGATTTATCCTGCTGCATTATTTTATTTTAGTTTAAAAGAAAAGTCTTTTTTGTGATTTTTCAAAACTCAATTTTCGAGGGTGTTAGTTTACCTGCTAATTAATGGTATGACACTAATTAGTCCTCTTGTAACTGCTGTGTCATCACGTATGACATTATTGAGAAAGGAGATTGGGTTCTAATACACTATAAGGGTCTAAGCCACTTTGCTTTATATCCTATCCGATGAACTGCATTACCTTTTGCAAACAAGAATGAAATCTCAATCTGGACAGTTTCTATTTCCATTGCTTTTTTACATTTTGCTGATTGTGTTTTACGGTTGCTTGGGAGTTAGTGATAAAAGTGATTTTAACTAAGTGAAAGAAGTTACGCCTACTAGAGTTTGAACTAGTGGTTCCCTTCCATTCTGAATAAATATCTATGTCATGCAGGGACAAGATAACTTTGATGGTTTGATGCATAAGTTTAACATTTTCTTTTCGATTGGCTTCTGAAGATGTTGACAGTGTTTTAGGAAATTATAATTGAATAAGTCATTAGTAAAAACTGTCGTAGAACTTGAAATAGTTCTACACTTAGTATATACTTGTTTTTAGTATAGTATACTATACTATAGTGTGTAGTATACTATAGTATATATACTTGTTTATAGTATACTAGTTCTATGATTGTACTAATTTAGTTTGAGTTTTATTTACTTGTGTCAGGAATTGCTATTATATATTTTTTATTATTATTAATTAATTATTATCAATTAACTTGCTGAGGAATTATTATCCAATTAAAGTAAAAATAGAGTTATGGTTCTTATTATCATCATTAGCTAGCTAGATGGAGGATTTAGGTCATACAGTGGCAACCATATCAATGTGGCTGATGATTCTGACATCTTGGATGAAAACACAATGCTCTACTAAACTGAACCAGTCTGAAACGTCAGATTCTTTATCTGCATTGACGCATTCACCACTGTAGGACCTGAATACCTGAATTATCATGACAATAATCTCAGAAGCCTATCCATTTCATTTTCATTTAATGACTTTAATTTAACTTTAATGAAAGTTAATAGCAGCAAATTATGCATAAAACATTAAGGAGACATTGAAGAAGTTTAAACAAGCTTTGTTTTCAATTTTTACCAGGCAAAATATTTAATATATTTGAAAGACAATTTTAGACCTCTGAAAATGCCCGAATTTTAAACTGCTGGTGAAATCTCAGTTTTGAATTTTTTTATGGTGAACTCGAAACATTACCCATTTATTTACAATAGTACGTAAAGAATTATTTGGACTTAAAAAATGTAATATTAACAAGTTTATTAAATGGAGAAAGTTAACTAATCTAGTGGTGACAGACTAACCAAGATACCACCATCTTTTGGTGCAAATTCTTATGTCAAATTGGTTGTGTTTTCCAGGTTAAAGTAATCAAAGTTTACTATGATGATTGGGGCTCAGGATTTTTCTGAAATTGTTTTTTTTTTGCTTTGTCACTTAGTTCTATATTGCTTGGGTAGTTAGAGTGCTTGTCAAGTAGTGTAGTCTTTATCCAGGATAATTGATGAGATATCTCCACCTCAGCTGGGATTTGAACTCTGGTTTTCCTATTAGTATTTAACTGATGTACTAACTAAGCTACATAGACTGACTGATATTATATCATACATCATCTTATACATGGAAATAAATTGCTAAAGGGACCGTACCCTATCTCAATAAAAAATAAAATGCCCCTTTTAGGGCCTTTCAAACCCATCAGGGATTCACCCTGCGGGAACCACCTTAGGTTAGTTGTGTCTACTATCCTCTAAGGATTAATTAAAGTTGGGAAATCTTTTTATTACTAATATTATTCATATAATCTTAGAGCATAGCCCGGGCTGGGAACCCCACACCTCTGTGCCGAAATCAAGCTATTTCAATACATTGAGATAAATTGCTAAAGGGACCGTAGCCTATCTCAATACATTGAGAGGTTTGAAACATATTTTTGAGTCTCTTTGTAACCTCATTGTGATCTTCTCCAAGAGTGTGTTAAGGTTATAATTAATCGACCATGAGCTTTGCGAAGATTGTTTTTTCCCTTGTACTATAAACACTCGTATTACATGAGTTACGGGACTTTTGTGCCGTTTATTTTATTATATTAATAATCGAAGGTGTTCATGTTTCTTTTTGATAGGGCCTCTCTGGTAATATCTCTATGGTTTTATATAACATTGTTGTAAGCTTAGCTTATTCATTAAATGAGGTTATATAGGGCATTAAGTGTTGAAATATTAGTCAGCCTTGTTAGCTTAGTTGTTAAATCATCTGGCTAGCAATTAGAAGATCTTGGGTTCAAATCCCATTAATTGTTGAAATATTATAACAAATTTTACCTGTTGTACTGTTTTCCTGTTAAAATTTAATTAAAGGTTTTTAATTTAAATAAAAGTTATTTTGAATTTAGCAAATAAAGAGAAATAAAAAAATATGACTATTTAGATCTATCTTTAGTTTTTATTTAAACAATTTTTTTATGAAATTATGTTAATTTAACTTATCTAATTTATTGAATTAGTTTATTTTTATTGGGTTATTTCTCACCTCTAGATTAACCAAGTCACTTTAACTGACTATGATGGCGTGACACTCTTCTACCCTCATGTTAACTGTTATATCTTGTAAATGTTTATTCTCTGTCACACAGTAATCTTAGTATTCATTGTAATTAATTTTAGTTTTTAAATTTAGAATATGTTAATTTAAATGTTGAACAGTAACCTAAAGATTAATTTTGTTAATTTTAATTATATTGAAACTCGTTAAGTTAATTTATATCAGCTGTTCACATCGCAAAGTCAAGTATTTTTGAGATTTGAATTTTAAATATTAATTTTATAAAGGAATGGGGCTGTTTTATTTGATAATTTGATTAAAACAATTGTGAAAATGATTATTATATTAAAGAAGGATGATAAATAAGTTAATATGTAAATCTTTGATGACATTATGAAGGAACTGCTTGTTTACCTATTTAAGAAAGATGGCCAATGAAGAATTAAAGAAGATACAATTTAAGATCAAATTAAATAAGTTATTGGAGAACAAATTAAAACAAAGAACTATTAAAAAATGTTACTGAAAAATAAAATAACGGGAAAGAAACATATTGGACTGATGGTGTTGTACAAGAAGAAACAGCTCAAGAAGAATTAATTTAAAATGAAACGATGGAACGAAAATTGAAGAAAGCTCTGATGAGAAAGCTACATAAAGTTTGTAAAAGTTGCAATACTTTCTATTTAGAAGGAGTAAGAGGTATCTCTTAAGGTCCAGTGTATATTTAGATCTGGATTTATAAACTTAGCTGTAACACTTGATTACTATCATATTACTTTATTAAGACTTTTTGATTCGTCCCTTTGACACTTAAGTGGAAAGTTTATTCCAAATTATATAAATATCTTAGAATAATACTATATATATAGAAGGAGCATAACTGATAACAGCAAAGCCAGTTCTCTGGTGGTCTTAAGTAATGCTGCCACCCTAACAATATACAATTTTCTTCTGAAAAAAGTTGGCAATACTTCTGGTTGTTGGGTTGTTTAGTTATATTTTTTAATTAATGTTCGAATTTTCAAAAAATACTAATATAAATTTTGGTGCCTTATAATTTTTAAAGCATTTAAAATTATATTCTAAAGTTTTTAATAAAAAAATATGTTAAAAGTAATCATCGCGAACTGAATGTAGATTCACGTGATCGGTTAACCTTTATGCTTTCTAAGACCCATTTTATTAAATACTTAGCTGCTTTTTTAAGTTATTTTGTTTGTTTATTACAAACTTTTTGCAATGATAGATATTTATGACACTTTTATAAAATGATGTTTTGTTGTTAGGGTGGTAACCCTACTTACGACACTAGTGAACTGGCTTTCGTGGGTTTAAATACTGGGTTCCATTGTATTTATGGTCCTATGCTCCTTCTATATTAGTATTATTCTAAGATAAATATGAACTTTCAATTACAAAAATAATGAAGAAACAATATAAGGATGGAATGTAGGTAACATGTATAGCGAGTACAATTCATTTAAAATAGTCCGGTAAGGTATTAAAAATATAATAGTGGGGAGAGCGTATTAGTCTGAGAGTTGCGTGATTTTCTATGCCATAAGATGTATGAACCATTCGATCATAGGATTTACAGGGTCATAGAGTAGAGTAAGAAACACATTGGTCTGGTGTTTTACTCCGTGGCTGCACAATATGCTGACTCAACAACATTTTTTTAAGTTATAACTATTCTATTTTTAAAATTCTGGAAAAAAGTTAGAAATAAAAGTTGTAATACTTAAGAAAACAAGCATTTTTGTTGGAGTAAATTTCTACCTACGTCGCTTTTTATTCAAGATATAAAGGCTTGAAGTTATAAAAAATATAATACGTGAGAAATAGTTTAAAGAGAGAGGATGGATAATGTTATTATGTTCGTTTTTTTGAGCGGTGCAACTTTTTTTAGAATTCTAAGAGTTATAATAATTTTAAAATTTTGCTGAATCAACATATTGTCCAGTCCTGTAGTAAATCTCTTGATGAGTTGTTTTCTTGTTCTACTCTATGGTCCTGTAAATCCTATTGTTCATAAATCTTATGGTGTAGAAAGTCACCGGTTGGCTTGACTGTCACCGTTAGTGAAATTGACTGCTTATGTATAGTGGGGGGGGGGGGGACTTATAAAGATATTACAAGCAAACCTTACTGTTGCAATTTTAACATTTATTTCTCCTTGGCGTGATTCCAAAAATGTCTTTGTCCCGTTAAAACCACTCGTCTGCAAAAACTTCACCAGAATTTTTAACTTTACTATCAATAAATATGTTTCGGTTAATACACAGCTCTAAACTAGTCTGTTCTAGCAGAGTCTATGAAATAGCCTAATTAGGATTCCTAATTAAAATAATAGAAATAATGTAACTAAAATTATATAGAAGGAGTAATGAGAACCACTATATTAACAAAATAGTAAAAATAATGATGAAACTAAGATTAATTTATCTCTTTTTTTTTACTTATAGCTTTACATTAATACAAATATACTGTATATAATTGATTAGAAAATTTAATAAGTGATATATTTAGTTTAAGTTTTACGTAATTAAAATGAAAATGTAATTGTAATTATGTGTAACTTTATTAATACAAGTAACTAAAACCAAACAATGCTTGCTGTGCGTCTTGTCTTGTACTTATGTCTAATTGTAATTCTCTGTTATCTTATTATTAATATTTTGTTATTATTATTAATTTTAAAAATATAAAGCTTTTTTTGTTTTTGTTCTTTTGTTTGCTTGTTTTTTTGCCTTTGAATGTGGTTTGGTGATTTGAGTTTTTTTGGGCTCTGAATAGAAACGAAAAAGAAAAAAATTATTTAGTCTTTTCAACTAGTTAAAAAAATGTATAAATAAATTATTAATTAATTAAAGGGAATAGCATAAAAATGTTGACCAGTAAATACATATTTATTTGTTTATCTCCAGACGGTGTATTATTTAACGTTTATTAACTAGTTTTTAGGGAGAAAATAAACACTTTTTTATTATTAATAATAAAAAGTGTTTCCTATTATTGGGTTTAGAGCCAATTATATCAATTTTTTAGGGAATTTTCTCTAAATTTATACAGGTTACCAAACAATTTTTGTAATTTTCCGGGGGGTGGCACCCTTAAAATTTATAAGGGGGGCCCAACTAAAAAAAAATTAAATTAATTAAAATTATTTTAAATTAAAAACTAAAAAAACAACAAAACGTAATTAAATAAAAACAACGTTTCGAGATAAAATCTTGTTTCCACCTTGGGAGTAAAATATTTTTTTCCCTACTTATATTAAGTTGTAAATATAATTAATGTTACCTTAAGAACTCACAATTGCAGTAGTAAATTTACTTTTAAAGAAAACTTTTGGCACTCTTTTACATTTTTGTCCCTTACTAAAAGGCAGGACATACTATTATTGATAAAAAAAATCACAGTACAACAAAATAGTAATTATTGCGGTCGTGGAATCAAAATATGCCTGGAAAAATATAGACTTGGGTGCGCATCCCCCCCCCCCAGGTTTCAATTATCTTATAAGATTTATAAAATTAGGGCAGATGACTTTTGGAATACTCTGTACAATAAAGTTGAGAGATGCCCCACCAGCTGAAAGATGGTGTTAACCTGGTCTAGGAATATGTCTAACTGCACGTATCAATGGTAGCTGATTTTTTAATTAATTTTACATCACATCTTTTGTAAGATTATTAATTTAAATTATAAATTAATTCAAGGAGGGCTATGAATGGAGGTCTTGGTGACAAACCTGACCAATGTGTGAGAACTCAGGAGAATCTAATATCCTCTATTGCAGTCTATATTTAGTATATTTTTTTTTTTTTTACGCTTTAACCCGTAGGGTCATTTAGCGTTTTCCCCTCACTCAACATTAACCCCTGAGTTTGTACACATCCAATCATCTAGGAAGCACCCCCTCCGTACATGGTAGCACATATAACCAGTTCACAGTCTGTCTAGTTCATCCAGCCCAACTAGACTCTATCCAAACTCACTGCTCTGGCTAGTATCTGCAACTAGTTTACAGTGTGCCTAGTTCATCTAGACCAGCTAGACTCTGGCTAGGCTCACCACTCTGGCTAGCGCCGACTACTAGTTCACTGTGTGCTTGTTTCATCTAGTTTTACTAGCTCCTCTGATCACATTAGTCTCACTTGACCTCGTCCTTCCAGTCTCACCAATCTCATCAGTTCCACTAGCATCACCAGACTCTAGCTAGGCTCACCGCTCTGGCCAGTCCAGCGCCACCCGACAAAGAACTCTAGCACCCAGATGTCAGTGTGTACAAACTCATTCTATAGCCCTGACCTGAAAGTCAAAGCTCCGCAGTGCTATTAGGAGACGTCTGTCTTCAAGAACCGAGCACTTTGTTCCTAGACACTTACGTTACTCATGTCGCCGCCATCACTTTCACTGACTAAGTTTTCGGACATACAAAGGCTCAGTATATCTTTCCGACCTCCATCTCCCCCAGCCGCAGAACATTAACTTTTTCGTGAGCTGGAGACCGCAACGTGGATCCAGACTTGACTCAGATGAAAGAATATCCAACCCCACATTTGCGTATTAGTAGCCAAGGAAACCAAGTAAACCCTGGCTGGGTTGGCCAGCCTTATTTAGTATATTAAGCTGTATTGTAGATATCAGAATATATTGTAGATAAGTAGTGTAGATAGCACAGTGCTTTAAAGTGGGATAGTTGCTTGTCTAGTTTGCTCTTGTGCTTTAGTTTTGGGTACCACAGGGTAATATCCTTTTCAATGGTTTTTCTTTGTCAAATCAAATGGAATATTCTAATTGTGGATGTTTTCTGTCCATCAGGAAGAATCCTTTTCAATGGTTTTTCTCCTTAGTCAAATCAAATGGAATATCCTAATTGATGGATGTTTTCTGTCAACCAGGAAGGGATATCCTTTTCAATGTTTTTCTTAGTCAATCAAATGGAATATCCTAATTGATGGATGTTCTTCTGTCAACCAGGAAGAAATATCCTTTTCAATGGTTTTTCTTTGTCAAATCAAATGGAATATCCTAATTGATAGATGTTCTTCTGTCAATCAGGAAGAAATATCCTTTTCAATGGTTTTTTCTTTGTCAAAATCAAATGGGAATATCTTAATTGATGGATGTTCTTCTGTCAATCAGGAAGAAATATCCTTTTCAATGGTTTTCCTTAGTCAAATCAAATGGAATATCTAATTGATGGATGTTTTCTGTCAATCAGGAAGGAATATCCTTTTCAATGGTTTTTTTTCCTTAGTCAAATCAAATGGAATATCCTAATTGATGGATGTTCTTCTGTCAACCAGGAAGAAATATCCTTTTCAATGGTTTTTCTTTGTCAAATCAAATGGAATATCCTAATTGATAGATGTTCTTCTGTCAATCAGGAAGAAATATCCTTTTCAATGGTTTTTTCTTTGTCAAATCAAATGGAATATTCTAATTGATGGATGTTCTTCTGTCAATCAGGAAGAAATATCCTTTTCAATGGTTTTTCCTTAGTCAAATCAAATGGAATATCTAATGATGGATGTTTCTTCTGTCAATCAGGAAGAAATATCCTTTTCAATGGTTTTTCCTTAGTCAAATCAAATGGAATATCCTAATTGATGGATGTTCTTCTGTCAACCAGGAAGAATATCCTTTTCAATGGTTTTTCCTTAGTCAAATCAAATGGAATATCCTAATTGATGGATGTTCTTCTGTCAACCAGGAAGGAATATCCTTATTAATGAATTTTCATTTGTCAAGCAGGAAGGAATATCCTCATCAATAGACAATACTTTGCCAATCAGAAATGAATATCCCAATCAATAAATGTTGCTTTGTCAATCAAGAAGAGTTATCCTTGAAGAGTCATATTATTTTGTCTAATAAACCTGTTGACTTAAGAAATATTAGCTGGAGAGGATATTCCTTTGTCAATACAAACACATTCTCAATAACTAATCTAACATTCCACTGGTACTTAAAGCAGCGTCATGTATTACCTGCATGTGTGTAGTTTATGTTCAGTAGCTTCTCTGTCACATAGGCACCTGCTTTTAAAACGAGCTGCAAATTAATGATTATTGCAACCTTCGTTGCTATGATGTCAGGTGGATATTTTTATTTCAATGGAGTAATAACTAATAACATCATTTCTACACCAACCAACCTGTTTTTTTAATCGAATAATATTGATGAATTTTCCACCTTATATTGCGAGTAATTTTGTAATTATTACAATCAAGTTTCTATTACCATTAAATTCCGCCTGTTTTCAGAAACATATCTTCTATTATTTTTTGTATTTTCTTTTTAGGAGCGCACTACTCTTTTTTTCTCTTAAAATTTTCTAAATGTTGGTGATATATCTTTTGTATGTTTAAATGTGGTTGGTTCTCAATCGTTATGTTATGAAAAATATATTTTTTTTCAATTTTAATTTATAATGATTCAAATAAAGGTTATCCTCAGTACCTACAAACAAGAGGGCGATCAAATAAATAAAATACAATAAGTACACAATAAATACAATTAATACACTATGAAACAAGAAGTAAAAATAAATATGGGCCTTCAGCCCGTAGCCGCTACGAGGCGTAGGCCCCACGGGGCCTCTTCGCGGGCTTGGGCACCTCTCTGTGGCTGCTTCGCGGCCACATTGTTGTTGTTTTGCATTATGTGTTGTTTCATTATTGTTCTTGTTACATGGCATTTTGCCATGTATCTAGTGAATTTTCACAGCCTCTCCACACAGGAAATTTGTGACACAGCCTCTCTCACAAATTTGTGAGAGGCTTTCTCACAAATTTGATTTTACTAATTGAGATTTTAATTAATACTCTATTATTAATAGTATGCTATATATTAAATTAAGAAGCATTATAAACAAAATATATTCATGATTTTTTTTTAATAAAAATACCGTTTCCGTCACTTAAGATTGTCTGATTGAGCTGCAACGGTCGCAATCGTTTTAGAATGACTCGACCATAAAGACTACTTCGAGGTTCTTCCGGCCTGCGGGCCGCTGCTGCCGCTGCTGCGGGCCGGACTGCTCTACGGGCCTGCTTAGCTCGGCGTGGATCAGTGGAAGCAATTTTTGTTCTATCTCTCTTGGACAGTAGGCTTTCTAGGATGAAGCAAGAGCTAGAGGTCCCTCTTTTATACTATATCCCCACCCTCTAACACCACTGAACCCAACAGATATCGTACGAGTCTTTGACCTAGACTCGTATTTATTGTGTACTTATTGTATTTTATTTATTTGATCGTCCTCTTGTTTGTAGGTACCTTTATTTGGTTGGAAGCTGATTTTACTATCATTATATGCTTACAATAATTTGTAAATAATTTTTTAACATTGTAAAGCAAATCTATTTTGTAATTACAGAAATATATTCATTCATTCATTCATTCAACTATACTTGTGGATAGACCTTTATTTGAATCCTTATAATATGGAACCCACTGGCGCTAACGTCACTCAATTTTAATTTATTTATAAATAATTGATTAAAAATATGTTTTCTTGCAGTATGTTGGAGAAGGACAGAGTGTTTCTTACGATGTGTTCTCCTTTATTTGAATAAAAATAAGATAAGCTCACATTGTCTCTGCTTTTAGTTTCCATAGAAGTATTTGTGTGTAGTGTGTAGTTTCACTCCAATCCAATGAATTTTCAAGGTTAGGGGGATTTTTGAAATGTTTCCCAAGTCATTTATTACATAAAAGGATCAAATTTCAACACAGTTGCATGGTTTCCTAATGTTTCATTTTTTGATCTTATACAAGCCTATATGCGTGTTAAATTTCAAATTTATCTAAAATTTTTTATGTATTTCATGAATTTTTGAAATGTTGGCCAAGTCATTATTGACAGTTCATGGTATCATAAAAAATATTTTCTGGATCGCAAAAATAAACCTAAAGATTGATTTTTGTGTAAAGTTTCCACTCTTGCATCAACACACTGAGAGCTATGATTATATCATACACACATTTATACACACTAAGACACGCACATTCAGACAGACAACTTTGTAAAAAATCCCTCATGAGGTTTCCAAAAACATCTGAAACGGAAAATGCAGGTGAAATCTCGGTTTTCCCTTGTAGCAGTGTCAAAATGTCAAAATTGACAATTTTTACTTTCAGTTTTTTATTTAATAATCATTGTTCATTTTTGTGAGTTGTCAAAAATATAGTCATTCGTATTTGTTCAATCTAAGAACTCGCATGTGTCAAGATGCCAAGATTGACACCCTATATACTACGGTATAAATGAGAAAAAGTAAGGATTCATTGGAGTTTTCTTTTAAATTAGTTATAAGATACTATGAGGCTTTGTGAAGGAAGTAATGATCTAAAAGAGAGCCATAAAATATTAGGTTTCATTTTGTTTTTGAAAATATCAGCTGACATGTGTCGGACCAGCAATAAGAATATTGTATCGGAAAAGTCAGCTTCAACTTCATGTTCTCTCTTAAGTAAGGACAATCAACCTAAGTAGAAAATATTTTTTAAATAAGAGGGAGAGAAAGGACTTGCTGTTATACTTAGTAAGTATTATTGTTAAACTTAGAGGATTATTACAATTTTTTAAGTTTAGGGCAAATAGGCAGCTATTCTAATTTTATGAAGTTTTTAGCTGTAACTGGTGATGAGAAGGTTCTGTTCTAGACAGACTAGGTCGTAACTAAGTGGAGACTTTGACAAACAATTTGTTATTATCAATTTGTTTGCATTACTAAGTAAGAGTTTTAGTTAAATTCCATGTAATGCTAGGATTGGTAAAAGTCTATTGGAGTTACATTTGATTAATTAGCAGTGAGCCAAATAGTTAGCTTTGCTGCTCCATAGTGGTAGTGGGTGCAGTGCTGCCAAAATAGTTATCCTAATTATGGATTGGTTTATAGTGGAAGTGTAGAAATAGTTGCTGTTTAAGTAATTTGATTAATGTAGCAGTGCTACCAAATAGTTAGCTTTGCTGCTCCTAATTAAAAGTGGTAGTGGGTAGCAGTGCTAGCCAAATAGTTAGCTTTGCTGCTCCTAATTATGGATTGGTTTTATAGTGGCAGTGTAGAAATAGTTGCTGTTAAGTATAATTTGATTAATGGTAGCAGTTAGCCAATAAAAATTATGGATTGGTTATAGTGGTAGTGGGTAGCAGTGCTAGCCAAATAGTTAGCTTTGCTGCTCCTAATTATGGATTGGTTTAAAGTGGTAGTGGGTAGCAGTGTAGCAAATAGTTAGCTTTGCTGCTCCTAATTATGAATTGGTTTATAGTGGAAGTGTAGAAATAGTTGCTGTTAAGTATAATTTGATTAATGGTAGCAGTGCTAGCAAAATAGTTAGCTTTGCTGCTCTAATTATGATTAGTTTATAGTGGTAGTGGGTAGCAGTGCAGTCGAATAGTTAGCTTTGCTGCTCCTAATTATGGATTGGTTTATAGTGGAGTGTAGAAATAGTTGCTGTTAAGTATAATTTGATAATGGTAGCAGTGCTAGCCAAATAGTTAGCTTTGCTGCTCCTAATTATGGATTGGTTTATAGTAGAAGTGTAGAAATAGTTGCTGTTAAGTATAATTTGATTAATGGTAGCAGTGCTAGCCAAATAGTTAGCTTTGCTGCTCCTAATTATGGATTGGTTTAGTGGTAGTGGGTAGCAGTGCTAGCCAAATAGTTAGCTTTGCTGCTCCTAATTATGGATTGGTTTATAGTGGCAGTGTAGAAATAGTTGCTGTTAAATATAATTTGATTAATGGTAGCAGTGCTAGCAAATAGTTAGCTTTGCTGCTCCTAATTATGGATTGGTTTATAGTGGCAGTGTAGAAATAGTTGCTGTTAAGTATAATTTGATTAATGTAGCAGTGCTAGCAAAATAGTAGCTTGCTGCTCCTAATTATGGATTGGTTTTTAGTGGAAGTGTAGAAATAGCTGTTAAGTATAATTGATTAATGGTTAGCAGTGTAGCCAAATATTAGCTTTGCTGCCAGTACAGTGCTAGCCAATAGTTAGCTTTGCTGCTCCTAATTATGGATTGGTTTATAGTGGAAGTGTAGAAATAGTTGCTGTTAAGTATAGTTTGATTAATGGTAGCAGTGCTAGCAAAATAGTAGTGCTGCTCCTAATTATGGATTGGTTTTATAGTGGAAGTGTAGAAATAGTTGCTGTTAAGTATAATTGATTAATGGTAGCAGTGCTAGCCAAATAGTTAGCTTGCTGCTCCTAATTATGGATTGGTTTATAGTGGTAGTGGGTAGCAGTGCTAGCCAAATAGTTAGCTTTGCTGCTCCTAATTATGATTGGTTATAGTGGAAGTGTAGAAATAGTTGCTGTTAAGTATAATTTGATTAATGGTAGCAGTGCTAGCCAAATAGTTAGCTTTGCTGCTCCTAATTATGGATTGGTTTATAGTGGTAGTGGGTAGCAGTGCTAGCCAAATAGGTTAGCTTTGCTGCTCCTAATTATGGATTGGTTTATAGTGGCAGTGTAGAAATAGTTGCTGTTAAGTATAATTTGATTAATGGTAGCAGTGCTAGCCAAATAGTTAGCTTTGCTGCTCCTAATTATGGATTGGTTTATAGTGGTAGTGGGTGTGAGCTTTGCTTCCTAATATGGATTGGTTTAAAAGTGGGTAGCAGTGCTAGCCAAATAGTTAGCTTTGCTGCTCCTAATTATGGATTGGTTTATAGTGGAAGTGTAGAAATAGTTGCTGTTAAGTATAATTTGATTAATGGTAGCAGTGCTAGCAAAATAGTTAGCTTTGCTGCTCCTAATTATGAATTAGTTTATAGTGGTAGTGGGTAGCAGTGCTAGTCGAATAGTTAGCTTTGCTGCTCCTAATTATGGATTGGTTTATAGTGGAAGTGTAGAAATAGTTGCTGTTAAGTATAATTTGATTAATGGTAGCAGTGCTAGCCAAATAGTTAGCTTTGCTGCTCCTAATTATGGATTGGTTTATAGTAGAAGTGTAGAAATAGTTGCTGTTAAGTATAATTTGATTAATGGTAGCAGTGCTAGCCAAATAGTTAGCTTTGCTGCTCCTAATTATGGATTGGTTTATAGTGGTAGTGGGTAGCAGTGCTAGCCAAATAGTTAGCTTTGCTGCTCCTAATTATGGATTGGTTTATAGTGGCAGTGTAGAAATAGTTGCTGTTAAGTATAATTTGATTAATGGTAGCAGTGCTAGCCAAATAGTTAGCTTTGCTGCTCCTAATTATGGATTGGTTTATAGTGGCAGTGTAGAAATAGTTGCTGTTAAGTATAATTTGATTAATGGTAGCAGTGCTAGCAAAATAGTTAGCTTTGCTGCTCCTAATCATGGATTGGTTTATAGTGGAAGTGTAGAAATAGTTGCTGTTAGTATAATTGATTAATGGTAGCAGTGTTAGCCAAATAGTTAGCTTTGCTGCTCCTAATTATGGATTGGTTTATAGTGGTAGTGGGTAGCAGTGCTAGCCAAATAGTTAGCTTTGCTGCTCCTAATTATGGATTGGTTTATAGTGGAAGTGTAGAAATAGTTGCTGTTAAGTATAGTTTGATTAATGGTAGCAGTGCTAGCAAAATAGTAGTGCTGCTCCTAATTATGGATTGGTTTATAGTGGAAGTGTAGAAATAGTTGCTGTTAAGTATAATTTGATTAATGGTAGCAGTGCTAGCCAAATAGTTAGCTTTGCTGCTCCTAATTATGGATTGGTTTATAGTGGTAGTGGGTAGCAGTGCTAGCCAAATAGTTAGCTTTGCTGCTCCTAATTATGGATTGGTTTATGTGGAAGTGTAGAAATATTGCTGTTAAGTATAGTTTGATTAATGGTAGCAGTGCTAGCAAAAATAGTTAGCTTTGCTGCTCCTAATTATGGATTGGTTTATAGTGGTAGTGGGTAGCAGTGCTAGTCAAATAGTTAGCTTTGCTGCTCCTAATTATGGATTGGTTTATAGTGGTAGGTAGAAATAGTTGCTGTTAAGTATAATTTGATTAATGGTAGCAGTGCTAGCCAAATAGTTAGCTTTGCTGCTCCTAATTATGGATTGGTTTAGTGGTAGTGGGTAGCAGTGCTAGCCAAATAGTTAGCTTTGCTGCTCCTAATTATGGATTGGTTTAAAGTGGTAGTGGGTAGCAGTGCTAGCCAAATAGTTAGCTTTGCTGCTCCTAATTATGGATTGGTTTATAGTGGAAGTGTAGAAATAGTTGCTGTTAAGTATAATTTGATTAATGGTAGCAGTGCTAGCAAAATAGTTAGCTTTGCTGCTCCTAATTATGAATTAGTTTATAGTGGTGTGGGTAGCAGTGCTAGTCGAATAGTTAGCTTTGCTGCTCCTAATTATGGATTGGTTTATAGTGGAAGTGTGAAATAGTTGCTGTTAGTATAATTTGATTAATGGTAGCAGTGCTAGCCAAATAGTTAGCTTTGCTGCTCCTAATTATGGATTGGTTTATAGTAGAAGTGTAGAAATAGTTGCTGTTAAGTAAATTTGATTAATGGTAGCAGTGCTAGCCAAATAGTTAGCTTTGCTGCTCCTAATTATGGATGGTTATAGTGGTAGTGGTAGCAGTGCTAGCCAAATAGTTAGCTTTGCTGCTCCTAATTATGGATTGGTTTATAGTGGCAGTTAGAAATAGTTGTTAAGTATAATTTGATTAATGGTAGCAGTGCTAGCCAAATAGTTAGCTTTGCTGCTCCTAATTTGGATTGGTTTATAGTGGCAGTGTAGAAATAGTTGCTGTTAAGTATAATTTTGATTAATGGTAGCAGTGCTAGCAAAATAGTTAGCTTTGCTGCTCCTAATCATGGATTGGTTTATAGTGGAAGTGTAGAAATAGTTGCTGTAAGTATAATTTGATTAATGGTAGCAGTGCTAGCCAAATAGTTAGCTTTGTGCTCCTAATTATGGATTGGTTTATAGTGGTAGTGGGTAGCAGTGCTAGCCAAATAGTTAGCTTTGCTGCTCCTAATTATGGATTGGTTTATAGTGGAAGTGTAGAAATAGTTGCTGTTAAGTATAGTTTGATAATGGTAGCAGTGCTAGCAAATAGTAGTGCTGCTCCTAATTAGGATTGGTTTATAGTGGAAGTGTAGAAATAGTTGCTGTTAAGTATAATTTGATTAATGGTAGCAGTGCTAGCCAAATAGTTAGCTTTGCTGCTCCTAATTATGGATTGTTTATAGTGGTAGTGGGTAGTGCTAGCCAAATAGTTAGCTTTGCTGCTCCTAATTATGGATTGGTTTATAGTGGAAGTGTAGAAATAGTTGCTGTTAAGTATAGTTTGATTAATGGTAGCAGTGCTAGCAAAATAGTTAGCTTTGCTGCTCCTAATTATGGATTGGTTTATAGTGGTAGTGGGTAGCAGTGCTAGCCAAATAGTTAGCTTTGCTGCTCCTAATTATGGATTGGTTTATAGTGGCAGTGTAGAAATAGTTGCTGTTAAGTATAATTTGATTAATGGTAGCAGTGCTAGCCAAATAGTTTAGCTTTGCTGCTCCTAATTATGATTGGTTTATAGTGGCAGTGTAGAAATAGTTGCTGTTAAGTATAATTTGATTAATGGTAGCAGTGCTAGCAAAATAGTTAGCTTTGCTGCTCCTAATCATGGATTGGATGATATAGGCAATGCACAGGTACTAGTTAGCTCTGCTGCTGGTAATTATGGATTGGTTGATGGTGGGTTTATAGTGGGGTAGCAGTGCTAGCCAAATAGTTAGCTTTGCTGCTCCTAATTATGGATTGGTTTATAGTGGTAGTGGGTACAGTGCTAGCAAATGTTAGCCTTTGCTGCTCCTAATTATGAATTTAGTTTATAGTGGTAGTGGGTAGCAGTGCTAGCCAAATAGTTAGCTTGCTGCTCCTAATTATGGATTGGTTTATAGTGGAAGTGTAGAAATAGTTGCTGTTAAGTATAATTTGATTAATGGTAGCAGTGCTAGCCAAATAGTTAGCTTTGCTGCTCCTAATTATGGATTGGTTTATAGTGGAAGTGTAGAAATAGTTGCTGTTAAGTATAATTTGATTAATGGTAGCAGTGCTAGCAAAATAGTTAGCTTTGCTGCTCCCTGATTAATGGTAGCAGTGCTAGCCATAGTTAGATTTGCTGCTCCTAATTATGGATTGGTTTATAGTGGTAGTGGGTAGCAGTGCTAGCCAAATAGTTAGCTTTGCTGCTCCTAATTATGGATTGGTTTATAGTGGCAGTGTAGAAATAGTTGCTGTTAAGTATAATTTGATTAATGGTAGCAGTGCTAGCCAAATAGTTAGCTTTGCTGCTCCTAATTATGGATTGGTTTATAGTGGAAGTGTAGAAATAGTTGCTGTTAAGTATAATTTGATTAATGGTAGCAGTGCTAGCCAAATGTTAGCTTTGCTGCTCCTAATTATGGATTGGTTTATAGTGGAAGTGTAGAAATAGGTTGCTGTTAAGTATAATTTGATTAATGGTAGCAGTGCTAGCAAAATAGTTAGCTTTGCTGCTCCTAATTATGGATTGGTTTATAGTGGAAGTGTAGAAATAGTTGCTGTTAAGTATAATTGATTAATGGTAGCAGTGCTAGCCAAATAGTTAGCTTTGTGCTCCTAATTATGGATTGGTTTATAGTGGTAGTGGGTAGTGTAGCCAAATAGTTAGCTTTGCTGCTCCTAATTATGGATTGGTTATAGTGGTAGTGGGTAGCAGTGCTAGCAAATAGTTAGCTTTGCTGCTCCTAATTATGGATTGGTTTATAGTGGAAGTGTAGAAATAGTTGCTGTAGTATATTTGATTAATGGTAGCAGTGCTAGCAAAATAGTTAGCTTTGCTGCTCCTAATTATGGATGGTTTATAGTGGCAGTGTAGAAATAGTTGCTGTTAAGTATAATTTGATTAATGGTAGCAGTGCTAGCCAAATAGTTAGCTTTGCTGCTCTAATTATGGATTGGTTTATAGTGGTAGTGGGTAGCAGTGCTAGCCAAATAGTTAGCTTTGCTGCTCCTAATTATGGATTGGTTTATAGTGGTAGTGGTAGCAGTGCTAGCCAAATAGTTAGCTTGCTGCTCCTAATTATGGATTGGTTTATAGTGGTAGTGGGTAAGCAGTGCTAGCCAATAGTTAGCTTTGCTGCTCCTATTATGGATTAGTTTATAGTGGTAGTGGGTAGCAGTGCTAGTCAAATAGTTAGCTTTGCTGCTCCTAATTATGGATTGGTTTATAGTGGAAGTGTAGAAATAGTTGCTGTTAAGTATAATTTGATTAATGGTAGCAGTGCTAGCCAAATAGTTAGCTTTACTGCTCCTAATTATGGATTGGTTTAAAGTGGTAGTGGGTAGCAGTGCTAGCCAAATAGTTAGCTTTGCTGCTCCTAATTATGGATTGGTTTATAGTGGCAGTGTAGAAATAGTTGCTGTTAAGTATAATTTGATTAATGGTAGCAGTGCTAGCCAAATAGTTAGCTTTGCTGCTCCTAATTATGGATTGGTTTATAGTGGCAGTGTAGAAATAGTTGCTGTTAGTTATAATTTGATTAATGGTAGCAGTGCTAGCAAAATAGTTAGCTTTGCTGCTCCTAATCATGGATTGGATGATATAGGCAATGCACAGGTACTAGTTAGCTCTGCTGCTGGTAATTATGGATTGGTTGATGGTGGCAGTGCAGAGATTGTTTTTAGATCTGCTGCTTTTAAGTATAGATTGGTTAATGTTAGCAATACAGTTATTGTAGTTATTTCATCTGCTGCTTAATGTGGATTTTTTAATGGTAGCTGTGCTAGGATAGCAGTAGTTTTGGTCAGCTTTAATGAGAAAATATAGATTTTTTAATGAATCTCGTATTGGTGATTTTACTTAGATTGGTTGTTATTAAGCTTTTTGTTCTGTAATATGCCTACAAGAATAGTTACTTATTCATCAAGGGATAAAAGCAAGTTCTACAACTTAGTTATTAAATTTCTCCCTCCAACAAAGCTGATAGGGTGAATCCTCATTAACTCCTGAGGCCAACAAAGAAACAATTATGATAATAGTTAATAACTACAATTGTAATCGTTTATATCCTGAGCTGAAATAATAAAATATGAATTTTGAGTGCAAGCTAAGAAATTCAAAATTGGGATTTTTCATGCTTAACTGAGCACTGGTTTATAAAAACGAACTCCCTGTTCTAAAAGTTAAGGGATTAAACCTACTATACCGTACTAAAGGAAAACTTCAAAAACATCATTAGAAACACTCCTAATGAAAAAAACCTTCTTTAATGATTTTTTAATAGTTTAAAGTGACACCATTTTGATACACAGTGTTGGATTAAACTCTGAATCTTTTAATTCTTCCTCTCATAGGTCTCATTATGAAGTTTTTCTATCCTGAAAACTTCAAAACATCGTATTCAAAACAATAAATATTCATAAGTTATTTTGTTTTTTTTTAACAGTTTTCAACTAGTTTCATTAAAATCAGATCAGCTGTTTGAACTGTAGCGTGTTTACTAGAAATATGCACATTCATAGTGAAATCATTTTTTTTGGGGGGGGGGGGGATACAGAACATACATACATGCACTAATTATTGTATTGATTTCCGGAAAAATACTAGATATTGTATCATCATCCGAACAACCTCAAAAGCATCATTTTCATGATGAAAAATCCCTAACAAGGATTTGGTTAGAAATAAACTATGTATGATACAAAGAATAGTTCAAAAGAGCTTTGGAAGATTGTAAATGAACAAAATGGTAAAATAGGTATATGTTGAATTGAGCCGTGGAGTGCCGTAATAATGAATAAAAACTGTTCTGTTTTTATTCATTGGTAAAATAGGTCATTTCAGAATTAATAAAATTCAATGAATGGAAGGTAAAAATGCTGCTGGTGTTTTTAATAAACATTACATTAACATACCTGATGGTAACATTGACTTGATTACAAACCAAGAAATAGATAACTACATCAGCACATTAGATAGGATTGAGGAAAATATTTTCCTATAAACAATTCAAAGGGAAATTAAAAAAAAAATTGTAATAATAAAAATGTTGAAGGTCAAAAAGGTCGAAGGTTAGAAGGTGAATTATAGTAAGTTATATGAAGTAAAAAGGAGGTTAATTTTTATTTCTTATACTTGGATGTGCCTGGCCGCTATAACAGTGTTTTTCCACTCATCTCTATCCAACCCTTGTGTCCTTGAGAGAACAGCTATTCTCCTCAGACCATTCTCAACATCTTCTAGCCCTTTAGCTCTTAACCTCCCTCTCCATCTTCCCACTCCAGGCCAACCATCTCCTAGGCCAGAAGACAGAGCGCCCACTCTGTCTTCTTGCATTCACATGACATGGCCAAGTCATATGGTTCTTTCTGTTGTAATAATGGAGACAATATCTGGTTGCACTACAGCTCCATCAGTTTCTGATTCGTGCCCAGCTTCCCAATTATCATTTTAAAATGTGACATCAAAATCTTCTTAAGTATTTTGCGCTCACATCACATTCTTAATTTATCTTCATCACTGTTTAGCAGAGTCCATGTTTCAGACCCAAAACAGTTGGTGTGACAACACTCTTATGAGCATTGAGCTTGGTATTTGTGCTAATACTTTTGCATCTGAAGATTGGCAGAAGCGCAAAATAGCTTCTGTTACCAGCAGCGATCCTAGCATTTATGTCTTCCTGAACCATATTATCCTGTGTTGTCAAAGAACCTAGATATTTAAACTCCTTGAACATCTCAAACTGGTCCCCTCCAGTGCCCACTTGATCTTCCCAGTTATTTTCTCTCCTGGACTAAAACACACACACCACACACACACACACACACATTTATATATAGTATATATATATATATATATATATATATATATATATATATATATATATATATATATATATATATATTATATAAATTATTAATATATATATATATTTATTGTTTTTGAAGAATTTACTTGAAGCCCTATTTTTTCTAAATTCATCTTTCTTCGACTTACATGATCTATATTATGTGCAAATTTCAAAATCTGTGTTGTCCTGCTGTATTAGTGCCTCTGCTCTATACCAATGACCATTGCATGGTCATTAACATTGTTCCGACACCAAGTTGAAGAGGGTAGTCGAAGTTACATCTTCTTGTCGTAGTCCTTGTTTAATCTCGAACCTCTTTGAGATTGAAAGGGTACTATGGGAATTAATAAAAACTTATCTCGAAAATAAGCTACAAACTTCTATCTTACCTGGCTACTCTGCCTGGATTCTCTTATTTAGCTACTCTTCTATCTTATCTCCACCTACAAGCTCAGAGTATTCTACACCACAAGGCACAGTTTTGTTTCTTGTTTAAATACACAATGTCTTTTCCATTGTGTCTAGGTGCTGTTTGGTTGGTTTTTGTGATGACCTTGTGTTGATATGTTCGGCTAAGATTTGGTATGATGTCTGTTGTGTGACATTATTTATTTCACAATGTCAAAGGCTTTAGATGGTTACAAAATCTTTTTGTGTGTCTAAATGATAATAATTTAAAAAAAAGCCAAACTGAAGAATCTTAACCCAATGTTTAAAAATCTTAACATTTCAATTTTTTCAGATATGTATAATCTTATTGGTTTCCTTACTGTTTACTTTTTTGAAACATGTTTACTTTTTACTTACATTTTTCTTATCTTTTCCTACAGGGATCCTCGAGGTATAAGTAGAATAAATGATTTTGAATACGGTTAATAACTCTCAACCTGAAATATTAATTAGGGGAGTACTACAAGTATCTATACTTGGACCTTTGTTGTTCCTCTTATATATTTATATATATATAATATATATATATATATATATATATTATATATATTATATATATATATATATATATATATATTTTATATTGGTTTCCTTCTTACTAATGAGATATCTTATGTTGCAGGGTGGAGCTAGCAAAGTGAGCAAAGGTAAAGATGAGCAAGTTGAAGAGCTGCAGAAGGAACGAGATCTTATAAGAACCCAGATGATCAAGGCCGCTGAACTAGTCGAGTCTTCTGAGAAGAAAATGCTCGAGATCAAAGTTGAGTTTGATATGGTGAGTGTGCACTCATTTCTGCTGTAATAAGCCTCTTATAGATTTATACTTAGATTTTAGATTGCTTGGTTTAGTGGAAGAGATAATTATTAAATTTTCAGGATTCAAGATTTATATTAAAAAAAATATTTAGGTATGAAGTAATGCTTTGTTTACATGATACCTTCTAATTAAGAGGTTTAGTTAGGAAGTCGGAGGTGTCAGGTTAGGCTACGCAAGAGACTATATAAATACTTAACCAGTAAAACTGTCAACTCAATGGTATCCGGTTGTCACTAACTACATTTCAACCTTTCTGGTTGTCACTAACTACATTTCAACCTTTCTGGTTGTCACTAACTACATTTCAACCTTTCTGTTGTCACTAACTACATTTCAACCTTTTCTGGTTGTCACTAACTACATTTCAACCTTTCTGGTTGTCACTAACTACATTTCAACCTTTCTGGTTGTCACTAACTACATTTCAACCTTTCTGGTTGTCACTAACTACATTTCAACCTTTCTGGTTGTCACTAACTACATTTCAATTGGTTGTCACTAACTACATTTTTTCCGGTTGTCAACTACATTTCAACCTTTCCTGTTGGTTCTACCTTTCAACTAAGTGGGCGTGGCTTGATTCCCGCTTTTTGCCCTCTTTCAGTTTAAAATTAACTTGTCATACTTTGTGAAGTCATACTTCTAATTAGCAGAATCACTTCACACGACCTTCTTCCTCTTAAAACTTTTACATATCACTTCTGATGCCAGTTATAAGTTGACATTTAATACAATAATTTTATAAATTTAATAAATTAAATTAGGTAAAAATAAAGTGGTAGCTAAATTAATTAACCTCACGCGAGAATATCAGTTTTGATATTTATTGCCAATATCATTTTAAAAAAATGTAATCGGTAAGATGCTTTTCATGTGATAAACTGATTAAACCGATTAAATTGATTAAATCTAATGGGAACTCACTTCATTAGCCTTCATTAGCCACTTCATCGCCTTCATTAGCATTCTGTGGTAGTTTAAAAAACTTTGTTTATTATTAGTTTCTGAATTTTACAGTAGTACAGAACATTAAAACGAACCATTTTTATTAGGTAAAATATAAATACATGAAAACTATTATAATTTTATTTTTACAATAAATTAGCTGTCATAACCAACAATTGCCATAGTTTAATAAACTGGGTAGGCAGTTAAAATGGCTAAATCTTCATGCCATAGTTTACACAAATTTTAAATTTGAAAATATAACTGGTAACTTTTGGAAAGCTACCAAGGTTGGTTCATAAGTTGCAACACTGGTTCTGCCCAGCGCTGATTTCTAGTTGCTTGCGATAATCAAATCCAATTTTTTTTAAATTTAAGTGACCCCCCTCCTCCCGGTCTATGCTCATGTAATAAATAGCCTTAAATAGTCCCTTAACCAAATCTTTTTACTAAATACCCTTGAACACCACAATAATAAATTCTTTTATCTTATCTCTTGCAAGCACTCTAATATCCATTAGAAATGCTGTCTCATACTGAACTAAAACGAAATTGTTATGTCAGTCTCCTGACTCATCCTATTTGTGACTGCCCTATGGATCTGATGGTCTTTGTTGATCATTGATGAGATGTACTCATTCATTATGGGAGAAAAAATATGTTACCTTAGTTAAAACTATGTGTTTTAGTACAAGAGTGATATGGAGGAGAAAGTTAAGGGTCTGATGGAAACTATCAAGAAACTGGATGAGGAGAAGTCTGAGATCAACTCTCAGCTGGAGGATGTCATGTTCAGAGCTGAGGAGGAGACTATATACAAATCTGATATACAGGTAAACCAAATTATCCTAATTTAAAGTATATTAAAATCTTTCTTATAAATGAACTGGGTATTCAAATAACATGATATACACTGTTGTGTCAAAAAAGCTTCCTATCCCAGTGATGTGATGTATATTTTGTGTTTATTGTTACATTTTTTTTATTGTGAGTTTAATTTTGTTGTTAGATAGTATAATACGACACAACGGCTAAATCAATTGACAGCAAGGTAAAAAAAAAATCTGTGAGGAAAGAATTCATTGGTCAAGACCAACCTCCTTGTCCCCCTCCACCTCATGCCAACCTCGGTACAAAAAAATACCTTTTCCGTCAATAAAAATTATTATAAAAAGGGCAACACTGGTTGTAAATATTTGTAACCTCATCGTCGCTTTTATTTCCCTCATTGTGCATATTGATCTGTTTGAGTTCGTTTCGTTTTCATTCCATGTTTCAATTCATCCAATTATTGCGGAGTGTTAATGATCTGAGTGCCTTTATTTGACGCATTGGCATTGACGTATTCTTTAAGCATTTCTTGCTATTTGACAGCGCGCAGGGTCTGTGGTCTGTCAACCAAAACAGCATTTTTGGAAAATGCCATGTCTTTCAATAGAGACAGTCTTGACTTTTTAAGTCATGATATTGTGTCACATTATTTTTTTTATATAAAAATACGCATTCAATTATACAAACTTGACACAAAAAGCAGTTTGTTTTGGAAAAAAGTAATATATAGCTGACGATTTAATTAAATCGTCAAACTTTTATCATAGAAACATTATTATGATCCATTGCATTACTAATTAACAACTTTAACTTCCACTTAATCATCCCAAACAAATTTAAAGCAACACTTAGTTGGTAAATTTTTAAGATAAACATATATTTCCTACTTAACAGTAAATAAATAATTTTTAAAAAATAAAAAAAATACGATGTCAAATAACAAATATATAATTCAAATATAACCTGACTTACAGTGTTGCCAGAGTAGGGTTTTTTCTTACTTAAAAAAAGGGATTTTTTGTTTAAAAAATGAGGGTTGAAAGCATTGAGATTTTGGCGGCTGTCAATTGACTTTAGCCGATGTGTGTAATATAAATAAACGTTTAATTATTATTAATTTTATAACTTTCACTATAAAAATTTCAAGTACTTGAAACAATTTAATACCAACTTTCTATGGTATAGAAAAAAATCCTTATTTTTAATCATTTTTTATTCTATCTGATTCCAGACTGCCAACGAGGAGAATATAAATAAGATCAAACAGTTAGAAATGCAGTTGGAAGAGGAGAAAAAGAGGGTGGAGCAGTTATCTCAGCAAAGTAACGATCTGTTTGTAACGGAGGAAGAACTGATCCGAGTGAAAGATGAGCTGGAGCGATGCAGATCGGACATGACTCGGGATCTGGATCAAGCCAAGGTTGAGCCGACACCCCTGGAGTAGTGGAGTATGAGTTTCTAAGTTAGGGAAAATTTGCTCGTTGCTAACCAAGAAAAACACTGCGGAATTACAATCTTTATCGGAGAAACTGAATGAGAAAACAACGAATAGCTCAATTGGAAGATGCTCAAAAAGTCTCAACAACAGTTAGCTCAATATCAACTCGAAATTAAAGATCTCGCTATGACCAAAGATAATCTGACCAAAGAGCTCGAAAAAGCTCAAACCTAATAACTCATAACACAATAACTCAAAACCTGACGAGAATCTAAATAAAACAAAAAATTAAATAAAGATAACAAAAATTTAAGCCAAAATGAATTATTTAGAAATAGAATTATTAGAAAATAAATTAAAAGAATGAATAAAAAATCAAATGAAACATGAAGAAATGAAAAATGAGTTTGGTAATAAAGAAGTGAAATTAAATAATGAAATAGAAAACTTAAAGAAAATTTTAGATGAATGTAAAAGTCATATTAAAGAAAAAGACGATGTATTGAAAAAATTAAGCGAAAGTAATGAGAATGAAATGAAACAGCTGGATGTATTGAAACAGCAGCAGACGGATAACGACAAGTTGTTGAGTTGTAAACAACAGGAAATAAACGAATTAAATAAACAACTGAGTGACGCCAAGTCGAGTAAAGACGAAGAGTTAAAAAGTTTGAAGGATAAATCGGACCAAGTGCTGAGGAAAGCTCTGGACGAGATCAATTCGCTGAAAGCACAGGTTGAAACGTTGAATAAGGAGAAATGCGATGATGTTGCAGTGCTGAAGGACGAGTCTGCCAAGAAGGAAAAAGAGATGATGGAGAGAGTGAGTGAGATGGAGAGATTGTTAGAAAAGGAGAGGGAATGTAGTAGAGAGATGTCTAGTCAGTTAGAGCAGCTTCAGGTTGATTTAAAATCTAAACAGAGCTCCATAGATAGCCATCTTTCAACTATACAAGGTTTGTATCCCAAAAAATATTGTCTAATCAGCGTGATTCAAACCCCCCCAACTAATTTTGCTTCTAATAGAGCTATCACCAAAGAGTTAGTATCCACCCCCACTAAGTTGACTATCATGAGCTTGAATAAACAACGTTTTTTTGCCAATTGTCTTCTCTGTATAGCAATCAGATTGCCAAAGTGGGTTTTCCTGCAATAAATTTTGAATTTTAAATTGGAGTATACCTCAAAATGGAATTATTCAAAAACTGCACTATTTGCTTAACAATTGGATCCAATAACATTGAACTTCAGATATTTCTCAAAGAGCTATCATTTGACATAGATAACTACTTTGACACAATATTAATACCCAACATTTGGTACACCAGAATCGCCCCTACTAACTATACTTCATGAGAATACATCGTCCCTACTAACTCTACTTCTAATGAAGCTATTACCAAAAATATCCATCGTTTGACATACTTAACTACTTTTATCTAAACTTACTCAAGCTCCTGGTAGTCGACTCAGTGGGGTTAGATACTAACATTTTGTTGAAAGCTCTATTAGAAGCTGAGTTGGTCAGGGTGATGTAGATGTAATGTACCACTCTGTATACATATAGTTTGTAATTAATACACAAACTAAATTATCTTTCAATTTATAAAAAAAATATTCCTACAGGAGAAACCACAGCTAAAAGCTAATTTACATTCATGTAGTACTATAAATATTAAGACAATGACATTTAATCTTATTATCTTGTACTTAATGGTGATGTGATATAACATGAATGATGAATGAAACATTCATTCATTCATGATATAAAATTATGACTATTAATTAATAAAAACATAACAAATAGTGGTTATAAGTGAAAAAGTACTATATGATTGTGCTTAAAACATCCGGGTGCTGTTCCATCATTTGACATTGGTCATCATTAATGGTTAAGAATGAATAAACACTGGAGTTTAGAAAAATATTTAATTGTCAAACCACAATGAGTACATAAAAAGAATAAATGTAGAAGTTTATAAATGTACTCTGACAATGACTAATATATAGTTGAAACTGGTCAGTTTTCTTTTTATGTACTTATTGTGGTTCGATAATTAAATATTTTTTAAACTCAAGTGTTTATTAATTCTTAACCATTTTTAACATATACCACAAAATCTCTGTCAAAGCAACTAATGATTTCATCATTAATGGCTTGACATAATGTCATGTCCCATTTATTCGTTACGTCTAACTCATCAAGGCGCTAACAGAGCCTAAACTCACTCTGACCTTCACTCTAATTTTCACTTAAAAACATTTATCATTCGATACTACCTAGTTTTGCAAAACATGAATATTTGGCACAATATAATTGTGCAAAATACACCAAGGAAATAAACAAGCATAATATTATGTGAGATTATTATATAGTAATCAAAGAGACTAATACTTACAGGATATAAGGGCTCTTATCATTCCTAGGTGCCGTAACTGTACATTGGTGACGTCATTTTTTGATTTTTCATAGTAATTACAATATCTGTAAATATTCAATAATTTTTTGACTACTTCATCTTAAATTAAGTAAAATGAATTTAAAATAAGTTTTAATTATTATCTAGTCCATATATTCTTTAATTATTTGTGTTGAATAAAGTGATTTGATGTGGTGACACTGAAAAATGCCCCCTGTTTGTAGAGTGCGTGCATGAAAGGGTTTGTAGAGGGGTGGGGGTCTCTAGTCTTCTTTTAGGGAGACTAATTGAAGTAAGTACAGTTTTGGCACCTAATGGAAACTGTCATACTTTTTGACCTCTTATCACTGTGTTATTCGGGCTTTGCACTCCCTTTATTAATAGTCTCTTTGGTAATAATATTATGTGAATTTAAATATGTAAGACAATAGTTGCTATGTTATAAAATAGTAAATTTTAAAGGAATTTCTTCCTTTAAAATTTACTATTTTAAATTAATTAAAAATTACAAGGTTTCAAAGAGTTGTTTATGTAGAATAACTATTTATTGTTAATTCATGTTGTGTGTTTTACTACGGTTTGTTTAGAGTTAAAGAGTAAATATGAAGAGAAATGTGTTGAAGCGGAGAGAGTCAAAAGTCAAGTAGAGAATATATCTCTAGATAGAGATGATATCTCTAAGAGATTAGAGATCTCAGAGACCAGGTGTAACGATCTCACCCAGCAGAAACTTAAACTTGTAAGTAAAAATAAACAAAACATATTCTTGGCTGGAAACATGGTAGTTTTGTTGCGTTTAATTTTTACTTTAACTTAAGGCTGAACTGACTGCACTGTTTTTATATTCCTTATTATTATGCTACACAAATTTCTCAGTTATTTTGTCTTTTTTGAAACCCTACATTTAGGACACCTGAGAAAACCTATAATAAGATTGTTAAGATCCAATGCTACTAGACTAGATTAGATTAAGCAATAAAGTTACAAACTTGGTAAAACAAACTCAATCACATTACCAAACTGAATATTGGCTATAATACGACACACGGCTAAAATCAATTGACAGTGCGCCAAAATCTCAATGCTTTCAACCCTCTTTTTTAACAAAAAAATCCCTTCTTTTAAGTAAAAAAAAAATCCCTACTCTGGCAACACTGAAAGTCAGGTTATGTTTTGAATTTTATTATTTGTTTATATTTGATATCGTATTTTTTAAATATTTATTTACTTTTTAAGTAGGAATATTGTTGTATCATATAAATTTCCAACTAAGTGTTGCTTTAAATTTGTTCGGAAAGTATGAATTAAGTGGAGTTAAAGTTGGTAATTACATAATGCAATGGATCATAATAGTTCTATGATAAAAGTTTGACGATTTAATTAAATCGTCAGCTATAATTACTTTTTCCAAAACAAACTGCTTTTTTGTGTCAAGTTTGTATAATTGAATGCGTATTGTTTCATATTATAAAAATAATATGACACAATATGCATTCAAGACTTAAAAAAGTCAAGACTGTCATCTATTGAAAGATATGGCATTTTCAAAAAAAAATGCTGTCTTTTGGTTGACAGAGCACAGAACCTGCACTGTACTCAAATAGCAAGAAATGCTTGAAGAATACGTCAATGTACTAGCGTCAAATATAGGCACTCAGATCATATTACAACTTCGCAATAATTGGATGAATTGAACAGATTGGAATAAAACGAAACCAACTCAAACAGATCAATGAGGGAAATAAAAGTGACGCGAGGTTACAAATATTTGCAACCAGTGTTGCCTTTTTATGATTTTATTTACAAAAAAGGTATTTTTATATACCGAGGTTGGCATGAGGTGGAGGGGGAAGAAGCGTGGTCGTTCTGAACCAATAGAATTCTTTCCCTCACAGATTTTTGGCGCACTGTCAATTGATTTTAGCCGTGCATCGTATTATAGTAGACTATAAAATAATTCTTTATTTGCTTGGATCATAGAGGAATGTATAGTACTACAGAGAGACAAACTAGATAGGGGATTCCTAGTCGGTCCACTCTTCAGACAGTTTATGGACAAGGAATTAAATCAGGTCTGTCAGGTGTCACTTCAAGCGGATTTCCCCGGAACTTTCTAGTTCCGGGGAAATCCGCTTGAAGCGTTATCAAGTTCGATAACCTTGATCTCCCCAACTACACAACACCTGTCACATTCCTGAAAGAACAGATGTTGTTTCCCGCTTTTTTATATTATCAACTATATATCACTTTCATAAAAGTAATATGACATCGATCCTTGGTTTTAATAAATTACGACCACGATAAATTTGACATTAGAATTAATTAACATTTAAACACATTTTAACATTAATAACTTGGTTTTATTTTTCACTGAAAAATAATAAAATAATTTAAAGCCGTTGTTCATATAATGTAATATTATCGTAAATATGTATTTATTTATTTGGCTGATGGCGGGTTGTTAGTTTATTATTGCGTTAAGTTATTTAGTGTTGCGTAGTTTAAGGCTATCCCGCTGCAACAGTTCTTGGATAGCATCGTCGCTATTGGTCGTAGAGCATTAAAATTTTGTACACTTACTCTACAACTAATTATCTTTTATCTCTCTAATTATCTTGATATCACGCTTAGAAGTACCATTTTTACTCTTCATTTAGGAAAAAGTAAAACGTTACGTCACATTTTATGTGTCTAAATAGAGTGTTTACCAAATTTGACGCGATTTGGGCCATTATTATCGCTGCTACGTGAGAACTAAGGGGGTAGAAGAGGGCAGTGGACACACACACTCACACGCGTAGGGCCGCCATTATGACCGAGAGTGCCTTGCTTTATTTGACCCCACCTCCCGGAACCTTCCTGTTCCTTATCTCTTTCTTATTGTTTACTAACAACTACTCTTTGACTTCTAAAAAAAATCTTTTAGACCTTCACATTTACTTTTATAAAACTACATTTAATTGTTTAAATGAATATTTTTATTATATATTATTATTATCAATTTTTAAATTAATTAATGAATAAACTGTAATTGTATTGATTAAAAAATTAATACACATTCATAATTTGTAGACAATTATTATTTACTAAACATAATTTTATTAATTATTTAATTAATAAATATGAATTTCATTAATTATTTAATAAATTAACCTAAAATCAAAAATAATTAAAATAATAATCCTTAATTTTATTGATTATAAAATAATACACATTAATTTTATTAAATAATAATCGTTATGTCTGCCTCCGACGCCGGAGGTCCGGGGTTCGACGCCCGGGATGTGCTCTCAGTTTTTATGAATTGTATATATTGTAAAATAGTCTCGTCAACTTTAATTAATTTTTGAAGCATGTTGGATGCGATAGCACTCGAGGCCCTAAACTGGCATTTTATTGATAATATTTTTAGGGTTTCGAAGATAATTTTCGAAATTTTGATACTTTCTGTCACGTGTCTGTCGTTCTGTTTGTCAATCACCTAAATCTCTTGAACTATAACAGCTAGAGACTTGAAATTTGGTACACATGTACAAATTATCATGGAAAAATACAGCCAGTTATGTTAAATACGCAATTTGCGATGTATGCGCACAATCGCCAAAAATGCGAACATTTTTGGAAAACATCGAATGGGGTATCAAATTGTAGGTATTGATTATATCCTTCAAAAATATAAAAAAACACCAAAAATGTTCCTCCCCCCCCCCCCTATCTAACCAAGAAGGGGTGATCCTAAAATTATAAAAAAATGAGATGGGTAACTCTCTATTAGCCATAGAAATTCTTCGGTCAAATAGATTCAAAAGTTAATTTTAGCAGTTTTAAAATTGCACACTCGCAATTTAGTTGTTTACTTTTCCTTACCTGCACGGTAGGTATATAGGAAAAGTTATGTGTTTGCATCTAAATTCTGAAACCGAGATTTCACCAGAGCTATCTTTTTCAGGTGTTTTTAAGACTATTTAAGTGGTTTTTTAGCGAGTTGTCTGTATGTGTGGTGTGTGTGTCAGTTATATCGTAGCTCCCAGTGTGTTTATGCTAGAAAGTTGAAATATGTACAAAATCAACCTCCAGGTCTAGTTGTGCTTTCCGGAAGGTAATGTTTTAATGACGTCATTAACCGCCATTATTGACTGAACAACAATTTCAAAAATTCATAAAACACGAAAACATTATCGGATCAAATTAAAATTTAATACGCATGTAGTCCTATGTAAGACATTAAAGAGCCAAGTTTCATCTAGTTATCAGCATTAGTTAAATTTTTATCGAATGACATACATACTTAACTTTAAAAAATTATTAAAAATCAGAAATTTTGGTTGAAATTTGGTACGAATGTACCTCTTGTTATGATTAAAAATCGGGTACGGGGTACCTCGGAACTTTTCCACACCCTTCGGACTCGCTTCGCTCGTCCTCAGAATAGGATGGTTACCAATGGCCTAGAGTTTATGTACTTCGGACTCGCTTCGCTCGTCCTCAGAATAGGATGGTAGCAAATGGCCTTTTTAACTTAAATGGGTTTTTAAACTTCCGAGGTACCCCGTACCCGTTTTTTCTATTATTTTTAACAAATAATAATTTAATTAGTATAAAAAAAGCATACAAGAGCGTTAAACTTCGCATAATCTTAAATGAGTAAAAGTTCCGATTTTTACTCGGTATTATTAAATTATTTAAACTTTTGGCGAAAATTTGTAACCTTGGCAAATGTAAACAAGCTTTTACGTTTAACAAAAAGTGTCGGCACTAATTAATAATTAAGTTCGCTTATATTTTTTAACTAATTAGTAGATTTTGATCGGAGTTTTATATATTTGTTTCTATTTTTTACGGTTCCAACGACGTGTTATATGTCAAAAACACGTGTATACTTTTGGCATTAAGCGTCAAAATTTTAAATTTCAAATGTAAATTATTTCAAAATGGCGGCCAATATTAAAACTAAATTTGGAAGATTTCTTTGTCATATTGAGAGGTATATTCCTACCTAATTTTAAGTTCATCGGGTCATTTTTCGATTTTTTATAATTTTTGCTGGCTAAGCAAATAGGGTGACATACAATTTTGATATTCCGGGCAGCACAACTAGATCCAAAGACTGATTTTTGTACTAAGTTTCAACTATCTAGCATAAACATAGTGGGAGTTATGCGTGACACAGAAAGACATGAAGCTGAAATCGGTTCAGATGGTCTCAGTGAAATCTTGGGTTAAAATGTTTTGGGTGAAACCAATACTTTTTCTCTATATACCTTCTGTATAAGAAGGTGAGGAAAAATAACATGTATACAAAGTTTCAATTTAATAGGAACAGGTTATCTACTGTTTTTGTCCGATCACTAAAGTTAAGCAGCATCGAGCGTGATGCTGAGTATCGCGGCCATCTGGTTATTGTCCTTCCGTCCAAAAGCCATAAAGAACGATACCCCACTGACCCCTATCACCACTCCCCCCTATAATTATCGGGAATGAGGTACCTCGGATTTACGTATGTATACGTAACGTAATACGTATTTTCTCAAAACTCCTCAATAGATAATATTGAATTTTACATAAAACTGAGTAATACTATTTTAAGTTGTACATATTATATACTGTAACTATGTATATAGTTTGCATTTAATTGATAAATTAATTAATAAGAACAAAACATGTGGCACCCTTCGCCATGATTTTAAATATATCGAGAAGTGCTCTACAGCAAAAACGGTAGAGTTCACCAGAATCAACCGTTTTGCTCTATCGCCACATTTTTTTTAGGGGTCAATCCATATCACGTGTCCCAAGATCTGGCGGTGCTCAAAAAAAGTAGATTTTGCTAACTATTTTTCTATTGATACTCCTACCCTTGTGGACCTTGTAGGAAAACGGTAGATCTGTGTTTATATAATAGAAAATTTTTTGTTCCTTATGAGAAGTACTATCACCTCCTTCTCGGTGGACACTTTATATGAACACCTTTATATTGAAAATAGTAATTTTCATGGCGGGTTTTCAAGCAGCTCTGAAATGTTTTTACTTAAAAATTCAGCATCGATATTATGAAGTATAAGAAAAATGCTCTACTTTTAGGACGATTTTTAGGGAACTTTCAAAGAAGAAATGAGCTTACAAGGTTGGTGTTATGGAGGGGGAAGGGACTCACTAATATACTACTCACGTGTGTGTATGTATATTTTACAGGAGTACGAGATTTTTGTCCTAGACGTTTTATGGGACACGATAACTTACGAACACTGTTTCTTTTATCAAAATAAAAGTTGGTACAAAAAGGTCTATTGTTCATGAAATATCTGAGAGGCCATTATGAAAGACCCACCAAATGTGGGTTTATTTAAACATTTTCAAATTCTTCAAAGTGTTTAGATCCGGCCTGGAATTTTGTTACACATTGTGTTGTTAATTAAAATACTTCAAGTACTTCAATGTACAAAAAGACTTCAAGTCGCAGTGCAATAGAAGCATTACTTCTGCCCTCCACACTAATAATAATCATAAATAATTAAAATACTAAATTACATTTTATTATCAGTCTAGTTCCGGTTTTTATTGATTGACATGTAAAACAAATGTAAATAAATCCCGTTTTGACTAGATACATTTGAAAATCCGCATATATCGTTGGCAGTATGCTACTTATATATACTAGTAATATGACACAAAAGGCCAAAGGCTCTTACTTCACTAATTTTAAATCACAAAGACCGTTTGGCTCCTCTTTCAATTTTCATTATCTTCGAGCTCGACTGATTTATCCAACCCGGTTGGGGGCCACTTCGGAAGTGTTTTCCAAAATTCGGTTTAGATAGAAGTCTTCAACTACAAAAAAAAAATACGGAACCTTAATTTTTCAACCATAATTTTTTGCGGAACCTTATATAATATATTATATATATATATACTATATATATTTATATATATATTATATAATATTATATATATATATATATATATATGTGTGTGTGTGTGTGTGTGTATGTGTGTCGTAATGTATGCATTAAGCTCATTCTTTCTTTGAAATTCGCTAAAAATAAAATAACACAATTCATAAACCTATCAAAGGCGAAAAAGAATAAATTGACGTTAATACTTTTATTACTACTCATTAGTAAAAATAAAACAAGCATTAAAATAAAAGACAATTGCATCAGCATGACAGTTTAGCTGGGTCTTCATCCATTCAATCCATTGATTCAAAGCAAAATAATGCAGGACAGAAGTCATTAGACATGAACCAAAATTTAAAATAATGACTAAAATATAGAATAATTAAGTGATATCAATACAAAATAATTGAGTACAATATAATATGATAGGTATAAAGCCATGTTATGCGAAAATATTCAACACTATATGATTAAGAGAATTAAATCATGCAGACAGAAATAGCTTGCCTTAATAAATTATTGTTTTCTTATGAAACTTGAAAATGTTAAAGGTAGGAATCGAAGAAATTCAAAGGGCAGTTATTGAAAGTCCTAAGCCGTTTTTTACCGAGCTAATAGCGGGTGTACTGGTAACATA
>JACMZG010001911.1:64328026-64360513 GCA_018340805.1 Microvelia longipes
ACATCACTGAATATCTTTGACTACTTATCAGTACTACCAAACTAGCATAGGATGAACACCTTAGTAATTGACAACTAATTACAGAGTGCAGCGAAGGTTAGTAAGTGGCTCATTCTTGGTACTCGATCACTTCTAGTCTCTAATATGAACTGGGCAACCTTCATGTGGACCACCTTTACATGTTCCACTGAATAGCACCACCCCGAACATTTTACATTAATTTTTGCTGAGGTTTGCTAACCTGACTTACTTTTATTGCTTTTGTGTTACGTTTATAGTACATATTCTGATCACTGGTACGATTACTTTTTTTCTTCAATCCTTCTGGAATTTTAAAAGGGAATGAGCATATTTTATCCCATAGGTCTTACAAGACAATGCTCGTTGCTCATCTTTCCAAAGCTGTTTAATACGAGTTCGCACTCCCATTTAAAACTCAGTTTATTAGTAGCGTGTGAAATGTTTCAGCGTATTATCTTTAAAACTCGGACAAAAATTGAGACAAGTAGTAATGCTAGTGCTCAGACTATGAAGTAAACTTAACACAAAAAATTTCTAGATATAAGCAGGCTTTAATTTCTATGTTACAAAATTTATTTGTTTTAATTATTCACCGTTTTTTTGTTTGTGTAGTTACTGTGTTGTAGTTTTTTTATATTTAAAACCTTCGATGTTTTTTTTTATTTTTGTGCAATTTTTTGTTTTCAGTCAATTTCATGTTTAATCTAGTCCACTTAGTCTTTATAAAGTATTAATTTTATTTTATTGATTTTATGTTTAGTTATTGTTCTGAGATGGCAGCAATTTTGACTAAATAATTAAAACAAAATAAATTTTGTAACATATAGGATTATAGCCTACTTTTTATCTAGTAATTTAAGATGGAATTCTATAATTCCAAGGTTGAAGGATAGGTTCCTAGGTAATTCCAAGGATAGGTTTTTCTTCCGAAAAACCTATCACAAAAGCAAGTCATTAATTATGGCGACTTTTTTAAAGAAAATTCGCTCAAAAGAAAACAAACTCATACTTGGATTTGCCTGCTTAGCGCAGTTGAGCAAACACTCGTTATCATAGGTTTTACCATCACATCCACAGACTGGTTTCAATATTTTATTACAAATACATGCCGGCACCTGTAAGCAAAGATATTATAGAGTCAGTAAAGGCGATATTCTATTGTAAGAAATGTCCCCAATGTCAAGTCTTTCCTAAGATACCTACATCATCATTGGATAGATACTCTACCCAACTTTGGTTACTTGCAACATCGGAATTTAGTCGCATTGTTCACCGCCTTTCCTTTTGATGTAATATCTCTGTACGGTACTTAGCCGTATTTCTCCTACTTTCCCTTTGAACGTAAAACCTCTGTATGGCATTTAGACGCATTGCTGACCACCTCCTTTGGACTAACACCTACGGGAGTCAAGGCATTATTTCCGCCTACTTAGCATTCGTCCAAGTAGACCAATGCCAAAAGAAAAAAAAAAGAGATTTGAGGCTTAATCATTTGAAAACAATTTTTACTTTTCCTTATCTACTACCATAGGTATAATGGTAATGTCATCACCCAAAAATCCTAAACAGATGAATCACCATAATTATCCGTTTCCGTCATTTTCGGTGGGTTTTAAATTATCCGTTGACGTTTTGGGTGGGATTCTCATCAATGCTATATATGTTGTTTGTTTTTGAACACACACAGTATCGTATCTGTACTGCATGCAAATACCATGTTTTGGGTGGGTTCTCATCATGCTATATATGTGTGTTTGTTTGAACACACACAGTCATCGTAATGTACTTGCATGCAATACAAGTTTTGGGTGGGTTTCATCATGCTATATAATGTGTTTGTTTTGAACACACACAAGGTATCGTATTGTACTGCATGCAATACATGTTTTGGGTGGGTTCATCATGCTATATATGTGTTTTGTTTGCAACACACACAGTAATCGTATTGTACTGCATGCCAATACATGTTTGGGTGGGTTTCATCATGCTATATATGTGTGTTGTTTGAACCCACACAACATCAGTATCATTGCACATGCAAGTTACAATACAACTGTGTTGTTTGTTTACAAGTATCGTATACTGCAATGCAAGTTACAATAAACTAGAAGAAAAGAAAGTTCGCGACCTATAATAGAAAAGCGGGTAAGTATAACAAAAAGTGACAAGGTCGAGAGGCGTCTTAATTCATAGTAATATTTTAACTTATTACTGGAGTTTTTAGCTACTAAACAAAATTCTAGAGCCTTAGTAAATAATAATAATCAACTAATATTACAACTATCATGACAAGAGGGTACACGCAAAACAAAAAATCACAACTTCAGTTATAAAATATGCAATAAGTCTATGAAATCCACTGAATAAAGGAATCAATTAAAACTTAAGTTCATGATACACTATAAAAAGGATTGGAATCTTACATAAACACCATTGGTGTGAATTTCTATTACTTATTAATCTTAAAACCGAAATCTTTCTACTCGATTGTGTGTCTGTTTTCATATGTCTGCCTGTCACGCAAAACTTCGCATTCTTTATGCTAAGGAATTTAAATTTAGCACAAAAATCACACATCAGGCCTGGTTGAGCTGCTTTGAAGATGATATGTTTCAAACTACGATAACCTATTTAGCGGATTCAAGAAAAATTTAAAAAACCGTTAAAATTCAAAAAATGTTACCTTTTTAAAATTTAACACAAATGTACATCTATAGACGGTCAATCGATCGAGCATTATATTCTGAGGACGAGCGAAGCAAGTCCGAATTTATAACAGCATAAGGTTTGAATAGTCATGACATTTTAAAGACGAGCGATGCGAATCCGAATCGTAACACCTTAGACTTTGTACAAGGATACAATTTAAGGACGAGCGAAATGAGTCCCAAGTCATAACCTCCTATAATTCTGAGACCGCACCTTTAGCTTTGGAAAATCATGACATTCTAAGAATAAGCGAAGCGAGTCCAGTTATGAGGAAAAGCACCGAGGTACCAAATACCCATTATATCAATTTCTGCAATAATCATAAGAAATAAAAATATTTTTACCTACTCGAGTCTACATATACGAATCAATTTTTGCTCCAGGTGGATGTTTGACATTAGATTTGTAACACGGCAAATGTTCTACTACACCGCTCAACATTTTACTTTCTTACCTCTTATTATAACTCCAACACACATTATTCATTCATTGTCTACGTTTTAAAACCTATGGATCCTAAAGTTCGAAAACAGTTTTTTATTTATATTTGTAGATATGTATTGTTTATAGTTTAAAGTAATAGATATGCCTTTTCTGTTTCTCTCTTTATTTTTCTTCATTTATGTAAGTAAGAGTAAGGGAATCTTTATCCGGGACGCCCCATTACTTAAATATAAGAACCCTACTGTATTATAATCCTATGCATAACCATCACCAGGCGCCAAAGTAATTTCGTATGTATAGAAAAAAGTTATTATACCTGACATTCCCCGTTATTAGCTTTAGTTAAACCTAAAAACAGAAATATTAATGAATTAATTATGACTTATGCAGTCGTGACCTAAAACAAAGAAAAGGAAGAACAAGAGAATATTAGAATAGAATAGTTGAGGATCATCCGAATAAGGTAAACTACCATCGAAGCTTACTTCAGCTCATCTGGGATTATAAATACTTTTGTCTTTACTGAAGTTGCTGTCAGTTTTCCTAAATTTAAATTCATGCTGTTTTTACTTAAAAGCAAATTTAATTAACATCAACTACTAGACGAGTAACACATACACGATGTGAAATTTTATTTTTAGTTCTAGTTGTGATTTAATAAAGTCAAACACATTGTAGAAACAACGTTAGAGTTGAGGACAGTAATACGTTCTTTTACCAAGTTTTATTCAGATGCGTAAAAGCATTTGAAAGTTATTGTCTCAAAATTCTGACGCGGTGATCCGCATGTCGGGCGAATTTCCTTTAGAATACGTGCTTGACAATCCATGTCTGCTTAGGGTTCCGGTTTATGCTGTATTAATTCAGCAGTTACTCATTTATCAAGCACTACTCGTTGCTCCTTTTTTTCAAAGGAAATGCGCATAATTATCCTGTTAACTATACAAAACTTGACCTCTGAAATTGGCAGTGCACACCATGATTTGCAATAGTTTAAAGATAAATTTGTGTTTATTTTTAAAGGTTTTAGCGCGTTTCCTTTGAAAAATACAGAGAAAATGAGTTGCGAGTAGTTAATAATTAGTAACTGCTCAAGTTATAAGGCATAAACCGGAACCTTAAGCAAGAAATAGATTATTAAGCACGGAAACCCGCATTCCAAAGGAAATGCGCCCGACATGCGAACCACAGCACCAGAACTTATTTTAGGAAAACCTAAAATACGGCTGGTAAACAACACATTTCTAGTGGGGGAGTCGTTTTCGATGTTGGGCCTTTGAATAAATGAAAATAGTCCGAAGTTAATACTAGCACTTAAAGCCTAGGTACCTGGGTTCATATCATGGTATGAACAATAATTTTTTATCTTCTATCATTATATAAGTTTATATCTACAAAATAATTACAGCTCGGTGGTCCGCATGCCGGGCGAATTTTCTTAGGAATGCTTAATTTTTCCGTGCCTAGCATTCTAATCCAAGAGCCGGACCTTAAAAATGTAACTCATTTTGTACTACTACAAACCAAATATTGAAGATGTACCTAAAATTATGAAAAAACATATACTATGCTTTTTGTTCATAATTTAAGGTCTCCACTGTGGGTAGGCAGCCAGCCTATCCAGACTGGAACCCTTTATATGAATGCGCATGCTCAAAATTTTATAAAATCGTACAAATTCCAGTTTTGTTGTAATACGTGGTTCCCTGAGGGTCGTGTGAACATGAAGAGAATATATGTTAAAGGTGATAAAATGTTCTATACTTTAAAAAAAGTACTCTTTGTGTTATAGCGGTAGATCCTCTAATATAGTAGAACCAATTATTAGATAAACTATGAAAAATATTTTATTCTCTCTTTTGAAAACATTAGACATAATTTGTCAAAATAATACAATAAAATAAAAAAATCAAATTCAAAAACATGCCGATGCTTAAGTCCCTACAGTGTTTTGCACACGACATACAGGGAACCACCTATTACAAGAAAACTGGAATATGTGCAATTTTATAATATTTTGAGCGAGCACATTCATGCGAAAGGCTCCACTCTGGATAGGCAGACTATGCTTTTCCTTCATAATTTAAAGTAAACTTTTCAGAAAAGTTTGGTTTGAAGTTGTAAAAAATGAGTCACATTTTTTAGGTCTGGCTCTTGGACTATTCCATTTATTGCGTAATGTTTCGGTTACGCATTATAAGTTTGCACAATTACGCATTTCTTCTGTTTTCCTTAAGGAATTGCGCTAACACCTTTAAACACAAATTGGTATTTAAAATAGTGGAAGTAATGATGTGCACTGCCAATTTTAGGGGCAAAGTTTTATATAACTAACAGGATAATTTTGCGCATTTCCTTTGACAATACAAAAAAATAGTTACGAGTAGTCCTTGGTAATATAGTGCTCAATTAATAAAGTATTAACCGGAACTTTCAGCAAGAAATGGATTTTGAGCACGGAAACAGGCATTCCAGAGGAAATTGGCCGGCATGCGGACCACTGCGTATTTTTTAAGTTTAATGAAAGCATCAAAACCTTGTTTTCGCATAATTTAGTAACGTAATCATACATTTTTAGAATGTATTGGTTTTGACCAGTAAATGTTAATGATGGTTGGTGTTTTAGCGATTTTCCTTTGAAAATTCGCCTAATGGCGAATAGCGTCATTGCAGAAATTCGAAACCTCGGACCACAGGATACAAATCCGTTTCAGAGGTCCTTATGAACGAAAAAAAATACTTATAACTTATACTTATATAATATAATATTAATATATATATATAAATATATATATATATATATATATGTATATGTATATATATTATATGGTATTTCTAGACACTTTCTTGTAACACTCTATCTTTCGAACGGATTATAATTTTTTTAACCAACTTGGTACAAAAATCAACCTTCGGGAGGACACGAACCCATTGAAAACAACCAGGTTTCTGGACGTCATTAACCCGGTTTGCTGAGTCCCAGCGAAATTTTCAAAAAATCGGCAAAATTCAGGAGTTAATTTTTTGCCGCGAAAAAAGGTCAATATTTATTTTTTTGAGACGCTGAATCGAATGAAACCGGTCCGAAGTCGATACGACCACTATGTGTGACCTAAAAATCGAAAAAACCATTCTAAATTCCCGAAAACCAAAAATTTAGGTCGATAAAAAAATAAATTTCGAGTAGGGTGTCGTTTTTCAAATGTAATTTTGGCGCGGAATCGAATGAAACCAGTCCGAAGTCGATACGACCCCTTTAAAGTTACCAAAAAAGTCAAAAAAAAAAACAAAAAATTATAGAAAAGCCAAAATTACGGTCGTTTGAAAATTAAAATTTTCGAGTAGGGTGTCGTTTCAATGATTTTTGGGCCTCTTGAGATGAAATGCCTGTGGTCCGGAGTCCAATACAACCACTCAAAACTCAGGGTACCTGGGTTCACATCCTGGAAGGGGCGATCATTTTTTATCGTTTTTTTTAGCCTAATATAAGTTTACAAACTAGGAAATAATTCTGGCGCGGTGGTCCGCATGTCGGCGAATTCCTTTGATGCGTGTTTCCGTGCTTTTTATATAAGTTTACAACTACTAAATAAATAATCCGGCGCGGTGGTCCGCTGTCGGGGCGAATTTCATTTAGAATACGTGTTTCTTGCTAAACAACCTTTTATATTGCTTATGCAAGAACCATGCCCATTGCGTGGTTTCCGGTTCATGCTTTAGAACCTAAGCAGTTACTTAATTGTCAAGCACTGTCGAACTCATTTTGTCTGTATTTTTCAAAGGAAATGCGCTAAAACCTTTAAAGATAACTGACTAAGCTTAAAGATAGTAAACTAAGCTTTAAAACTAGTGCAAATAATAGAGCGTACTGTTAATTTTGAGAGGCATAGTTTTGTGCAACCAACTGGATAGTTAGCGCATTTCCTTTGGAAAATACAGACAAAATGAGTACGAGCAGTGCTTGACATTAAGTAACTGCTTAGGTATCTAAAGCATGAACCGGAACCACGCAATGGGCAGGTTCTTGCATAGCAATAAAATGGTTGTTTAGCAAGGAAACACGTATTCTAAATGAAATTCGCCCGACAGCGGACCACGCGCCGGAATTATTTTATTTAGTAGTTGTAAACTATATATAAAAAGCACGGAAACACCGCATCAAAGGAAATTCGCCCGACATGCGGACCACCGCGCCAGAATTTTTTTTATCTTGACTACTGAAGATGCTTGGCTTCGTCTAGTGTAATGTTAATGTAATTAATGTAATTCGTCTGTTAATGTAAATAAAACAGAAAAAATAAATAGAGTATTCATTATTATTCCTAGAACTAGACGTTTCCATGGGACAAGATAACTTTCGAACGTTTTTTCGGATCGAAATAAAACTAGGTACAAAACACTATTGTTTATCAAATATGTATGTGGTCGTTACCTACAATGTAGAGTTAACGAAAATACGAAGTTACATTTTATCATCAGTAGTAGTCCCGGTTTTATCGATTGACATATATAATTACATAATGTAAACAAATCACGTTTTTGGAGTAATAAATTTGAAAATTCGCTTATATCGACTTATATAAACAAATAATATGACGAACCATGTGGCTGCAAAGCGGTCAACAAGGTGTCGAAGGCCTCTGGTTATTCAATGAATTTCACATTTAGAAATATTTCAAAACAATCTTATTTAACAAATCGCAGTACCTGGCTATGTGATATGATTGTGAAAAGCAGAGAAACATGTGACAAATCATACCTGGGTTGTCCTTCTTGGCGCACTCGAAGATGCAAGGGTTGCCGTATGTAACGCCGTCAGAGCCACAAACTGGATTGTATTCTTTCGTACAGGGGCACTGCAAAATAGATTAAATTGTGGTCTTACTGTATCTGGTATCTCATAATCTTACCATCATGGCCAGACATTTTTAATTTCCCTACGTAAGTATATATTGTACGTGTAAAATGCTTGCAGCTCAGAAGGAGTAAATTAAGAGACAAGCTTGAAAAATTAGATAAAACTTAGGGTAGAAGGCCTAAATAAAAGAAATAGTACTAAAGGCTCAAAATCGATCTAAAGGTAGAAAGAGACTGCCCAATGCTAACAACCAACTTTGACCAGCAAAATTATAATAAAATTGATTGAAATAGAATGAGACATAGAAATAGAACCCTCACCAATTGTATCTTATGTCTAATTCTAATTCTTGCGTCCAGGTACCCACGTGGACGCAATGGGAACGGATGAGACGTAAGTAAAGAAGTAATAACTAAGAGACTAAGGCCGCCTTAATTTAGACGGTGTTGCCGACATTAGAACCTTTAATTTCCCCCAATCCAAAAGTCTAGGAAAGCTTCAAAGGTGTAGGAAAGGACAAACGGTCCGAAACTCTAGATACAAGGACAAATAAGGGGAGAAACGAATGAAGGAGGAAGGAAATGGAAAATTAAAAAAGACTATTGTAAGTAAGTAAAAGTAACATGGGAGAGTATTAGGTTCAAAAAGTCCAAAACCTTTATTTCAGTATCTTATATAAATTTGCACTGTTCTGCTGCCTAAAGTTTGCACTTCTCTGCTTCCTAAAGTTTGCTCTATTTTGCTACATATATATTTCAGTGCTCCGTGCTAACATTTGCACTACTTTGTTACCTATACTAAGCATTTTTTCGTTACCAAAAGATGCACTGTTATGTTACCTAAAATTAGGACCGTTTGTCATCATAAGTTTGCAGCTTTTCGTTGACAAAAGCTTAGTGTTTTGTTACCTAAAATTTGCGCGAATTTGTTACCAACAGTATGAACTTTTTCGTTGACTAAAAGTTGTATTGTCATGTTACCTAATATTTGGACTCTTCAGTTACTGTAAGTTTGCACTGTTCTGCTACCTAAAGTTTGCAGCGTTTTTTACCTTATAATTGCACTACCTTGTTACTAATAGTATGAGGTTTTCATTTTATAAAGGTTGCACTGTTACCTTAAATTTTCACTGATCTGCTTACTAAAGTTTGTAGCGTTTTCATACAAAACAATTTTAAAAACAATTTTTTATTTAAAAACAATACAAAACAATTTTGTTACCAAAAGGTTGAAGTGGTTTTTTTTACTTAAAATTTGCACTAATTTGTAACCAGTACTATGCAGGTTTCGGTACCTAAATGTTACACAATTATATTATATTATCTATATTTAGACTGTTATAGTCTGTCAACTATAATCCTCTCAGCTTTACAAAATCCTTTCATTAAAATAACTTGTGACATAATTTATTGAATGGCACATTGAAGTGATATTATTCAGGAGACAATAGACGCGATTCCGAAGATGAACTTACCAAAGTTAATCTTCGAGTAGCAAACACTGAAAATTTAAAGTAAGTTGAACAGAGCAAACTTTTGGTAAAAAACTGTCCAAATATTAGGTAGCATAGTATTGCAACCTATAGGTAACGAAAACCTGCATACTACTGGTAACAAAATAATACAAATTTAAGGTGACAAAACTCTGCAAATCTTGTAGAGTGCAAATTTTCAATAACTAAATAATAAGTAATATAACGGTGTAACATTTGGGTATCGAAACCTGCATACTATTGGCAACAAAGTAGTGCAAATTTTAGGTTAAAAATCATTGCAAACTTTCGGTAACGAAATAGTAAAAATTATAAGTATGATAACACCGCAAGCTTTTGGAAACGAAAAACTGCAAACAGTTGGTGACAAACGGTCCAAATATTAGGTTACATATCAGTGCATCCTTTAGTAACGAAAAACTTCATACTATTGGTAAAAAAGTAGTGCAAATGTTAAGTAACAAAGCATAGAAATCTTAAGGTAGCAGAACAGTGGTGAAATCTTTAGGTAGAAGAACAGGGCAAAATTTCAGATAATATAAGTGTGTAACCTTTAGGTAATGAAAAACTGCATCAACATTAACAAAGTAGAGTAAATTTTAGGCGAAAAATCACAGCAAACTTTTGATAGCAAAATATTGCATATTTTAGGTAACGCAACACTGCAAACTTTAGGTAACAGAACAGTGCAAACCTAGAGTTTGCACTGCCTTTTCTATACCTTTGGTGTCACAACAGTGCAATCTTCAGGTAACAAAAAACAAAAGACTATTAGTAACTAAGTATGGTAAAAAACTGAACCAATTCAGGGTAAACTTTGGGTAGCAAAAAGAATTCTTGCATTCATTGTTACTTGTGCATCATTGCTACATCTAATAAAATTATATATAATTTTAATATCCAAAAAGAAATAAATTATTAGGAATTAAAACTATTAACTATTATTTAAATATGGCACAAATGTTTACCTACCGGACATTTGCCATCAGAAGCTTTGGTCAAACCTGAAAAATAAACAAACAAAAATCAGGAGAGAAAAACAGAGATACAGTCTAAAAGAAAAATGTATGTTGCCATTCTTCTTATCAGTAACAGGGCTAGATTTGATCAGGTGGTTCGCCGCAACAAACAAGGGACGGAGAAATTCTAATGGCTTTTTCAAGTCTCATCTTTTAAAAGGAGCTCTCTAAAAATGTTTTCGGATGAAACAACTAAAATGGGCAGTTAAATAATAAAATATTATACCATTTTATGACTTTACTGACGATTACATGAAATGACTGAATGATTTAAGTTAAATCATTAAATACAAAATTAAAACTGTATATGAGTGATTTGGATCTTGGAAAATGCTATCTCTGTTCGTTAAATGTGCCAAGTTTAATTGCGCTAACAGGTTTATAGTACAATAACGATGAGGTTAGTCCTAGATGTTAAACCACGTCCACAAGTTCATATCAGGACAACCTCATTGGTTTCTCAACACTATTTTCCCACGCTGTCAACTGATTTTAACCGTGACATACTTTAAAGAATTAATCCGTATCGATACGGATTAATTCTTATAGTCTTATTAATACGAGACTAATTCCTAATAGTCCAAGAGGACCTGGAAAAATGTGACTCATTTTGTACTTCAAACCAATTTTTCCTGAAAATTTACATTAAATTATGAAGAAAAACATCGTCAACATAGCGGAGACAAACACAATAAGGCATCGAATGTCTTTAAAAAATATTGGCTTTTTGTACATTTTTATGACCATTTAACACATGTAATAACTTTAGTGGTATTTATCACCGATTTTGACGAAGAAACCCACGTTTATCAGCTTTAAAACAGTACTTCGTGTTTGCACACAACCTATAGGGAACCACTTATTGAAAAAACTGAAATTTGTGCGATTTTATAAAATTTTGAGCCTGCGCATTCATATGAAGGACTCCACTTTACATAGGCTGTCTACCTATCCAGAGAGGAGACCTTAAATTATGAACAAAAAACACAGTCTATTTTGTTAAATTATGTATATAATATAACATAGTCTAAATTTGGTTTGAAGTAGTACAAAAATGAGTTCATTTTTAGACCGGGCTCTTGCACTAGTTTTATTATAATACACGCTGTTAATCTACCGATTTTCGTTTAATTAATCGACTCATTGCTTAATAAAATGCTTATTTAAAATTAGGAATAATAAGTAGAAACTTTCAAAGTACCCCATACCTATTTTTTTAAAAATAGTCTTTTATTTGAGTTAAAACAGTACCTTTAAAACCTTTTGCTAGTCAAAAGTATATATATATGATTTAACTAAATAACTTGTGTTACTTCATAAAATAAAATATTTCAAGCATAAGTAAAAAATCGGGTATTGTACACCTCGGAACTTTGCCTCGACCCATCGCATTCTCTACGCTCATTCTCATCAATTCAAAGGAGGCTAGACTATACAACTCACCTAATAAATTTTAATCACCTATTCAGGCACTGACCACGCTTAATGGTGCTTAACATTTTTAAACATACTTCCGTATTGAGTTGAAACTTAGTATACATATTTATTATATAAATAAATAGGGATACGCCTGTACCAAATTTCAACTCAGAATTATTTCGATTTTTAACAATTTTTTAAAAAAAAGGTTTACATGTCATTCAGTAAAAATTGTATTAATCCGGTCAATGAAATAAACTTCATAACAGGACTTTACTATATGAAACTTATTTATATATACTTTTCATTATATATTCTTTTTTGCATTCGTGCAAAATTTATATATCTAATATTTTTTTTATAGCACAACTAGACCAAAAAGTTGATTTTTGAACCAAGTTTTACATAAAGCATACAGTCTGAGAGCTACTATGATAACAGCCACACTCACACACGTACAGACAGAAAACTTTATAAAAACCACTCAAGAGGTCTATAAATGTCTAAAACAAATCAATCACCTGAAATCCTGATAAATGATTTTTATTTTAAATAAAAATGCTATATAGCTACGATGTGTATGAGGAAAAATAAAAATAATTAATTTAATACTAAAACGTCTCGTCATTTCATTAACTAACTAGTTATTTAATGAAACAACTGAATTTTATGATGTAACGGTAACATAATATGGAGAGTAAGACGCAAGTATAGGGAAGTAAGACGCAAGTATAGGGAAGTAATCAAAAAATCTTACAACTATTCTTCTTTCTGGCACAGTTGAGCTGACATATGTTGCTGTATGTTTTGCCATCGGAGCCACAAACTGGTCTTATTTCCTCCGTGCAAATACACTGCAACACAAACACTTTCCTGTCATCAGCGAGCATAGACTGTAAAACTCGATATATTCCGTAAATAACTTCCGCGATCGGCGATAAAGGTCTCTCCGAGATTAAAATTCTGGGGGGAGGGGCCTTGGAATTGATGAGATCATCAATATCTTTCCGACCCAAATCAGCTTTTTAAGCGTTTATTAAAAGCTAAGTTTATGCTAACTATTTACAACTTTCAGCGGATTTCCTTTAAAAAAAGCAAATAATGACCTGCTAAGCAAGAAATCATACATTCCAAGGAAAATGTGTCAGAGTTATTTGTCGACCAATAGTTGTCATTAAAGAACTTGTTTAAAATAACAACTTAAGTAGTAAAAATAAAAGGTTAAGTTCTTATCGAACGAACCAGAATTCGAACCCGGGGTTCAAGCTAATTAACTTCGATTGGTTTTATAGAATATTTACCAGTTTTATTCGACCCAAAAATATAGAAAACGATACTTCACTCAAAATTTTCGTTTCGATTTTTCCCGCAGTTATTTCGGCTTTGGTGACTCGGAAAGGAATCTGAAGAGATGCTTGGAATGTAACACGTATTGCACATAACCCATGTGTGTAAATACGTATGAAACACATCGCAATACATAAAATAAATGAAATTCGACATTGGTTATTTACATTAATCACAAACACATCGCTAAAGGTTTCATAGCTTTTCGGTTTGTCTGATTGAGACAAAATTAGACGTGCAGCGGAATGAAGGCTTTCATCTAATATTATCTTGTCCAAGTCACGTGACCACAAAAAAGACCTAAAGGGATACAGCGAGCCAAACCTTAGCTGGGAAGCAGGCCTGGGCAGTAAAGGGGATGTGAATCAGCTCACACATCAAACATTTGCAAATCACATTGATAATGTAATGACGACTAATAATACAAAAACACAGGTTCGTGCTCGAAGTGATGAGTTCCATTATGACACACCCGATTCCTTCAGTAGTATAGTATGATACCTGTTGTGTCCCTAGGTTGCGTAAACTTTCAGATTCTGAAGAAGACGATGAACTTGAAGAAGAACAGGACGAAGAGCTGGAGTCTTGAAGGCGTCTAGGTCTAGGCTTAGATAGCGTGCAACTCACTAAGTTAAGAGCCATCCCTAGCATCAAAGTAAAGAGCAAAGATTTCATGTTGCCTTTCCTGTAATTATCACATATAGATGAAATACCGCAGCAAATCTGAATAATTTTAACATCTGTATGTATTAAGAGTTCTTTACAGACTTTATTTATTACTAGTAGATTTAGTATTCTTGGAGTGGCATGTAAACTAAATATAATTTCTTCTTGTTACTACTTATTAATTGTCTTTTTTGCTAATTTTTAGGTTATTATATTATAAGTCCTTTACTTAATAAGATATGTTATTTAATGTATGAACGCTGATTTGTGTAAGAGTGTTACTATATAGGTGTGTGCATGTAAGTTTTTATATGCACGATTGGTATGTACAATTTTTTTATTAATATAGTATTAATTATTATACTAATATTAATTAATTATTAGTCTATTGACTGAAATTTAGATTTTTAATGACTCATAAATTGTTTTTGGGGTTTTTCACTAATATAAGGTTAAAATAGGCTAATGATAGGACACAGCTTGTAAAATATTTTCGAAATAAATTATTATTGTTATTATTATTAATACTACTGTCTACACTAACATATCAATTCTTATTACTGCTACTACTAATACTATTAATTACCGTTAACTACTAACGCATAATAATTCTCAATTATTACCAATACTAGTTTATACTATTTTCTTTACTTCTGATTCAACCTACTTAGCTGTCTATACCTACTAACATAGCTAGATACTTACTAGATTCTCAGCAAGTTAACTCTTCTAAGCAAATGAACTCTAGACTCTAGAATAAACTATTAACCAAAACTTGCTTTTACAATATTATATGCTTATCTATTGTAACCTATGTCAACATATTTTACAGCCAATAAATAAAAATACATCAAATAATAAAAAAATGGAATAAGTAAATGCAAGCGAATAGTAAGGTTGGTCTGATTTATTATCTGATAACCATTTCAAATACAGCGAGAGGAGATAAGTCACGAACCGTTACTCCGTTCGATATTGAAAGATTTACTGCAAACCTTCCTCCAATAATTGGTATATTCTAATAACAAAAGTGGCCTTCACCCCCTTGGGCGCGAAGCGGTCCAATAGGCCGACAACGCGTAGCGGCTAATGGGTTGTAGGCATCTTTTGGTATTGGTATATTCTAATAACAAAAGCGGCCTTTATCCGCCTTGCGTTACCCATTAAGCCGCTTTGCTGCCACATTGTTTCTATTTTTACTTTCCTTGTTACAGGTTTATTGGAAAGATATTGTGATTGCTTCAATAATCCGAAACCTAGATTTTAACCAAATTAACCGTTTCAAGATTTCACAAATAAATCAGGATACTTCAATTAAAAATATAGAAGTATCTGAACCTTGCATTGCATGTATTAAAGTGAAATATTCACGAAAGCCATCTATGGAAGTCAGTCACTGTCAACGTTTTAAGCCCTTGGAGCATACTCACATTGAATTGATCGATCCAATGGACGAGTTCCATTGGATCGACCAATGGTTATCTTTATGTGGATCACGATACATACTCACAATTGTAGACGATTATTTTAGAAAAACGTTATTTATTTTTTGGCTAAAAAAAGTTTTTAACTTAAGGCTAAAACTTAAGTTAAAGAAGTTTTGTTTAAAATTATAATGTGGGCTAAAAAAAATTTCGATAGTTCAATTAAAAGGTCAGGAGTGACAACGGAACTGAAATAAAAAATCTTGAAGTGTCTTAAATATTTAAATATTTTGGAATAAAACACGAACTTACTTGTATTTATAGCCCACAAAGTGATAAAATTGCTGAAAGGGAAAATCGTACAATTGTGGATCAGCAAGATCTCTACTTATCGATACCACACTTCCCTTCACTTTTTATGCGGAAGCTGCGGGAATAGCAACTTACGTAAAGAATAGGACGCCGTGGCAGTCTAGATGCAATAGCTCCGGAAGAAAAGTTCCGTCCTCAGAATATAAAATTCGCCAAATTTATACTATTTTTATACATTCCATTTCCATTTTTATACTGCTAAATTTATACATTCCAAATGGTCACCATATGATTAATGATCAAATTCTATATTAATATGATGTTTATGCCACTTAAACACGAGGAGAATTTCACTTTTAGTGAAATTCGCTAAAAGGATACGGTTCGTTAAATCCTAATCAGCTGGTAAACCGTCTGAGACTTTTGTTGCCACTAAAACAGAAGCACCGAAAGGAAATTGACCATATCTTTTAAGAGAAGGCGGGTACATTAATTAGTATTAGTAGAGATGTCGGACATTAAAAAACAAATTGTACGGGAACTTCACAGACCTGTCCGTCGTAATTTCCCTAGACGACGTGTTAAGCTGTTATCAATAGATGATTTATGGCAAGCTGACTTGATCGAGATGATACCGTATTCGAAGGAGAACAAAGGGTTTAAGTACATACTAGCTGTCATAGATTGCTTCTCGAAATATGCATGGGCGTTAGGAATCAAAAGAAAAACTGCTAAAGATGTAATGGAGGCTTTTAAATCCATTTTATGTAAACGTAAACCACGAAATATTCATACGGATCACGGAAAAGAGTTTCATAATAATTACTTCAAGAAACTAACGGAGACTTATGGCATAAATCATTTTTCGACATACAGTAAAATGATAGCGTCTATAGTAGAAAAACTCAATAAAACTTTAAAGTAATGTATTGTGGAAAGAGTTTAGTTTACAAGGTTCCTACAAATAGATCAACGTGCTCCCTTCGTTGGTAAAAAAATACAACAATACAGCCCATAGGACTATTGGTATGAAGCCGATGTCAGTCTGCCCCGCCAATGAAAGTATAATACCTTAAAATTACATTCGGAAGAAAAATAATCAAACTTCAAAGTATAAGATTGGAGATAGTGTAGGTGTATCGAAATTAAGGACAGAATTTCGAAAAGGGTACTTACTTAACTAGTTAACAGAGATATTTAATATTTATCAGGTTAAGAAAACTAACCCATGTGTACATATATCCTTAAAGATGTGAGAGGCGATATTATATTATAGCAGGTGGGTGTTACGAACAAGAAGTTCAACATGCCAAATACCCTGATGTCTACCTAATAGAAAAGATTATAAAACGTAAAGGATATCGCGCTTTTGTTGAGTGGCTAGGGTTAGATTCTTCTCATAACAGTTGGGAGCCCCTAAAAAACATCAATATTTAAGTATAAACCGACTAAAACACACATCGATTATAGTCAGCTCCGACACGTTGTGAACAATGCTTCGCAGATAAATTAAAAGACGGGTTCCTAAAGTCCCTAAAAAAATTGGAGGAGGTGAGAGTATACTATCTCGGTTTTTGACAACATTACCGAATAGATCATTATCAAAGGATTGTTTATGAGGAGTTTTTATGATTGATACTCTACCACAAAACTCTTGGCCCGAAGAAAAAGGAATTTTTAACTTGTATAATAGTTCTTCGGAAGGCACTCACTGAGTAGCTTATACCAAGTCTGGTAATTTTGCTAAATACTTTAATAGTCTCGGTAATCAAGCGCCTTGTCAGTAATTAAAAAGTTTATCAAACGCCTGGAACCGTGACCTGTGGCCAACTTTGCTTAGCATTTTTATGAAACATAATTAAGTATATAACATATATAATTAATGCCCAGCTCAGTCTGGCCGCTGGGGGTGGGAGTGATACCAATCGAAGTAGATACTAGACCGAAATTAGGTCCAAGAACTTACCAAATACTTAATTAATGAGCGCCAGGTTCTTTTAACCCACAAAGGGGGGGGGGATAAGAACCAACCCTCCAGAACTATTAAAAATGGATCTACATATGGCTTAAGATAGAACATGGATAACTTAATCTAAGTACTCAATAAAATAGATTGTGTAAGTTGATAATTATAATTAAATCAGATTAAAAAAATAATAAAAATGAGAATTCTTCTTACATTAAACAACTCTATAGTTTAAGACATACATTTTCCTATATTCTTTCTACGGATATAAAATCTCAGACTTAAGTTATTGAAATTAAGGTCTTACCTACCAATTTATGATAAATTTATACATGATTATTACATTGAACAATTAAATAGTAAAATTAGGTTATGAGGTTCTTGGTGGGTGATGATGGTGAAATGGTTTAAAGAGATGTTCATACTAATTACATTTTTAATCACACATTGTTTATCCTCATCCAGACGTTTCTAACTTAACTTATGCCTCAACAGAAGTGCATCCTTGCCATCAGCCTAGGACTAGAACCCTATGTGACACAAAAACCAATTCAATTAGAGACAACGTAAATGAAACCATCTTACAAGACTAGGAAAGTTAGAATCAGGGACAATAAAATTTGTAATGTAAAAATATTTTAAGAAATCCTATGTATGAAATTTCAGTACACCTACCTTCAAAAGAAGGGCGTCCAAAGCACTTGTACAATAATCAACTAATTCATTATTCAACTCGCTAAACTCAAGATTAACTCAAACTAACTTAAACAGAAACGTTGAACTTTGACAGTAAAAACTCAAAAAGAAAAAAACTTTTAAATTAATAAATTAAAATTAATTTACGGTCCTACGGCCGAAGCCGTCCCCACCGGGGCCTCGTGGAAAAAAAAACCAAGAAAAGTCGGAAAAACCTTCTTCCACCTCTTCAAAGACAGTGTTACCAACTAGATAAGCATATAAAATAAATCAAATAATAAATACCTTCTAAATCGAGATTAAGTAATTAAAGAAAATTTCAAATTTATCTAAACTAAATTCTAATTAAAATTTTCTACCCAAAATATATCGTTACAAACTTTTCCCCTGTCTCGGGTAAGAAAAAAAAGAAAAGAACCAAATCCCAGTCTAAATTAATCAAGATGCGAACCTACACCATTTATGCACCTGGATTCTCAAACACACACACAGTATTTCACGCCAAAATAAATATACTAACTTACTCAATTCATTCGCTCCCATTTACGCAGTATTCTCGCCTGCATCTTTTCAAAAATCTAATCAAGGACCAGATTAAAAAGAAATATCTTAGAAACCTATCTAAAAACTAACAACAAAATTTAAAACCTATGAAATTAAATTATAGAAATTAAAAAAAAATCTCTTCACCATTGACATGAAATGGAAAAACATCCCATTCGTTACAAATTCATTAGTAATATAAGCCGCCTTCAAATAATATTATAAGGGCTGCTAATCACGAATATGAATAACATGAATATGAGTATGTTGACAAGTGAGTAATTCTAACGTCAACATAACCACGAAAATATCACTTAAAAACGAATCCAAAAGAACACATCATTGCAAACAAGAAAAAGAAGTGAGTCAGAAGTCTAGAAAATTAATTATCCTAAGACAATCCTACAAGAGAACAGAATCACTCCTAAATCCCTACTTGAGGCACTGCTGCGATCAGAATCAAAGGAAACTATCAGCTATCCCTATTTAGACGATTACAAAAGAAAATGCAACCACCTAACATCCACGAATGCTAGAGATATCAAACAGATCCTACAACTAGGTACAGTAATATACTGTAGCATATCGCTAAGTATATACACAACATTCACATGATTGTGAGTGCGAACCAATCGGTCAGCAACAACACTAAAGTGGTATTCCAGAAAGTAAACGAGTCCTACTTAGAATGTGACGATGGCCATACATCAACAAACTAAGCACAATAGGAGTCAGAATCCAACCTAAGTTGAACTACCTTACCAGAAAACCTGAGGGACTGTGTCAACCCAGAACCTCCATTCCAATACCAAGTACCATACGATGTACGAGGTTATTATGATAAGACTTAACTCAGTCTCTATCATAACCTGACCAGGGACCTTAACTTGTACCCTGTCAGTCTGACCAGGGACCTTAACTCGTACCTTGTCAGTATCAAATGCCTACATCAGGCTCAATATTCCGAGAAGGGATCTTCTATCTAGACAAAGAAAGAATCCAGCGAGCTGTTAACCCCTAAACGAAATTTCAAAGGGACTACATATACCTAACACATAGCATATATGCATCCAAGCTTGGTCGTATAAAAGTCAAAACAAACTGAAATAATTATAAAATAAAAGTGTCTCAGACTATAACAACCAGGTGACCAAGCTATCTCCCAAAGAAAGGAAGGAAAATAAAATGAAAATATAACCAAACTAAAAATGAGACAAATCATAAACAAAAAGCAAACTTATTAATCTAACTGGATGAGGCATACGCACTTACTCACTAAAACATTCACTTAATAATATAGGAAAAAAATAGATAGATCCACGAAGCTTTTAATAATAAGCCAACAGTGCACCTTTTTTCATAACATTGTGCAAAACAAAATAAAAGTAAAATGGCTAAAATAAAACTAAATCAGATACAGTTATAATACAGATAGAAAAAAATAGACCAACTGCGCACCTTTTTTCATAACATTGTGCAAAGAAAAGAAATTAAAAAGGCCAAATAAAAGAAAAGTTAAAAAAATGCTTATGTGGATATAATAAGAATATAATATAAAAAAGGTCTAAAGATAATATTTAAATATACGCGGGAATCTTGATATGAATAAAATAAATATATCTGTAAAATAAAAGGGATATTTTAATCTATGAACTAATAGATTTAATATAGGTAAATTAATAAATAAATAAAAAGATTGGTATACCTGACCTGATAAATCAGATGCAAAACAATAATATGTCAAACTCTGAAGTGTTTACAGAATGCACAGAGTTCAACTATTTCTTTCCCTATCAGTAGGCAGTTGGCTCTGTTTATTTAATAAACACCCGAATTTTAATAAAATTATTTTGCTGAATATTACTTATTCAACCAGGTACTTTAGGTAACCCCTTCAAAATATAGAATTCACATAAATAAAATTTAATACAAGAGTAAAAGGTAAGTCTCAAGGAATACAAGTGACAATAGTGAAATTAATTAGTGAAATAAGAACAGTGAAATATTAAAAGTGAATTTCAAGTGCTTATAGTGAATTTAAATTAAACCCAACCATTGTTGCAATATGATCATTTATGTAACTGACTTTCATGTACCAATACTTACTTTAAAAAAAATAAACAAATAACTTGACAAAGTTATAAACAACAACAACATAACGACTGGCTAAAATTCTAATTAAACTTATAATCCAATTTATGTCGAAGTTTAGTTAGTATTCTCACCAAGTACCATATGTTCATGTTGCAACACTGTCTGTAATCAGACCAATAACTTAGTCTGCACAAACATTTATTACAATATTATTAAGTTCAGATACCTAAGTATTACAAAATATTCTTGACATGAAACTAAAAATAATAAATTTAAGGTAAGTACATTACAATACATTCTGTGCCTTATCAGTGACACTTCAGTTTTATCAATAAAATACATAAAGTATTTATTAACATTACAATTAGTTTACAAAGATTAAAGGTAGGATTCTTATATTACAATCAGTAAAATAAATTAGACAAATTTCTAGCCCCACGTTAAAGGGCGACATTTTATAACATATATAATTAATGCCCAGCTCAGTCTGGCCGCTGGGGGTGGGAGTGATACCAATCGAAGTAGATATTAGACTAAAATTGGGGTCTAAGAACTTACCAAATACTTAACTAATGAGCGCCAGGTTCTTTTAACCCACAAGGAGGGGGGGATAAGAACCAACCCTCCAGAACTATTAAAAATGGATCTACATATGGCTTAAGATAGAACATGGATAACTTAATCTAAGTACTCAATAAAATAGATTGTGTAAGTTGATAATTATAATTAAATCAGATTAAAAAAATAATAAAAATGAGAATTCTTCTTACATTAAACAACTCTATAGTTTAAGACATACATTTTCCTATATTCTTTCTACGGATATAAAATCTCAGACTTAAGTTATTGAAATTAAGGTCTTACCTACCAATTTATGATAAATTTATACATGATTATTACATTGAACAATTAAATAGTAAAATTTGGTTATGAGGTTATTGGTGGGTGATGATGGTGAAATGGTTTAAAGAGATGTTCATACTAATTACATTTTTAATCACACATTGTTTATCCTCATCCAGACGTTTCTAACTTAACTTATGCCTCAACAGAAGTGCATCCTTGCCATAGGCCTAGGACTAGAACCCTTCAAACGAAGGGCGTCAAAGCACTTCTGTTGAGGCATAAGTTAAGTTAGAAACGTCTGGATGAGGATAAACAATGTGTGATTAAAAATGTAATTAGTATGAACTAATTACATACATTTAAATTTAGATTATCAAACTAAATTTGATAAATTATCAAATACAATACATGACCGATTTATCCAATACAACCCCTTAACAAATATAGTGCATAAAATCACATGATCAAACAGACAATAAGAATTTATAAAACAAAATTAATTTTTAAGTGAACTGCATTATGATAGGATAAGAGAAGGGGGGGGGGGCACAAATACACCTTCATTTGTTAACACTAATAGTTCCCCTTCCCCTCTTTTACTTGTTTGATGCATTAAACTTAAATATCGAATATAAATCAAAGAAACAAATCGAAATTTTATACATCTTCAGTTTTGCTTTAAACCTTCCAACTGTTTGAGCTCGGACAGCAGTTAGTTATTAACTTTAGCTATGGTCTCGTCGGCCATTTTAGATATGGAATGGGATTGGAATAACGATGGCAAAATGGTTATCAAAGAACTTTCATTGTTGGACATTACTACGCGCTCTATAGGACATTGGATTCTTAAATCCGGGTTTCCAGCGAAAAACAAAACTGTCGTTTTGAACGATCTAACGCATGGCTAAAACTTAATCGACACAATCTCTCACAACAGGACGGAACATTGACTACAAAGTCTTACCTGATCTTTTTCTTTCAATTTTACAAAGCTACAGTATAATTGTTGTAAAAGGCGATCAAAAGAAACGTACCCTTGTACATTTTAGTTATTCTTGTCCTAACATTGTCAATCTAGAGGAGCTAGCGTGCCCCAAAATTTCTACTCTCTTAAATAAAACTGCCGCCTCATGCTACTATCACAGAAACAACAATCCTGCTTGTTGCGCCCTGTATGAAGTTCAAGTTCTCTATATTTGGCTAAAATCTAATTATATTCTATAAAGTTATTTTTCTTTAAAGAAGATATTTTTATGGAACTTAAAAAGATCTGTAATTACAAAATACATTTTTTCTGTATTTTATGTGTTTTTTGCTTTCCCTAAACTGCCGTGTCTAAGGATAGCACTGTTCTATTGCTCATTTTGTGTATATATATATATATATATATATATATATATTATATTATATTATATATATATATATAATATATAAATGAGCAACAGTGCTGTGTAAGTTTGATTAAAAAATAGAGAACCTAATTATTTTTATTTTGTATTGCAACACTCTTATATGTGGCTTTAGGTAATAAAAAATGATGCATTCATTTTTAATATATTTTAATAATTAATAACAATTTTTTTATTAATCTTACATAATACTGTTTTTAAAAATCTTAATCATATATATTTACAATAATTCCAATATTTTTGTCTTGAAGAGTTCTTGAAAATCTAAAACAAGAAAACATATTAATTATTAGATTGATAGAAGGTCATATAAAGGTTTTATTGACCTTAATTAAGGTCAATTCTATTTTTACAGGATTAAACAGAAAATTTTTTATCAAAGGTATTTTTTAAACAGCAATAAGTAGTAAGAAACTATATATATTTTCAATATATTTACAAATGCCAAAGGCTTCTCCCCACCCCCCTCTAACATCCATATTTAATTTAAAATTAACGAGGAACTACCCTCTAAATTGTTTAATTATTTTTTTGTGTTTATTTGACAAGACTTTAATTAGTTTAATTTCTAGAAAAAAATAGATGTTTAAGATTAAAAATCATACTATCTCAATCTTTTGTTTGCAATATAAAAATAAGCACCTCTTAAACTCTTCTAATTACTTTTTGGAGAATACTCCGTGCGACATGACATGCCTCTCTCCTTGCCACAGCCCTCTCATAATTAATGCGTGCTCTCTCTTTTTCCTAAAAACATAAAAATTATCACTAAAATACATAAACTTTATACATACATATATATGTATATTATATATATATATATATATATATATATATATATATATTATATATATATTATTATATATAAACATCAGTATTATTTTTAACCTGCGAGTGGTGATTGAAGCAACCAATGTGCCTAGGTCTAATGGTTGTATCAGGCCAATATTGTGTCACAGCAGCCACAATGCCCACTTCGTAATCAGATATATAGATGAGGAGGATCATCAGGATCAAATACATCATCCTCGGCATTAAGTGGAGGGGGAGGAATAGGATTTTGGTTTTTAGGAATAGGATAGGTTTTTGGTTTGAGAATATTGGAAAAGGAGGATCTTCAGGATTGTTTTCATAAAGAGGAGGAAGTGGATTTGGGGACGAAGTTTGAAAGAGGAGGATTTCAGGATCGTTTTCATAATTGAAAAAGGAGGATCTTCAGGATCGTTTTCATAAAGAGGAGGAAGTGGATTTGGGGACGAAGTATTGAAAGAGGAGGATCTTCAGGATCGTTTTCATAATTGAAAAAGGAGGATCTTCAGGATCGTTTTCATAAAGAGGAGGAAGTGGATTTGGGGACGAAGTATTGAAAGAGGAGGATCTTCAGGATCGTTTTAAAGACGAGGAGGGGATTTGGATTCGGGGACAAAGTATTGGAAGAGGAGGATCTTCAGGATCGTTTTCATAAAGAGGAGGAAGGGGATTTGGTTGGGGACGAAGTATTGGAAGAGGAGGATCTTCAGGATCGTTTTCATAAGAGAAAGAAAAGGATTCGGATTCAGGGACGAGGGATTGGAAGAGGAGGATCTTCAGGATCGTTTTCATAAAGACGAGGAAGGGGATTTGGATTTGGGGACGAAGTATTGGAAGAGGAGGATCTTCAGGATCGTTTTCATAAAGAGGAGGAAGTGGATTTGGGGACGAAGTATTGAAAGAGGAGGATCTTCAGGATCGTTTTCATAAAGAGGAGGAAGGGGATTTGGATTTGGGGACGAAGTATTGGAAGAGGAGGATCTTCAGGATCGTTTTCATAAAGACGAGGAAGGGATTTGGATTTTGGGACGAAGTATTGGAAAGGAGGAACTTCAGGATCGTTTTCATAAAGAGAAAGAAAAGGATTCGGATTCAGGGACGAGGGATTGGAAGAGGAGGATCTTCAGGATCGTTTTCATAAAGAGGAGGAAGGGGATTTGGATTTGGGGACGAAGTATTGGAAGAAGGGATCTTCAGGATCGTTTTCATAAACGAGGAAGGGGATTTGGATTCGGGAGAAGAGGGGATCTTCAGGATCGTTTTCATAAAGACTAGGAAGGGGATTTGGATTCGGGGACGAGGGATTGGAAGATGAGGATCTTCAGGATCGTTTTCATAAAGATGAGGAAGTGGATTTGGATTCGGGGACGAGGGATTGGAAGAGGAGGATCTTCAGGATCCTCGGCATTGAGTGGAGAGGGAGGAATAGGATTTTGGTTTTGTGGGAGAATATTGTTCAATATACCTTGGAGAATTGTTCTGGTATTTCTCAGAAATATGTACAGGTTTTCCTCGAAATTCAAGTTCTGGTTATCATTGAAAATTCTCTGAAAAAAATATTGATTTAGATATATCATCTTCACATGACAAAATATATCAAGTAACTTCTTTACTAGTTTACAACAAGTCTAAAGTAATATAAAAGGAAATATTATGATATATAAAAATAGAAGTAATCTGTTACATAGTATTCAAATAAGTACTACTTTTGTTACATTTGAACAAATTGTAAACCATAAAATTAATTACTTGTATTGTATGGACCACTACTTTAACCATGGATTTATCACACCACCTTAACAGACATGCATGCAAAATTTTTGTTCTTGAGTTTACTTACAGTTGCATGTCTAACGGTATTGTCCATAGTTATGTAACGTAACGACGTTTTCGGTTTCGTCCTATCCTGTGACCATTTTGAGCTGCCCTGAAATCTCTTAACTCCCCCATACTGAATCTTCGTCACTGTCCTGAAATGAGAAGTACAAATATAAAAAAATGTAATCAAATTTTTTCTATCAAGACATTTATATTTTGGAATTTTACTAGAATACAATATAGACAAAACAAAAAACGGCCGAGAAACATCCGAGTCCGACCTTTTTTATTCAGAACGAGGCCGGCAAACTTCAAGATGAAATAAACCCTCACAGAATTCACCACAAGAAAGAGTTAGCTTCAGAGTTTGAAAGTGTTAATATTATCTGTGTAAACGCACAAAGTGTATGGAATAAGATAGTATACTTTGAATCTATAATGTTTGATAATGATCTTGACATGCTCCTAATTAGTGAGCACTGGTTGACCAGAGATGAAGAGAACCTATATTTACCTCAGGATTTCATCATGGCATCAGCCTTTTATAGAACTACTAAGTCAAATGGTGGAGCTGCTATAATGCTTAACAAACATCTCAAGTATAAAAAAGTTAATTTTGTTAGCAGTATGTCCGTTGTTGGTGTGTGTGAAATGGCAGCAGTAGAACTGACTCTTGCTAAGTGTTAAGCCGTGAGAGTGACTTGCAATAAGTGCACCGGCTCACCAAACTTATGAAATGGATAGCTGAATGAGGACTGTATTTCTTAGCGATATATGTAGATAGATAGCTTAGCCTAGGGGAATAAATAAAGATAAACTATAATAAAGTGAATACATGTAATTATGCACGCCTTTACAAAAGTACTTATGCTTAAAATAATGCTTAAATAAGCTCGCAAGACTATAATAAGTGTAACTGAAAAGGTACCTGATATTAATAATGAAATAATCTATATGAAATAACCTAGATGAAGCTGAGGTCCCCTAACTCGGCTAGCTAGCATAAATAATATGACTTTAGTGAAGTCGTTAGCTGAGGGTACTTAGCTGTACTTGAGATGATGAATTCTAAGTCCCTGATGGCTCCCTAAACGTAGGACGTAGTTTGTACCGTCTTGCCGGCTACGTAGGATGTAAATAGCTGAATATGGTAATGTGAGGCCTCAAGATGATGTTGAATTACTTAATAAAAACTTAGGACGTCCACACTTTGCTTGTTGGCTTATCACACACACCAAATCTCGCAGATTTGGAACTTTAACTGCCCTTTTGACAGTGTTACCAACTTCAGAGTAGGTCTAAACGTAGAGCGCTGAGGGTTCTATAGACGGGTAAAATATTTATAAAAATACTTGAGGGCGAAGTTTATGCTTCCAGATGAACTCTTGTAAGACATCATAGCTTTTAACTAAAAAGTGATCAGAAAGATGCAGCATTCGATTCTGGAGGTTGAGAGTAGTAAATCGAGATACTAAACTATCAATACCCAAATGTGGCGCGGGTCTAAACTAACAAATTCGTATAAGGCGCAATTCATATAAAACCTAAATAACCCTAATAGGGGTGCATAATATTAATTAAGGTGGGGCATTACTATAACATAAAATATGTATGTGCAGGCCACAATAAGGCCGGAACATAATCCGCCTACCTTAAACAGTATGTTTAAACTAGGGAAAGCACATAAAATCGTAAATTTTAAAGTGGCATTGAGCAAATTTAAGTAAAAAAGGGCTGCTTGATTAAAAGGGACACTAATCCTATAATAAGTGTGAGAGATGTAAAGTTTATTTAAATATACATTATAAGCGTATAAATCTAAATAATACTTGTATTTACTAGTTAATAAATTAAATATATACTTAATCGAATTTATAAGAAAATCAAAACAGAAAAATGCATTATAATAGCTTAAGCGAATAAATATGGTCACAAAAGGACCTATAGATAAATGATTAGTGATAATGAGACAACACAAAGAGGTTAGAAAAAGTAAATTATTTATAATAAATAACTTTAACGATTAGTTGTTAGTAAATAAATAAACATCAAGTAACAAATACATAAAAATAATGGAAAACATAAGTACTTGAAACAAAACAAGGCTCCTTGAGCTGGTATCAAGAGATAAGAGAAGCTAAATAAATAATAATAACGAAAATACACATAAGGTTGCGAGGTGTAACAGCCGAGGCTGAAGACCAACTGGAAGTTTGAAGCTGATGAGCTGACGCAGGTTAGATGACTATAGGTGGCTGGATAATGATAATATAATAATGAAACGAAATTAAAATAATTTCTAAAATAAAACGATAAATGTAGAAATTAAAGTAAACAATATTTACTAAACGTTTAAAAGCATAACAGACATTTTTAAATAAATAATTACACCCTATGCGATAATAGCTAAGTCGAAAATAAATTTTTTTAAAAAATAATAGAATAAATATTTAACAATAACTCAAAATAATTAACTGATGTGAAAAAATAACTAGACACATTCAAAGAATAAACAAACAACATAGAGTGACTAGGATCACAGCAGAGATGATTAAATGAATATTTAGAAAACACAATATTTAAAGAATAAATTTCGCAGGGAAGAAAGGGCTTATTAGACGTAGAGGCCCAGTTCTTCAGAATATAAGCACCACACGATCCTGGGTGAAGCAGGAGGATATCATACTGATCTGCGGTAAGTTTGAAGAACTCATAACAGTGATGCGCTGAAAAAAACTTAATGTAGCCGTACTCGTAGTAGTAATATCGCTTAAGGAGGAATTTTATTCCGCCTACTCTGAATAAACCCATCTTTAGAGAGCATATGGAATAATTTAGTAGTAACTCAATATTAGAGAAAGAATAATCAAAACATGTCAGCGAAATCTTTATAGCAGAAGGTTCATTAAAATCGAATAATGACATTTTTTTATAATACCGGCGATCGAATAAGAAGCCGAGAATTAGTACATACTTTTCATAAATAGAAAAGGAAGAGCGTGATCTCTTAAGAAAAGAGTTGTGGCAAGAAAAGGTTTCATGAGGAGAGCTGATGATACAACCATAGCCAGAAAGGTATAAGCTTAGATGACATAAAGTCAAGGAACTGGTTCCATAAACATCATGATAAAGATCATAATAGTTGAGTACGCTGTGTTTCAGATATAAGTGATAGGTCTCATCCTGAGTGACATGAAAACACTGAGAACGTTTATACGAAACACTAGTATCCATGTTATAAAAATTTAAATTATTACAAGGAATGGGATTTATTGCATAGAATATACTAGTAGATGCATGACCTGCTGTAAAATAATAAGGAAACGAGCTTACAGAGGAAGCTGAATTAAGTGAAGTGTTGCTGTCACGTTCAACACTTTGCTTAATAGAAAGAGAACTAAAAGCTGGTGTTTTATGTTGAGCTTCAGGACAGGATAAAACTGAAATCGAAGAGGCCATGTTCATTGATTTTGATGTATTGACATCCTTTGATATATTTTTATAGCAAATATAACGCGTATGAATAAGCTGCTTACTAGCAAAGACGTATGGAGATGAAGTACACCTAGGATACTTAACGCCACTATAAAGTCGAACTTTCCTAGAACACAAATTAAATTTGAAAGAGTTATTATTAAACTTATTATGCAAGCATGGCTTCAAACTTTGATGGAAATCGAAGTTCATAGGCAAAATCGAAGAGCTGTCCTGAATCGGTGACGTAATCAAGTCATGCTTGAAATAATCGAAAGGCAGAATACCCGTGTGTTTAGAAACTTTGTTAAAAACAAATTTTATTGACGTTTGTTTAAACTTAACTGGCTGGTTGGAATTCGCTGAATGATCAATAAGAGCATAATTCTTATTTTCACTGTGCTTAGGAGCAAGTGAGTTCGCAATTTGGACAAACTTAGAGTCCAAGAGTTCAGTAGAGCCGGCAATACTCTCCTGAATATTCGCTGAAAGGTTGTCTTCATTTATAACATCAGAAGAAACAACCAAAGGGCTTTGATCTGATAGCGCAGAGTCAAAGCTTAAAGATGACTGATTATGGGAATCAGCATCGGCGCTTATAGAGTTCTGATTTTGAGAACCAGAAGAGAGCTGTGAAGTGTGGACGTTGTGACCACTATCTTCAGAAAAGGTCTGATTTTGAGAATCAGTTTTCGAAAAGACGAACTGAATTGGTGAGTCAGTTCGACCATAATATGAAGTCTGGATACTAGGACCAGCTTCTTTCGAAAAGTTGGTTATGAGAACCATAGCGAACCAAAGATGACTGATTTGTAAGATCAGCATCAATGATATACAACTGATTTGTAGGATCAGTGGTAGCGATAGTGAACTGATTAGAGTCAGTTCTAACGAGTGAAGACTGGATACTGAGACCAGCTTCAGGTGTCTGGATACCAGAATGAGGAAGAGTCTGACTAGTAAGTTCAGAGCTCTGTTGTACTTGATTATGCGAATCAGAAGTACAAGTCGCAAGAGGAGCAATATGAGATGGCTCACTCTCTAACAGCACAGTGGGCTGTGATGGTGGACGTCCTGAAATCGAAGATTCACTCAGGTCAGACTGAGGACACTGAGGAGTATGCGGGACACTAGTGGTGTCTTTGGGGTCACTCAAATTAAGTTTAGGTGACTGTCGAATCGATGGTTTAACAACCAATGGTTTTTTAACCGAGTGGCGAGAGCGAGTAGTAGTTTTACTACCGTAAATGGTACCTGAACGTGGCTTAGAATAGTAATCAAGAGAAATATCGAAATACTTAAACTCTAGAGATGCTATTGTATACATGAGATGTTTAGCTCTATCACGCTGTGATTTTATAGAAGGGGGAATATCTGATAATCTTAGTTTACAAAGGAGTTCATCGAAATAAATATCAAACCCCTGAAAGAATAATTCCCGCGCTGTTTCTGAGCTAGACCTGAAGTATTGCAGGTTAGGCTTGGAAGTCGCTTCAAAATTAGAAACTTCATCGAAAAGATCTTCTAATTTCTGAAGGTAAGAGGAAAGTTCAAGTTGTAAGCTGGAACAGTCCATGATGAGAATATAAGAGAGCTAAACAGATAAATAAATAAAGATTAGGAAACAATGTACACACAGAAGAGAGACAAGGACACAGATAATAAATAGCAATAACAATAATAATCCTACAGGAAATATCACAAAATTAAAGCGGTAAAAGTTTCGAAAGTTTAAATTGTTACTTAATAATAACTGGACTATAGATTAAACCAGTAGCGCTGCTGCGTGTTGCTGTAGACAAATAAACCTGGATACTATTAGCTAAACAGTTTTCCCCGAGAAGAAAAATCAGTTTTCTCCTTAGAATAATACTATATATAGAAGGAGCACAGGACCGTAAACACAATGTAATTCCACTGATAACACGAAAGCCGGTTGACTGGTGCAATTAAGTAATGCTGTCAACCTGACAACAAAACATTATTTTAAATATGTGACATAAATATCTATTAATAAAGAAAGATCGTAAAGTACAAATATAATAACTTAAACACCTGCTGAGTATTTAATAAAACTGGTCTTAGATGGCAAAGGGTGGCGGAATACAAGAATCTTCATTTAGTTGACGAGGACTACTTTTAATATAATTTTAATTAAAAACCTTAAACTACAATTTAAAATGCTTTAAATATTGTAATGCACCGATATTTATATTAGTATTTTATGAATAATCAATCATTAATTAATAATAGAACATAATAATTCAACAACCGGAAGTATTGCCAACTTTTTTTTTAGAAAATTGTATATTTAAGGGTGGCAGCATTACTTAGTTGCACCAGTCAACCGGCTTTCGTGTTATCAGTAGTGCTCCTTCTATATATAGTATTATTCTAAGGTTTTTCTCAAGGACAGATTTTCTTTGTTTACCTTCCAATAAATTACAGTTTTTGGCCAGAAAATCAGAATTTTTGGAGGTAAAGTAGTGCGAATACGTTGCTAAATTAATAATCTTCACCTTATGATTACTAGAAATAACTGAAGTCGAGATTATTCCAGGATATCTAAAGTTAAAGGCTGCTAACTTTTGTACAAGATAACAACGACAACACAAAGTGATAAATAAATTATTTAAATAAATAATAACGAAATAATCCGGCTCGACTTGGACCAAATGTTAAGCCGTGAGAGTGACTTGCAATAAGTGCACCGGCTCACCAAACTTATGAAATGGATAGCTGAATGAGGACTGTATTTCTTAGCGATATATGTAGATAGATAGCTTAGCCTAGGGGGAATAAATAAAGATAAACTATAATAAAGTGAATACATGTAATTATGCACGCCTTTACAAAAGTACTTATGCTTAAAATAATGCTTAAATAAGCTCGCAAGACTATAATAAGTGTAACTGAAAAGGTACCTGATATTAATAATGAAATAATCTATATGAAATAACCTAGATGAAGCTGAGGTCCCCTAACTCGGCTAGCTAGCATAAATAATATGACTTTAGCGAAGTCGTTAGCTGAGGGTACTTAGCTGTACTTGAGATGATGAATTCTAAGTCCCTGATGGCTCCCTAAACGTAGGACGTAGTTTGTACCGTCTTGCCGGCT